>CM076575.1:446351072-446466313 GCA_034641835.2 Pinus albicaulis | reverse complement strand
TGCCTTTGTTGGAAATATGATGCAGAGTGTTGTCCTTGATGGCAACCCACTGAATGAAGATGAAGACATGCGACTGTTGACATGTGTTGTCCTTGATGGCAATCCACCTGATGAAGTTATGCTTGAATTGATGGACTTGGTAAATGATGTAAATCTGATGTGATATGATGTTAAGAGTTGTCCCTGAAAGGCAACCCACTCGATAAAGATGATGGCAACTTACTTGATGAAGTTGTGCTTGATAGAATATGGTTTGATGAACTAATTCTGATGTATCTATAGTAAGTACAGAAGGCAATGAAGAAAGAAATTTAGATTGTGATAAATCTATGGTGAAAGAGTATGTCTCAAGGTATACGCGGATCTGTCTAAGTGAAGTCGCGTATGCACGCGGAAAAGAACGTGCCAAGTCGCGTATGGGCTAAAGCGCTCTAAAAGTGCAAAACCAGGGGTAATCACCATGGTATTGACCCATTGTATTGGGCAATGATCCGCCTAATTGACCCCGTCTAATGTAGTTTTGGGCTCATGGTATTGGTTTGGCCCATGGTATTGAAAAAGGGGCTCATGGTATTGACAAAGAGTAAACATATATAAGGAGAAGAAATTCATTGTGCAAATGATATGTGTGGTGCAAGATGTCTGAGCTTGAATGAATACTTCTCTCTGAAGTAGATCTGAATGGAAAGGGTTACACTTGAATGATAAATCTGGATGTATGATGCACCAATGATGAAGAAGAGGATCTAGATCTGAATTGCACTTGTATTTGCTAGATCTGATTATGGAAGGCTTAGATCTGTGATGAGGCGAACATCTAGGCGAACATCTGTCTGAAGTGAAAGGGTAAATCAGAACTGAATCTCTGATCTGAAGAAGTATGCTGCTCTGTAATGATTGAAGATCTATACGCTACTTCGCCGCGGAGGAAGCGCGTATATACACAGCTTCGCTGAAGAGAAAGTGCGTATGCGCAATGAAATGAGCTATCTAATGTGTACAGAAGTATACGCTAGTTTATGTGAACGGAAGCGCGTATATACGCGACATCAGTGAAAGGAAAGCGCGTATGCAAACTAGGGTTTGCTGAAGTCTGTGGCAAGAAATGTCTGATTTGTTCTGCTGGTTTACTGATATCTGTCAGTGAGTTATATGTATCTGTTTCATGGTTGATTGTGCTTAAAAGTATGGAAAGGGTCCAGTCTAAAAATATGATGAAATGTGGCCTGCAAGTTGTGTCCTAAAGGAAGCTTTGGATCCAGTGTGAAAATTGATGAAACGTGGTCCATAGAGGTGCTAAGGGTTGTAGCCTTCAGTCAGGGGGTCGTAGCTCCCTTCCGTGAGTGGGGCCGGTAAACAAGATCGTGGGGTCGTAGCTCCTTCCGTGAGAGGCCGGTGTGCCCAGCCGTGTTGAGCCGCTCTGTGGAGAGGCTGGTAAACGAGCGCAGGTGGGTGCCTGCGTGCTGGTCAAGTCTGCGCCTGCACATATGTTGTAAGATGTTTTCTCTATAATAAAATATTGAAGGCTGAGCAACTGCAGCGGTGGTTTTCTCCCGATTGGGGTTTCCACCTAAAAATCCCGGTGTTCATGTGTGATGCTTTGTGTGATGGTTTATTCTGTTCTTACTGCACCTGTTTACTGTTTATTGAACATCTGATGAATGAATGATGGAATAATATAAGTAAAGATTTAATGACAGATCTAGATCTCTGTGTATACGCTAGTTTCATAAAGGGTATCCGCGTATATACGCTAGTTTACTGAAGGAAAGTAGCGTATGGGTTTTAAGGAATGAAAAAGTATAAAGTTTTGATTATGAAGTAAATACTGATTCACCCCCCCCTCTCAGTATTTTTCCCAACAATTGGTATCAGAGGCAGGTCCTTGTGCAGAAGCTTGATCGCTTAAAGGAGATCCATCGCAATGGGAAGTCAAGGAGTAATGTCTATAAAGCCACCTCTATTCAATGGAAGCAATCTGATATTCTGGAAGGTACGTACAAAATCATATCCGCAAAGTCTTGGTGCGTATGTATGGGCAATCGTGGAAGAAGGTTATCAATACCCGGCAAGTATTCCTACCGATGCAGCAGGAAGGAAGAAATATGAAACCAATGCCAAAGCAGTGAATGGCTTATTGGGAAGCATGTCTGAATCAGAATTTTCTAAAGTGATGCAGCTACATTCAGCAACATAAATATGGGACAAAATCATTCGAGCTATTAAGGAGACACAAAGGTAAAAAGTGCAAAACTCCAAACTCTTAGAATTGAATATGAAAATTTGAAGATGCATAAATGGATGAGAGTGTTGCCTTCTTTCTTCGTCCGGATGATATTTTAAATCGAATGAGAAATTTGGGTGAAACCACAATGGATACTACTCCGGTGGAAAAGGTCTTAAGATCCTTGACTTCTAAATTTGACTCTAAAGTTTAAACTATTGAAGAAAGGCAAGATCTGCAAACTCTTTCTATTGTTCAATTGCATGGTATTCTGATTGCCTTTGAAATGAGACAAGGAGGTCCTTCCCAAATCAGAGAAGCTGCTTTTAAGGCATCTACAAAAGGAAAGGAAAAGGAAGTTGTCAAATATTCCAGCTATATATCCGATGAAGAAGAAGAAAATTTCGTGAGAAAGCTCCAACTAGGTATTG
Source organism: Pinus albicaulis (assembly GCA_034641835.2). Taxonomy (NCBI): domain Eukaryota; kingdom Viridiplantae; phylum Streptophyta; class Pinopsida; order Pinales; family Pinaceae; genus Pinus; species Pinus albicaulis. Next base: position 446,463,658 of record CM076575.1, on the reverse strand, counting down.
GAAGATTCAAAGGTAAGCTTCCCTTCAAATGTTTTGATTGTGGAAGAGTTGGTCACTATGCTGCTAAATGTCCTTATAGAGAAAAACATGGTAAAGGGAAAAAATTTGAAAAGAGGAAGAGTTATTATGAAAATGAAGATGATGATGAAGTGTCCAATGAAGATGAAGAAGATTCTGACCAAGCTCTACAAGTGCTCATGGCAAAGAAGAAAAATAAGAAGGTTACTCAAGGAAAGGAGATACCTCGGAAATCATGTATAGCAGAAATTGAAGAAGATGAAACAGATTCTGACGAAGCTCTACAAGTGCTCATGGCAAAGAAGAAAAAGAAGAAGCCTGCTCAAAACAAGCCTACGAAGCCTACTCAAAAAACATGGTTAACATAATTTGAAGAAGATGAATCAGATAGTGATTGGGGTCATCCTTTGCATGATATTGATGGTACAAACAATAATGAAATTTGTGAAAGTAGTGTTCTAGAAATAGAGAAAGCTCTCAAGATCAAAGATGAAGAACAACAAAGAGCAATTGATAAGAAAGATTCTATCAAGAAAGAAATGATATCTCAAATGAAAGAACAAATAGAAATGTTGAATGGTCAGGTGGACAAGTATCAAAATCGTATTAAAGAACTAGAAGCAGAAATCAACGATCTAAATGCAGATCTCGAAAAATCAAGCAAGAAGAATGAAGGACTTGAAGTCGCAATCATATCTCTGCAAACAAAGATCTTGAAGCATCAAACAAGAAGAACGAAGAACCCCTGACCATTTGAAAAGGAAGGACTTGAAGCAGAAATCATCTCTCTCAAAGAAGATCTGAAAAAATCAAATAAGAAGAATGAAGAACTGCTACAAACATGTGAAGAACAAGAAAATTGGTTGAAGGAAGAAATTTTAAAATTGAATGATCAAGTAGAAGAAGGAAAAAGGGTCGAAGAAAGCATGAAGAAGCAATGCCAAAAATTGGAGGTTGAGGTAAACATTCTTAAAGGTAAATTAGAAGAAAAGGATAAACTCTTGACGTTTCAAGATAATACTAAGATTCTGGACAATATTCTTAGTAGTCAAAGGTCTCCTTCTATTAAACTTGGTCTGGGTTTTCAAGAAACAGTCAAAGGAGAATCTAGTTCGCAAGGAAGTGCTAAAGATTCAAAGGATGTCAAAGCAAAACCTGAAGTGTTGAAAGAAACAAAAGGTCAACCAACAATCATGAATTATCAAAGGAAATCATTCAATAATGTTGAATGCTTTAAATGTCATAATTATGGGCATGTTGCAGCAAATTGCAGAAGCAGATCATTTCAGTCATAATCAAACAAATTCTATTCAGAAAGGTACTCTGGTGGCTTCAAGGGATATTGTTTTTCATGCAACAAGTATGGTCACAAAGTTGTTGATTGCAATAGAAGAAAGAATAGAAAAGCACATTATGATTCTTATGCTTATTTCTCTGGACACATGAGATGTTATTCTTGTAACAAGTATGGACATGTAGAAAAGGAATGCAGGTTGAACAGATCTGGGAAAGTGGACAATTTTCAGCACACAGTTAGGAAGTTCAAGAAAATTTGGAAAAAGAAGGAGGACCAATCAGAAACGTAGGGAATTATGACCCTACTACAGTCATCCGCTTCTGAAGTTGACTTTTCTTATTGACTGCAGGAATGAAGTGGGATACATTATGAGATTTAGTAATGTATCGTCACAAGGGGACCAATGTATGATGACTCTCATGGTTGATTTGATTACTCTGGTTATGTTTACTTCTGACAGCACATCTGATGTGGAAAAGACAGGTACAGGAGGTACAAGTTCAGGAGGAGATGAAGGAAGATGAAAAATTTCTATGCTTCACTTTCCATACGCGGGTTCAATGAACAAAAGTCGCGTATACAAGTGAGTTCAAGCAGACACAGTCACGTATGCATTGATGATAAGAGAATTTATATGATAGCTGAAGATCCGGAGTGCAGGTTCAGGGGAGCATCACCGACCGCCGATGATTGCAATCGTTAGCATTATTTCGTTATACTCATGATAATGAAATGATACTTGATGTCTTGTGTTGAAGATTATGGATGAAGCCTGGTTGCTTTATGATGAAGAGTATTTGTTATTGAGATGAAAGCCTTATAATTCAGAGATGAGGACAGATCATGCAGAGATTGTTGCTGATGACTTGCTGTTGAAGGTCCTTCAGATTGCACAAGCTAAGGAAGAGCACTGGTTCAGGGGGAGCAGCAGGTTGAATACTAATGATTGCATTATTGGCAATATGACTGCTTATTCTTTGGTTTTTGTGATACTCATGCTCAAATGATGATGACTTGGTGCATGGATTATTATGATGAGATTTTGAGCCCTGGTTGCTGATAAGTTTCTTTTGTGTTCACACATGGATGAGTTGGATGTCGATTGATTCAGAAATAAAAAGAGATCATGCAGAGTTTGTTACTATGGTTGAGAGATCTTTTTCTTTCATATGTTACTTCATGTTAAATCTTGAAGATCATGGTGATGTTGGACCACATGGATGATTTCTTGACACCTAGGTGAAGATGTTATTCTGATATGAGAATCTCTCTTGGAAAGATTGTATTGATGCTGCAAAGAATCTGAAGGCTTGGTTACTAATGTGCTTATGCTACAACCGTTGGATGACGCTTGAAGACGCAACTACACTGATCTATCTATCTGCACTCCAGGGAAGCATTCAAAAGAAGCTAAACACTATCTTCTTCTCACAGAGGATCAGATCTGGTTAAAATACAGAAGATGGGATTGGATACGCGGGTTTCCTGAAACACAGTCGCGTATATACGCGAGTTCATGCACAGAAAACCGTGTATGTCTGATTGCTGACAATTTTTGTTTGGATCAGCTCTTTTCAGCACAGCTGCAGTGTTGTTTGGTATCTCTGATACTGTTTAGTATCTCTGGTGGTGTTCCAGTTCTCATAATTCTTTTTCTAATGATTTGATGAAGATGCCTTGATGATTTTTTGGTGAAAGTGTTCGGGATGCACAAACTAAGGGGGAGCCTTAGTCTTTGGAAAGGATGCTTGGATGCACAGATTCAGGGGGAGCATTGGCTTTACTGAGTATAATGCTTTGTTGGCATTATGGTGGTTCTGAAATATGTTCTCTTTCTTGAGGACTTTCTGGTGTTGGTTATGAAAAGTCATATTTGTAATTTGATGAAAAGGTCTTGTTGACCCATGTTGTAAAATTGTAATATTCAGTCATGTAAGGACTTGTCAATTTTGTAAACCCACTTGGTTGGGTAGCTGAGTCAAATTTGGTAAACCCACTTGGTTGGGTAGATGAGTTGAAATGTGTAAATCCACTTGGTTGGATAATTGATGTAAGTATGAGTCTTTGGTGATAGGAAGTTCATAGAGTCATGTACTTCATTGACAAATATGTTTGAAGTTTCGCATGAACTCGTGGGAGCTTGGTCACTTCAAAGATATATTAGATCTGCAGAACGCTTCTTCCACATGAAGAGAAAATGGGGAGAGTATGTTGGCTTTGGTCCGCCTTGCCCTTGATGTCAAAGGGGGAGAGGACACAATGTTTGGAATGCAAGATAATGGTGTCACAAAGACTGGGGAGAGTGGCATGGTGTCAATGTACTTATCTCGTTGTGGTAACCAAACACCATCGTGGTTGCCATCAAGTCCAAAGGGGGAGATTGTTGGAAATATGATGCAGTGTTGTCCCTTGAAGGCAACCCCCCGAATGAAGATGAAGACATGCGACCGTTGACATGTGTTGTCCTTGATGGCAAACTACCTGATGAAGTAATACTTAACCTGATGGACTTGGTAAATGATGTAAATCGGATGTGATATGATGTTTGTTGACAATATGATGCTGAGTGTTGTCCTTGAAAGGCAACTCACTTGATGAAGATGATGGCAGCTTACTTGATGAAGTTGTGCTTGATAGAATATGGTTTGATGAACTAATTCTGATGTATCTACAGTAAGTACATAAGGCAATGAATAAAGAAATTAAGATTGTGCTAAATCTATGGTGAAAGAGTATGTCTCAAGGTATACGCGGATCTGTCTTAGAGAAGTCGCGTATGCACGCGGAAAAGAAAGTGCCAAGTAGCGTATGGGCTAAAGCGCTCTAAAAGTGAAAAACCAGGGGTAATCAACATGGTATTGACCCATTGTATTGGGCAATGATCCGCCTAATTGACCCCGTCTAATGTAGTTTTGGGCTCATGGTATTGGTTTGACTCACGGTATTGAAAAAGGGGCTCATGGTATTGAAAAAGGGTAAACCTATATAAGGAGAAGAAATTCATTGTGCAAATCATGAGTGTGGGTGCAAGAGGTCTGAGCTTGAATGAATACTTCTCTCTCGAGTATCTGAAGTATATCTGAATGGAAAGGGTTACAGTTTGATTGTAGATCTGAATCTATGATGCACCAATGAAGAAAATGATGAAGAAGGGGATCTAGATCTGAAATGCATTTGTATCTACTAGATCTGTTTATGGAATGATTAGATCTGTGATGAGGCGAACATATGTCTAAAGTAAAGGGTTGAATCTGAACTAAATATCTGATCTGAAGAAGTATGCAGCTCTGAAATGGTTGAATATCCATACATTAGTTCGATGCAGAGGAAGCGCGTATATGCGCGGCTTATCTAAAGAAAAAGCATGTATGCGCAGTGAAGTTTTGTGCAGAGGTATACGCTTGTTGATGTGGACGAAAGCGCGTATATACGCGACATTAGTGAAAGGAACGCGCGTATGCAAACTAGGGTTTGTTGAAGCATGGGGTATGAAACATCTCGATCCGTTCCCTACCGTGCTTCGCTATCCGAGTCCGTGTTGATACATCACAGCGACCGTCGAGCATATAAGGAAAGGGTCCGTGCCTGAAAATATGATGAAAATGAAGCCTACAAGTGGTGTTCATTGAAGTGGTAGGATCCGTGGTGAAAATTGATGAAACGTGGTGGTCCAAGGTGGTACCGAGGGTTGTAGCCTTCACCAAGGTGGTAGCTCCTCTGGTGACCCTCATAAACGAGATCGGGGGTCGTAGCTCCCTTCGGTGGGAGAGGTCGGTAAATGAGTTAGGGTTGGAGCTTCCTTCCGTGGAGAGGTCAAAAACGAGCCAGGGTGCCTCGCGTGCCGGCCGAAGTCCGGCGCTGCGCACATATGTTGTAAGATGTTTTCTCTATAATAAAATATTAAAGGTCGAGCAACTCAGCCGGTGGTTTTCCTCCGATTTGGGTTTCCACTTAAAACTCGGTGTTCATGTGTGATGCTTTGTGTGATGGTTTATTCTGTTCTTACTGCACTTGTTTACTGTTTATTGAGCATCTGATGAATGAATGATGGAATAATATAAGTAAATATTTAATGACTGATATAGATCTCTGAGTATACGCTAGTTTCATAAAGGGGATCCGTGTATATACGCTAGTTTACTGAAGGAAAGTAGCATATGGGTTTTAAGGAATGAAAAAGTAAAAAGACTTGAATATGCTGTAAATACTGATTCACCCTCCCCCTCTCAGTATTTTTCCCAACAACCTTTGAGTTGCAGTGCTACTCCTCCAAACATAGGCTTCACCCTCCAAGTGTAGCGCTAAGATTTCAACAGTTTCTTTCCCTACTATAGGATGTAGTAGGAAAAATGCCTCCAACTTTCTCACCCAAGTTCTTGCTGTAGATAACCCATCAAAAGTAGACAACAGAAATCTATTGCCTTTGATTTCTCTTCTACTGCAGGGTCTCTTTTCTTCCTTCAACTTGATGAAATGAGGGAAATATAGAGTCTCCTTGAAGGCTCTAGGTTGAGATCTGTACTCAACAAGGTAATCACTTAGAATATGAAAATCCAAGTGTTCTTCATGCTTGTCTTCTTCTTGATGAGAATGGGAAGTGCATGGTCCTTCCTCTTCTTCTTCTTCAATATTCTTGACCTCTTTGGAGAGGTTCTCTCTATATCTAAATACTGATGAGAATAATCTCATCTTCTTCATCATTCTGATATTCTTGGGCTAAGACTCACAGGCTGAGGCAAGAAAGTTGCTTTGATACCACTGTAATGTTCCTTTTGCAGGAATTTATGCTATATGGTCCTCAAGGACGCTGTATAAAGAAGAAAATGTAAAAATAAGCTGAGAGGGGGCTGGGATCCCCTTGTTAACTCATAAAAAACTTCTCTTCTAGAATTTGAACCCAAAGAAATGACTCTATATGGGTTATTCAGATCTCCCCAAACTAGGTCTCTCAAAGAATGCTCAAAGAGTGAGCTTACAACAATATATGAACACAATCATAAAATTTGCAATTCTGAATACAACATAAGATGAAATATAATAAAGCCATAATGTTCATTAATATATCAGCTACAATATACATAAATATCTTGAGGGGTAAGCCACTCAAGCTACCAGAAACAACCTCCAATGATCAAACTATGAAATACATGAGTTGCTGCAACTGAAAAAAATGTCGGAGGGCAGTGACAACACTGTCTATATTGGAGTAGCTGCTGCTATAGATGCATCCACATGAAATATGGCTGAAATATACAATAAATGCCCAAGAATAGAATAATGGGCTCCAATGCAATATTTCTAGCCAGTCTAGAAGAGATTGCTAGAAATGCTGGAAAATGTACAATGTGACAATCTGACTTGTCACTACAACTAAATAAAATTATAAAATGAGGCTGAAGCAGATTAGAAATAGTGATTCCCTCCTTTGATAGTGTATCTAAGAAAAATTATGGTCCTTTTACTTAGAGAAAACTACTCCTGATGAGCTCAAATGACCCTCCCAACAACTGCTAGCCAAAATAACACAGATCAAGCTGGAAACTGTGCTGTGAGGGAACTTGCATGGTTGGCCTAATGCTAATGATATGAAAATAAGCCTGGGAGTCCTCCTCACTGATCCTCCAATGAATATCTGAGCCCTCCACTAAAAAACAAGCCAAGGAACAACTCAAGAGATCCTCTGTTGCCGCACCCTGTAGCACAAAGTTATCCTGCTCTAGGAATAATGTTGTGACTGAAGGAGGTAGCTTTGGCCAAATTCCGGAATGAGGAAATGAAGCTCTAGAACCTCTCCTTCCCTGAGGATGAGGTAGGGATTCCTGACCGGGAACACCCTAGTGCTATGTATCACTTCACTTCTTGCTAAACAGCAAGAGGAGCATAGTCTCAGCAGACCAAGCAAATAATAATCAAGCATGAAGAACAATGGCTCTCCTCCTCTTCTTATATAGAACGTGCTCCTCTCTACCATGGGTCCCATCCACATGTGCCTTCCAACTCATGCATGTGATCCTCCTCTATAACTGTGCAATCCATCAAGGAGATACATTGTATCTTGACAGTGCATGTGGACTTGGTCAAAATGTCTAGATAAAGCATGATCCAATCCTATTCACACCATGTGGTGCTCAATTTAGCTGCTTTATTCTTCCTCCTTTCACATGAGGAGTGTTTATTCTTCCTTCTCAAGGATTATGGGGCCTTCTTACCCATTTTATTTAATTAAATAAAATACTACTAACTATAATGTTCCTTTTAGCTTGAGCCTAAAAATTGGGAACATTATACATAACACTCAGTATCTCTCTCATTTGGATGCCATATTGTGATGATGTTATTTTCATTGTTGTTGGCATGGTTGGAGGGATGGCACGTGGACTAGATTTTCACATTGGGAATGAGCTTCCCCACACTTTTTATGCTTCATGCTTCAGGGGCAGCATTGGACATTATATGGCTGCTATAGTATATCTCTTGTTTCCTTATGAGGTGAGCTATATGGTTAACTTGAGCACTTGGGTGAAGCCTCTCATGAGAATTTGGAAGGATTTTTTCTATGAGTTACCATGTTGGAGGGTGACCCATTCTGTGTTGATGATAGCTTGGGGCTTGGAGCTTCACATGGGAATGAAGGTTCCCCACATTTTTCAGATTCTATGCCGAAAGAAGGCCTCTAGACAACATATAGTTTCCTCCATGGATATCTCACTTATTCATCATGATAGCCATTTGGATTTGTCACTAAAGGCTAACGTGTACACTTGGGAGGAGAAACTAGGGGACAAATTGAGGATAGAGCATGTTGTTCAGTGGAGAAGCTTATCATATGAGGACTCCATAGGAGGAGGAGAGAAGGCTTTGTAGTACAATCCTTGTAGTTTCTTGAGGACAAGCAACATTTGGGAGGGCAGGACTGTAATATTCCACATTTAGCTTGCAACTAATTGGAATATTAATTTTTTCTTTTATCATATAGATAGATGAATAAGTGGGTAGGGAGACCCAGAAATATCTTTAGTAGGAATAAAATACCTATTAATATGAATGGGGATCATCTTAATAGCTAGATAGAGCACCCTCATGTGTGAACAGGGGCTAAAGCATGTGGACAAGGGCAAGGTTGACCAAATCAACAATGTTGGTATGGAGGGAGTGGATCATTAATGAGAGACAATGCAATGTTAATGGGAGAGTGTCTCCATGAGAGTAGTGGCTTTAATGAGTGGGACCCAAGATGAGAAGGCTCAAAATGCATATAAGGAAGGGGAAGGCAGCCATATAGGGTATGTTGTTGATTATTGATTTTGTGGTCTGTATGATTGTTTTCACTCTTCAGTTGTTTAGCAGAGTCTGTTGTGCTGTTTAGCACAATGGAGTTCCTGAGCGGGAATCCAACACTCATCCTCAGGGGACTTCGAGTGCCTACTTAGGAGAGGTATTATTGAGATGCATAGTCCACATTATGGAATTAGGAAAAGCTATTTTTCAAAGTTATGGAATATATATTCACGAGAGGCTTGTTTGCCTTGATTATCTAAGTTGTGGCTATATTTATTGTGCTTATTTGTTGTTTATATGATTAATAAAATGGATCTATGTTTGACATACATGTTGGTGTAATTTTATTCAGTGCTATTTGCAGTATTATGTTATATATTCCTGTCTTTTCCATTTTGGAATATTACACAGACGGGCCAAAGGCGCGCCTAAAGCAAGGTCATGCACAATAAATACATGCAAAACCTTATTCTTGCACACAAATTTCACGCCTATACCTTGATCGCCCACGCGGTCAAGGAAAATACTAGCCTAGGATCCATACAAACCCATATTGTATAGAACTTGACATTGAAACAATGAAAAAATTAAAGTGCGGGACATCATGGAGCCTACCTGACTCAAAAATCACTAGTCCCAGGTACTCAGGCTAACCACAACGACAAGAATAGTTCCGTAGAAGCCTCTGACCTCTCAAAACCTTGAATGCTCAACATACACAAATGAACTAAATTAAACCATATCCACCTATAAGTCTCACTTTTAAGGAAACTTTGGAGTACCATAACGAGAGCTCAAAAGGCCCAATCACCAGACTGAAAGCAGCACTGTGATCAACACTCCACAACGCCCAAGGGTGTTGCCACACATTTGCACCCCTGAAGAAATAATTTTTCAGTGCTGACAGGAATGCCCTCTCTCATATTCTTTTTTAAATCACATGTCTTTCAACAATATTTCAATAAAGACTATGTTTTCACTTGGCGTATTTTTTTTTGTGGGTAGTGTGAAAACGATCCACCACAACATCCATTAAAAATTCCAGAGTAGGTACCATTCTACCCTCAGCATGATAGAGTCCCAGAAAAACTTTGCATATCCTGGCATCATTTCTCCATCAGAAATTAACGATAGGTTTTAAACACCCGACCATGTTTATCATCACCTCACCTTGCACATGATGAACATCCTCGTTAGTAGGTAGAGCCTCCCCTCCATGGCGCCCGTCACCGACAGTAGACCATATATCACAAAATTAATGATGCCATGGCCATACCACTTTAATTCCAGTAAGCACCTCACGCCCATTCACCCACCATGCATCAAGTCAATTTTTATGATATCAAAATAAAACCCCTTTCCTGGACTACCAAGTTTTGCAAGAAGATCAAATTTTCACTACAGTGCCTCACATTTGGCCTACCATATCTCCATCATCATGGCCCATCTGTGACACTTTCCATCCACTTCATCAACCCCACACATTGTTGTGTAACCAGCTCCAAAAATAGAAGAAAAGAGATGTAAACGCCTTAGAAATGAGCCACTTCGAGGGGGCAACCTCCAATACATTACATAAATGAACAATTCTTGGATGATACAATTCACAAAACCTCCCTTCTATATATAGGAGTCCATGGGGCCATAATGTAATCCTAGTGGGCCACAATGTAATCCTAGCCGACCTAACAATAATAATTGAAGGAGCACAATAATAACAAAATGGGGGTTACAAGGGTACAATAATAACAATAAGGGGTTTACACTAACAATAATAAGGGGCTATACTAGTGATATAGGGACCTAACATGCCCCTCTCCTTCAAAAAAAGTGTTTTCCTCGAACACTTGAGTAGCTCCGGGTGCTTCAGCATAAAATTCTCATCCTCCCATGTAGAATCTTCGGTGGGTAAGTTCTTCCACTTTCGATGAGATACTGCGAAATTGATCGATTCCGTAGTTGTCGGGAGTTCTTTTTTTCCATGAGCGCCGGGTTCCAATATGATTTTCCCTTCCCCATCAAGTTACGGCAATACGTCTGAGCTGAAGATCTTCACCTATAACCTTCTTTAAGCATGAAACATGGAAAATCTGGATGTACTCGCGACAGCTGTGAAGCTCAATTTGTATGCCATAGTACGATCTTTTGCAACACCTTGTAAGGACCATAGTACTTTGGCGATAATTTATTATCCTTCTTTGCTTGCTTGAGGGACATTTGTTTGTATGGTTGTAGCCGTAAAAATACCCAATCTCCTACATCAAAACTTCTCTCGCTACGATGTTGATCTCGCCTATTGTTTCATTCGATTTTGTGCCAAATTCGGGTTATCCTTTAAGAGTTGGAGAACTTCTTCTTGATGCTCAATGTGATCTTCCACCCGCTGAACCTTCGAATTTTTCCCTTAAAGATGATGTGATGGATGGTGGATGATATCCATAAAGTGCCATAAATGGGGTCATTTTTCTGCTGCAGACATGGAAGGAAGTGTTATACCACCATTCGAGCAAGAGGTAACCACTTGACCCATTGTGTTTGTTTATTAGATACAAAACAACGAAGATATCCTTCCAAACATTTATTTACTATCTCAGTTTGACCATCAGATTGAGGATGATAAGATGAGCTATGAGTCTGATTGAGTACCCAAACAAGAAAAATAACTCCGTCCAAAAAATTTCCAATAAAAATGGGATCTCTGTCGCTCACAATAACCCTTGGGCTTCCATGTAGCTTTTGAATTTCCGATCCATAAATGTAGTAGCAACTCGTACTTGCTTTAAATGGATGAGATAATGCACAAAAGTGTGCATACTTGGTAAGTCTATCAACTACCACCATGATGACACTCTTTCCTTCGGACTTAGGTAAACCCGTGATAAAATCCATTGAAATCTCCTCCCAACGTTGACTTGGAATGGATAAAGGTTGTAGAATTCCCGGGGTCTTAATTGTTTCCACTTTATTCTACTCGGAAAACCAAACATTCCGCCACAAACTTTCGAATACTCAGTTTAAGGCCATCCCAAAAAAATTCTTTCTTCACCCCCGTGGTAAGTTTTTAAAAATCCACGAGTGTCCTCCTAAAGGAGAAGTGTGCAATTCCAGTAAGAATCTTTTGTTTTAGTTGGGAATTCTTACAAAGATATAAGCGATCTTTGTACCATAAGGAATCATTTTTCCAACTAAATGTATCGGATGTACTAGGATCTTGCCGTAACTTTTGAATGAGTCTCCATACATCTTTGTCCTTCTTCCATTCATCTCTTGCTTTAGTTATCCAATCTGGTTGGATAATAGAAATGGCACAAAGCAATGCTTCCACCTCTTCATCCTTTCTTGAGAGTGCATCTACAACAACATTAAGCTTTCCTTTTTTGTAGATTATTTCAAAGTCATAACCCAACATCTTTGTGACCCATTTTTTCTTCTCTTCTGACGATAGTCTTTGTTCCAAAAAGTGTTTAAGATTATCATGATCGGTTTTTACCTTGAAGTGTCTTCCCATTAGGTAAGTTCGCCATTTCTTTAGTGCATGCAGTATTGCTAACATTTCCTTCTCATAAATAGGTTTCTGTAAATACTTTCCTTTGATTGAATGACTTTCAAAAGCAATGGGTCTTCCTTCCTGCATTAAAACTGCACCAATTCCATTTCCTGAGGCATCACATTCCACAATAAAGGTTTTTGTGAAGTCTGGTGTAGCTAAGACCGGTGCTAGGCACATTGCCTCTTTAAGGCGTTCAAAGGCCTTAGTTGCTTCAAAAGTCCATGAAAATGCATCTTTCTTCAATAATGTTGTTAGAGGTGCTGCTATTCTCCCATAATTCTTAACAAACTTGCGATAATACCCTGTTAACCCGAGAAATCCTCGCAACTGCTTTATGGTTGTGGGAACTTTCCATTCCTTAATGGCTTTAATTTTGTTAGGGCCCACTTTAACACCCTCGTGAGATACAATATGACCCAGATATTCGACCTCTTGTACTCCAAAGAAACATTTGGACTTTTTTGCATATAATTGTTTCTCCTGCAATAGTTTGAGCACCCTGTCAACATGTTCAACATGATCCTTCCAAGACCTGCTGTAGATTAGTATATCATAAAAAAATACTAGCACAAATTTTCTAAGGAAGGGTTTGAAAATGGAATTCATCAACCCTTGAAATGTAGAAGGTGCATTGGTAAGGCCAAAAGGCATGACCAAAAATTCATAATGACCCTCATGAGTTCGAAATGCTGTTTTTGGAATATCTTCAGTCTTCATTCTAATTTGTTGATATCCTGAACGAAGATCCAACTTGGTAAAATAAATTGCTCCATGTAATTCATCCAATAATTCATCAATCACAGGAATGGGAAATTTGTCTTTAATGGTGAGCTTGTTGAGCTCCCTATAATCCGGACACATTCGCCATGATCCATCCTTCTTGTGTACCAATACTACAGGAGCAGAGAAAGAACTTTGACTAGGTTGAATTATACCCGCCTCTAACATTTCTGCAATCATACGTTCAATTTCGCTCTTTTGGAAGTAAGGATATATATAAGGCCGATGTTTGGAGGAACACTTCCCGGAATCAAATGAATAGCATGATCATGATCACGAATAGGTGGGAGTCCTTTGGGAGTTTCAAACACCTTGGAATGATTGTCCAAGACTTGTTGGAGATCTGCAGAAATAGATGATTTTGATGTTGGAACTTCTAGTGAGCATAATTGTGCAATTACGCCTCACTGTTCTTTATTTAGAAGCTTTTTCATGACATTAGAGCTTATTATCCCTCCTGGCTTCCCTGCAATACCCCGTAATTCGACTTCCTTTCCTTCTGAAAAAAATTTCAAGAAAAGTTCTTGAAAATTAAAAGCTACCGTCCCCAAAGATTGTAACCATTGTACTCCTAGTACAACATCAGCACCTCCATAGGAATGGAAAGCATTGGACTAGTCAATACATATTCCCCCATGGTTAACTTGATATTATGGCATTTTCCAGAGCAATTTATAGTTCCTCCATTTGCAACCATCACTTGACATTCTGGTGCTGGGTATAGGAAACAATTTAATTCCTTGGCTACCTTATAATGAATAAAATTATGGGTGCTACCTGAATCAATCAACACTATTACCATTTTCTTCTTTATATGTCCTTCTATCTTGAGAGTTTGAGGATTGGTAATTCCTGCCAGTGCATTACACGATATGGTCGGATTCATTTCTTCTTCTTCTAGGGGTGGTTCCTGGTGTATATCCTCTTCTTGTTCATTTTCTTCTTCTTCTTCACAATCTATGTAAAATAATTTCTTCTCAGCACACTTATGACCTTTAGTGTATTTTCTATCACAACTGTAGCAAAGCCCTTTTGCTCTTATTTCTTCCAATTGTTGTGGTGTCAACCTTGTAGGTTGTGGAAATCTAGGCGTAGCAACACTTCCTTCTTTATAGAATTGAGTGGTAGGCTTCCTTGTCGCCATAATTTTACATTCAACCTTTCTTGCCAACCTGAATGCCTTCTCCAATGAATCAGGTTCCAAAACGCGAACTTCATGTTGGATGTTATCCTTTAAAGTGCCTAGGAAGAGATCAATCCTGTGTTCCTCTGTAAGATCAGTTACCCTTATATTCAATTTTTTGGAAGTCCTCAATGTGCTGCCCCACTAAACCCTTTTGTTTGAGATTTATCAATTGGGTAAAGAAGGTGTTGCTCTTTGTATCCTCATAATGTGCTATCATTTCCTCCGTAAAAATTGACCAAGTGACAATTTTTTTACGGGAGCAAAGGCATTGATACCATACAAATGTATTTTTGTTCTAAATGTAAAGTTGCAATGCGTACCTTTTGTGTGTTTTGCACGTTATGGAGATCAAAATATTGCTCCATCTGTAGTATCCATGTTACAGGATCCTTTCCATCAAACTTCCTCATATCCATTTTGGAATATGGTGGTTCTTCCCACCAACATTCGAGTTTATGAAATCACGATTAACATTTATTTTGTTCTCATCATGAGGTTCTTCTCCTATATTTCCGCCATTAGGAATCATTTCTGGTTTTAAGCTTGTCATCAAACCTTCCATGTATGCTTTTAGATCATTCTTCATGTTTTCCATGTTGTCTTTCATGTCATCCATCTTAGCTTCCATGCCTTTCTTCAAACCATCCATTTTCACTTCCATGCCTTTCTTCAAAACTTCCATTTCATTTTTTGTTGCTCTTTGCGAGAGTGAAAACTGTTGCATTTGCTCTTGTAATTTTGATAGATCATGTTGCAATTCTTCATCTTCATGAGTCATAGTAGAGCCTTCTGAAGGCTTAATGGGTGTTGAATTATTTTTAGGGGCCATTTTAGAATCCAATATTGATATGTATTCTACAAGATTCCCTTGGAATCAATTCAACTTGATTCTTCAAACAAGACTTATGCAATTTGGAAAAAAAAATACACACCTTTTACTAACTTTTAGGAGATCGATATTGAAATTGAATTATATCTGTAATTGAAAATCTTCGATATCTGAAATTCAGCCCTGTTGTAGCCCTCTGAAGCTTCTTTCAAATGCCACAGGTCTGACCTGATTTTGATTCTCCAAGACAAAGTTGTGTCCAATCTCCCACAATGACCTAATTCTGGACTGGTTCAGTAGAGCGAACTTGTACGACTTGCCACGTGTCATTGTTTTGTCCTTTGTCTCTGAAATTGATAGCAAAGAAACTACAGGCCGTGTACTTGCGACCACTTTTGACGGCACTCCAATCCAATCTTCAGAGAGAGAGTTATTGAACTTTTCCCACGATCACCTCTTTGAGATGAAATTCAGGAGCCTAAAAAAGCACTACATTCCACAGATCATATCTCCAAAAATATTGCGAACCAAGCTCTGAAATGTTTTGATGAATTTCCTCAGGATTTCAGCTTCGCACCATATGAATTTCAGATTCTGAACCTTCGTAGAAAAAAATTTATAGCGCAAATGCCACGATGACCTGTTTAGGAGCCTGAAAACATACCTGACTTCCACAGATCATATCTCCGAAATTATTGCGCACCAAAATCTGAAATTTTTACACAAGCTTCCTCAGGATTTTTTCTTCGCACCCTAAAAATTCAGCTTCTGAAACTTCGTAGAAAAAAAGTTATAGCGAAAATTCCACGATGACCTGTTTGGAGCAGCGAAACCCTAGAATCCAAAGCTCCGATACCAAATGTTGTGTAACCAACTCTAGAAAGAGAAGAAAAGAGATATCAACGCCTTAGAAATAAGCCACTTCGAGGGGGCAACCTCCAATACATTACATGAATGAACAATTCTTGGATGATACAATTCAAAAAACCTCCTTTCTATATATAGGAGTCCACGGGGCCATAATGTAATCCTAACACATCATACCAACCAATGAGGCCCCCACCCTCAGGAAATCACCTTCCTCACATCCTCAGTGAGAACTTTAATTTTTTGGGGCACTCGTCTCTGTGTTTTGTACAAACCAAACCCTATTATTTTATTCTTTCGGTAAGTTTACAAAGGCCGCAAAAGGTGCACTATGTCCCCCACCCACCCATTCATTTTTCTCCGATGGCAGCAATCCCTCGTCACCCTTGGTCGGAGTATCACACTCTCATGCATAAGCCACCATGACATTCATAACAAATATATACCCACACTAGATGTCCTACTAATTCTAGGAATTTCCCCATCAAAAATAGTTATGACTGTCACCAATATCCTTTTTATACTCCGACCTTGGGCCACTGAATCCCCATCATCAGTTTTTAGTCACCCCTCGCCATAATTCCTACATTAAACATATCACATCCACGCTCTTGATCCCTGTATCAGTGACTCTCTTTTTCAGTTGAGGCTTCCCTTTTTTTGACATCAACACCTATTTTCCAAAAATGAAGCAGTACCTTGGATCACCCCTATCCACAAAAGGGTCATCCTCGGGTGGCACTGCGGGAGACATCATTGCCCACAGATGTCATCGATCCTCCTAAAATTAGAATACAACACAAGTTTTCATGTCAAGATGGTATCATACCTTACAACCATTGCACTTTGATCAAATTCATTGAAGACGCATGCCTTTATAAGCGTCTTTTCCAGCAATGCTTATACGGGAAGGTCACAACCATCAACTATGTGTACAATGTGCATTTATGTGACATGCCAAGATTACACATATGGGTACCACATTCCACCTATTTTCAAAGAAAAAATTCCCCTGAGGGCATCAACAACCATCATCATCAACCAGCATATCACTACCATACTAGGGACACAAACATAATATACATCTGTCAAGTAGATTGGTTTAGCTAGCCAAAGCATCATGAGCACGGGACATGCCCACCTCATAGAAAAATTGTATTTATTGTATCATATCATTTATTGTAGGGTTCCCACATGACAAGGTCGCTCTTCGACCTAGTGTAAGGTGTCTCCAACTTCGTGCTACATGCAAGTATCTTTCTCTCTTCGCAAAGCACACAGAAAAGAAACTAAAATGTATTTTAGCTATACAGGTTTTCCTAGACCTCATACATTAGGGGGAAACTATTATCACTAAAAATTGGACAAGAAAATATGACATTATTTAATGTCAGGAAGAAGGATTTATAGGGCTGAGAGACATTAGAGAATCTAAAGTATTTAAAACTCTCTAAGGTCTAAGAGGAAAATCGAATTGCGCATTGAAATAACCAGCAAAATGCGCCTTTGCATGCATATTTCTTCGATAAGTGAGCCTTTGTGTGGCTTTTCATCAAAAATATGTGTGGACCTGAGAGTGGCAGAAGTCACTTTCTAGGACCACAAGGCACACTCCAGGACATTGATCCCACACTTGAGGCTGCCTAAGGATAGCCACCCTAGCCTCCTTAAGAGCTCAAGGGAGCACACAATGGAATAAATGTGGCACACAATGGAATCACCCTCCTCTCTTGGGTCACCATCCACAATGTACCAAGAGGGAAGGATAGTTTGAATTCTCCTATAAAAGGCCACCAAGAGATGAACAATATGAGAACACATTGTTATGCTAGCCAGAATTTCCCCGAGCAATCCAGTAGTGTGTGATCCAGAGAAGAGATAGAGGGGACTTAGTTTTTGGCCATCCAACAACCCCAGTCTACCAAGAGTAGAGAGAGGGATACTTTGTGCCAAGGTAGCTAGGAAGTAAAGGCATCCTTTCATCGGGACTTGGAACTGCCTAGTTCTAAGGGCCCCTTGGCAAGTGGGTAAAAGTTTCATACTTCATTCCTACCAGCACTCAATAAGAGGGGATGCAAGCGCCACCATTTGGATTATTGAAGTTGTTTGACTCTATTTAGATATTTTGTATTATTTGTTTTAGTTTAGTTTTTATGTTTTGAATATGCATAGTATTTCTCTATCTAGTATGTTTATGTCTTAGCATGTTCCCTAACTTTCTTGACTTCCTTTATTTTCTACCTGTGACCAAGAAATTAAGAGGGAAAAACCACTCCTCTTAAGTAGGTATGATTTGTTACATTCATGCACCAAACACACATGCACATTAGCAACAAATATGCAATTACCTTTAAACCTTCCTAAGAAAATATTGAAGCATAAGAAAACATTATTACACTATAAGGAAAATACCCTCTAGTGGATTTTTTTGAGGAACCCCTTATAAAAATACCCTGGACATTCGTTTCTAGTAGATTTTGCTAGAGGAGGTTGACGGGTGAAGGTTTTTGCGGTTTTTTTTTCATTCAGTGCACTTATCATCATAAACTGCATTAGTGTGCTCAACAAGAGAAAGCACTGGTGCACACAAAAGATTGGCACACCAGACACCTTGCGCTCCGTACACACCTACCCTGTGCGTCTTATTACTATACAATACTAGTGTTTTACAACTCTTCCACACCGTGGCATCATAAAACATCGCGCCAAAATAGAAACCGCCCAGTGCGGTATTAATAAACCACACTAGTGCACCTATAAAGCCCCACACCCAAGAACAGGGTTAAATAAAAAAATAATTATTGCCAAAAAACAAAATTTTTCACTTTTCTCAGTGCTCCAGAGCTCTCAAGAACCGGTGTAATTTATCCTTGTATGAGCTGCCCTGACATCGGTGCTCCCATTGCACCCATTGAAATCATTGCTGCTATGCATTGCCCACCAATCTCTAGCTTGCATTTTGCAAAATGGTGGGCAAATTTTCTTTTGCAAATTCTACTGCCAATAGGCCTCCTCAATGGTGAAATGTACAAGTATTTTTCTTGTTTTTCCATAATTAAGCTTTTTAGCGGATTAGAATTTCAAATAACCTTAAAATTAACCATTTAAAAGAAAAAAGTTCGAGCTGTTCGGCTCGCGCCAATAAGTGGTGTTGCCTGTAAAATTTACACTTCGCATCCCAACCGGTGCTAACGGTATCCGTACCATTTCTAGGGCGGTACTAAAAGGCACACGACGCTATTTTAAAATTAAAAAAATGGTGGTGTAGTCATTTAGCCGTCCACACCGTTGACCTTGTGGAATAGAGGCAACACAGTGCGTTGACTGAAATATCCGCCCTGCGGCGGGTATGTTTGTCAGCACACTGCATACGATATTTTGATAGGGTCAACAGTGCGGCCTGGTAAAATACCACATCGTTGACTATGTAATCAATTCAGGAGGTTGGTGCACTGACCCAACTATACTCATCGGGCCATATATTTTAGTCAGTGCACCGCACTCTTGACACCGTACATAGTCAACGGTGCTCTGAAAATTTTCAAGTGCATCGCCTACAGTACGTTGAATATCATTTGGGGCACCACCACTGGTGCGTTGAATATCATTTGGGGCACTGCCATCGATGCATGACAAACAAAAGACGCACCGGAACCAGTGCATGACTGTTTTTTGTTGCGCATTGACTATTTTTTTTTCAAAAAAAATTATATATGTATATTTCTAAATACATGTCTCATTTAATTAAAAAAAATTATTTAATATGTCAATCATTTAGAGAGAAGAGAGGAAACAACAATAGCAAAAGGTGGAGAAGTATGACATGGTTCGCCTGTGGGAGGCACAAGAGAGGGAGAGACATGCATACCCTCGCCCTATTACAACAACTACCCAGGGGCTCCTAAGGCAGGTAGAATTCCTCAAGTTCTATGAGGAGGCTACTTCCCTAAAGGGGCATGGTGTGTTTTTGATACGTCTTATCTGCAGGTGGAATGCCCACCAACAGGCTTTCCAGGTTGGTCCTAACCAGTAGTACATGCCCACTAAGGAGGACATATATTTTATTACAGGGCTATCGAGGAGAGGGGTAGATTCTCCCTCGTTCCCAGAGGTTCCAGCTGGCTATGTAGCAGGGAGTCACTTAGTGTACTCCCAGAGATACATTAGAGCATATGTACTCTCTCCTTCATATTTTTAGGTCACCAGAGGTCAGTTACGTATTGTTAGATTTGTTAATGACGAGGTGAGGTGCCTCCCAATTTTGATTTTGACAATTTCACACAACACCAGTGATGGGAAATTCATTAGTTTCTCGCTTCTATATTATGTTTATTCTTTAGTAGGGGAGCCATGACTTGTCAGGTGGTCCACCATTTTTTTGCAGCATTTTTGTACAGCCTTAGATAGATGTCGTGCTCATGCACAAGGGAGGGTCAACTTCCCTTTTGCTTCAGAGATTTTTTGTTTATTTTTTGAGAGGTTTCTAAAGATGAGGGCTACCTTTTTTCGACAACCTCATAGGCCGATGTTCGAGGCATGGATGTACATGTGGGGGTAGATGATGCCCAAGAGGGGAGAGATTATGTTTCTAGTGAGGATATCACATGATGCACTAGATTTTCTAGCCAGTGTTGACAAGCTACATCCCTTCATTATGGTCCCCTATCCTTATGCTGGATTGGATTGGAGAGGGTGTAACAAAATCCTCTTCACAGATGATGAGATGCTAGATGATAAAGGTAATATTATTTTTTTATTTAAATTTATTCTAACTTGTTCTTTAACTTTTTTTTTATTAAATTTTATATTGAAATTGTCTAAGTATTGTTGTGTAATTTTATATATTTTGCAGACATTGGGTATTTTGATGGCGAGGACATGCCAGCACCACCACATGATCCAAGTGTGGATCCTAATGACGATCAGGGCATGCCATATGCCTAAAATCATCAGGAGGTTGGTGACAAGAGACTTGCTCCTACTGGTGTGCCAGCATCTACTGGTGTGCTAGGCTGTAATATTCCAAAATTTTAGCCTCCAAGATAAATGGAATATTAGAGTTGTTTTATCACTAGGAGGATGAATAATTGGGTAGGGAGGCCCATTAACCTCTTTAGAAAGGATAAATAACACCCTAATGTGAGAAGGGGTAAGAATAAGCAGCTAATTTGAGCACCCTTGGGTGTGAACAGAGATGGGATCATGTTGATTCAATCAACTTTGACCAAGTCAACTAAGCTGTCTAGATACATTGAATCTCCTTTGGACAACGTAGTTTTGGTGGAGGAAAAATTGCATGAGCTTGATGGCACATGTGAATGGGACCCAATGAGGAGAGGTTCACTTGCTATATATGAAGAGGATGGAGGCATTTGTTATTCATGATTTTTTATTTTGATTTATTTATCTTGTCTGTTTAGACTTGGCTTCCCCTTGCTGTTTAGCAAGGTAGCACTAGGTGTTCCCGAGCAGGAATTCCACCTCTTCCCTTGAGAGGCCTCTTGGGAGAGCTTGTTCAGAATTGATCCACATCTAGGCTCAAGGACAAGCATCATTCTTCAGTCCCAGTATTATTTCTAGAGCATAATATTGCTGAATTGCCAGGTGTTGTAGTGGAGGATTCTTACACCACTTCCGGGTATGTTTCTCAGTAGAAGGTACCTTCCTCCTCTTGAGAAATCAGCTGGGAATATTTCTGAGAACATTTCATATCTTAGAAATAGGGAAAATTGGTTCTCATCTCCTACATCATAGTCCCTTGAAGGAACTGTGTCATTTTATGCAGAGTTGTTGTAGCAGGGCTAAGACCCTTGTTTTTGAACTAGTTTCCTAGGGAAAGGGCCAACCCTTCTCCTAGAAAGCTAGAGGAAGGGATCCTCATCCCTATTTTGTATTATTTAGATGTATTTCTATAATTTTTTAGTAAGATTGTATTTTCTGAGCTAAATATTCAAATCTGCTCTTTCTTGTACATGTGTTCCATGAAACCCTTGTCGGGTTAGTTTTATAATGCAATAAGGAGGTCAGATCTTTGTTTTCTTGGAATATTATTCCATGTAATTATAGATCCATGTTATTTCATTATTTTACCACATAAACCATAATAAAATAACGTTTTCTATGATTCAGTCTTTTCTGCATAACTCAAGTCATGGGATTTGGCAATTTGAAAGCTGTCAAGTAGCGGGAGGTCTGTTTAACATATCAAAAGGGATTTATTTCTGATCCCCTTTTTTATGTAACAACCTAACAACATATTCTAAGGGAACCCAACGTTATTTAACCCAGTTAAAACACAAATCTTCATAAATAACGTTTCCAGGGTCTAATTCTTGCATTTTCCCCACTTGGGAAGGTGTAGGCATTCTTCTTTTGTTGTTGTTTCACCCATTTGAGGGTTGTGTTTTTTTGAAAAAATCATATGAGCCTAATTTTTGATCTAAAACTTTATAATATCTTAAGATATTCTTATTGTTGTAGAAAATTCTGGATTTGGAGTATTACAGTGGTATCAAAGCTCCAATCTTGGCTCAGCCTGTGGAACTCAGCCATGCAGCTATTTAGTGAATAATAGATGAAAAGAATTAAGACTCCATTATGTGGAGGAAAAAGGGAATACAAGCTTACAAAGCTTCTTCCAAAAGCTATGCAGTGCATCAATGAAAATCTTAAGAAGATGAGAGGAGAGATGGAATCTCCTAATGAATTTGGATCTAGAGCTAGATCTAGATTGGTACATGATAGGTATGAGCATGCAGCTACACCCTATTATGCACAACGCAGTCAAATGCCCAGGGTTTCTATGAGAAATATGAAAGGAGGAGAAATGCCAGAGAAGGGAACTCTTAGCAATTTCCTGCAAGACTATGAATCTAAAACTGAGAAGTTTAGAGATAATATTGCTTTCAGATATTTCTGCAAGATCAAGGTGGAGAGGAGCTAGCTGCATGAAATGGATAGATTTTTTCTATCTACCTTTGACAGATCCCCAACTTGCTCAGCCAAATCTTGGGTGGAGGAGTTGTGTACCTATTTGCAGCAGCACCCAGTTTCTGAAGGAGAAGCCATCAGAGTTGCAGCACTGCACTTTGAAGGTAAGGCATATGCTTGGTGGATATTTGAGTCATTTTCATTGAAAAGTGTTATACTTCTGCTTTTGGAAGGTTCAATAAAATATTGGTTGAAACATTTGATGTAAAATATGAAACAATCAAACCAATGAAACTTTTGCATAAGTTGGGAGGACATGCAAACTCAAAACAACTTCAGAACCCTATTGGAAGAGATCACATCTTGCATGATACCTTGCTGGAGGCAAGATATTTTTTTCCTAACCTTGGACAGGAGGGCATGAAGGGTCCTTTTGCAAAGAAGGGTCCTCTTATTGAGTAGTTACCTCCTACTCATATTAAAGATGAAAATAAGGATGGGGGTTACAACGCTGTCAAATATAGAACATATCTAGTGCCTCATGCAGAGGAAGAAGGAGCACATGCTCCAACAGGAGGATTTCTTGTGTCATTACAAGAATTTCCCCAGGATATCACATATGGGAGGCATAGTAAAATCGCTGAGCAGCATTATTGTGAGATGGTATTGACAGAAAGAGGAGATAGGGAGGAAGGACATCATCACTTAATAAAGAGCACACACCCCTATTTATTTCAGAGAGCTGGTGCAAGGAGGAGGGAGAATGGTTTGAGCTGTGAGGGCAAGGGCAAGGTTGACCAACCATATAGACAGTCTTCTCTTGCCATGGATGTCTCACTACATGGAGGCATTCCACAGAGGAGGCCACTAGACTTGGAGTTGGTAAGAGAAATATTGCCATTTGGTTCACCACTCTTGGATTCCAGAGAGGTGAAAACTTTGGAGGAGTCCAGTGCAGCGCAGAGAGTTTAGGGTAAACTAAAGAAGGAGGATGACATCCTTCCATTTTCAGCACCACCCACTCTCACTACCTGTACTGTGCTGACAGAGGTTGCTGCAGTCATGGAAGATGACACCTACATGACGCAAGGGAGCTGCTCTATATATTTGGAGAAACAGAGGGTACTTCCTTGGAGGAAGGAATCCCCCATACATTGGACTAGATGGAGGCCACTCATGTTTGCTATGGCCAAGATCAGGAGATTTCTTTTTGAGGAGAGATTTTCATGGGAGGTCAACTTCCAAAGGTCACTACTTCCTTTTGAGCATGAGCAGATGCATGATGGGCATGGCAGCAATCTGGATGATAAATTTGGCAGGAGGGATGTCAAAGGGAAGGACAACATCATATGTAGAGATTCACATTGCAGATCACCAAAGCTGTCCCTTAGGAGGATAGATCCTTATTAGAGGTCTCAACTCTTGGTAGAGTACTCCAAGGATCTTGGTGCTTGCATGATTCTTGATGATCCTGATGGAGATGACAAATATATGGTGGATGATATGATCATCTATTCTTATGGCAGAGTCTTCTTGACTAGAGCTTCTAAGCTCAATGTGAAGCTGCTGCATGTAGCACATGAGGACTTCTTTTCCATGCATTTTGATGCATATCTTGCCTTGGCAAAGGAGTTCATTTGGGAGGGAATTTAGCAAGAAATGTTTCAGCATATGGAGATATGCATAGCCTGAATGATGATGGAGAGGATGTTACAACCACCTTCATGCTCATTGGGAGTAAGGGAGCATTTTCAGTTGAGCCATTTTAGCTCAAATCTTCAAGTACATAATGGAGAATGTACAATTTCACCTTATGTTTAGTACTTTTTGTCTTTTTTATGAGCAACATATTGTACCAAGGAGGATTATTCCTTCTTTCATATTGTATAATGATGTACTTGAAGCCATTTGTAGCATTGATATTGGCTATCTCATTGGTGGGTTGTGGGGAAAGCCACATGATTTTTGGTGTGCACCATTGACACCCTTTTGTGCTTTCATGTTTATACCTTGGAAAATGATTGTGGAAACAAAAAAGTGGCCGAGAAATCACTTTTTTTGTTTGATTTGATGCAGGAAAGGAATGCACTACACTGGTTCCTTGTATGGGACCTTGATCCACTTTTCGGTTGTCATGTGACAACTTGTTTCTATTGGGTTTTGCTTCCATGTATTGCTAATATCTATATGTTCATGAGAAGATTTGATTGGAGAGTGGGATATGAGTTGAATATGCCCATTGGGAGGATGACTCTCCCTACTTTGCATGATGCATGTTTCCAGAGGAGCAATGGGAAGCCCATTATTTCCAAATTACATCTCTCTTCTTCATGTGGGAAAAGACATTTGGAGAGTTCGAGTTTTTGGAGGAGGCACTTCATGGCTTATTTGTTTGATGGGGTAGCCTGGGCCACTATTGGAGGTCATGAAATTTTAGCCCAAGATCAACAACAGCCCCATACTCATCATAAATGGGGAGAGAAACCACTTGGTTGGAAGCATCCAATCTCTCCATGTAGCCCCAACACATTGCATGAACCAAGGGTTGAGGATCTTTTTGAGCTAACTAGATTGGTTCATTTCATTTGGATGATAGCATGGGTGTGGGAGTCACTCATTGGGAATAATATTTCCCATGTTCATCATGAATCCTACCTTGAGGAGGCCATTGGACAGTAGGGAGGTTTCCACTTACATCTTCCACCTTTCTATGATGTAAGCCATATGATTTTGCATGCTTGGGAGGAAACATTGGAGGACAGATTTGTAGCAGATCATGTTGAGCAGTGGTGGAGAATTTCTGATGAGGAGGCCACAAGAAGAGGAGGGGAGGATTTTTCTCTCCTTATGCAGTTTCTTGAGGAGAAGCAACATTTTGGAGGGGAGGACTATAATATTCCAAAATTTTAGCCTCCAAGATAAATCGAATATTAGAGTTGTTTTATCACTAGGAGGATGAATAATTCCGTAGGGAGGCCCACTAACCTCTTTAGAAATATCAATAACACCCTAATGTGAGAAGGGGTAAGAATAAGTAGCTAATTTGAGCACCCTTGGGTGTGAACAGAGATGGGATCATGTTGATTCAATCAACTTTGACCAAGTCAACTAAGCTGTCTAGATACATTGAATCTCCTTTGGACAGCGCAATTTTGATGGAGGACCACTTGCATGAGTTTGATGGAACATGTGAATGGGACCCAATGAGGAGAGGTTCACTTGATATATATGAAGAGGATGGAGGCCTTTGTTATTCATGCTTTTTTATTTTTATCTATTGATCTTTTCTGTTTATAATTCGCTTCCCCTTGCTGTTTAGCAAGCTAGCACTAGGTGTTCCTGAGCGGGAATCCCACCTCTTCCTTTGAGAGGCCTCTTGGGAGAGCTTGTTCAGTATTTCTCCACATCTAGGCTCAAATCCAAGCATCATTCTTGAGTCCCAACTTTATTTCTGCAACAGAATATTGCTGAATTATCGGGTGTTGTAGTGGAGGATTCTTACACCACTTCCGGGTATGTTTC
Source organism: Pinus albicaulis (assembly GCA_034641835.2). Classification (NCBI taxonomy): domain Eukaryota; kingdom Viridiplantae; phylum Streptophyta; class Pinopsida; order Pinales; family Pinaceae; genus Pinus; species Pinus albicaulis. The sequence continues at coordinate 446,437,401 of CM076575.1, read as the reverse complement.
TCAGTAGAAGGTACCTTCATCCTCTTGAGAAATCAACTAGGAATATTTCTAAGCAGATTTCAGATCTTGGAAATAGGCCAAAGTGGTTCTCATCTCCTACAGTGTAGTCCCTTGAAGGAACTGCATCATTTTATGCAGAGTTGCTGCAATAGGGTTTAGACCCTTGTTTTTGAGCTAGTTCCCTAGGGAAAGGGCCAACCCTTATCCCGGAAAGCTAGAGGAATGGATCCTCATCCATATTTTGTATTATTCAGCTATATTTCTGTAATGTTGTATTAATACTACATTTTCTAAGCTGAATATTCAGATCTTCTATTTCTTGTACATGTGTTCCATGAAACCCTTGCCGGGTTAGTTTTATAATGCAATAAGGAGGCCAGATCTTTATTTTCTTGGAATATTATTCCATGTAATTCCATATGCATGTTATTTAATTATTTTACTACAAAAACCCTCATAAAATAATGCTGTCTATGATTCATTCTTTTCTACATAACTCAAGTCATGGGATTTGCATATTTTTAAGCTGTCATGTAGCTAGGAGGTATGTTTAACATATCAAAAGGGATTTCTTTCTAATCCCCTTTTGTATGTAGCAACCTAACAGCATATGATAAGGGAGCCCAATGTTATTTCACCCAGTTAAAATGCAGATATTTAGAAATAACATTTCCAGGGTCTAATTCTTGCATTTTCCGACTTGGAAAGGTGTAGGCATTCTTCTTTTGCTGTTGTTTCACCCATTTGAGGGCTGCGTGTTTTTGAACACATCGTATGAGCCTATTTTCTGATCTCCGACTTTAGAATATCTTAATATATTCTTATTTTTGCAGAAAAATCCAGATTTGGAATATTACATAAGCGTGGTCGGATTGAAACTAGATACAGGATGGATTTGGGTGACCAACTCACTGCATTGATTGTTGAGGTGGGCATTAGGCCCACTAATATAAGAGACATGTAGGCTAATGGTAGGTTGTTACATATGTGGAGAGGCATGTCGTGTCACATGTACAACCTAATGCGACATGTCGTAGGAGCTACCACCTTAGTTACGTAGCTGAGGAGGACTATTGCACATTATAGGTGTGGTCGAGACACAACATGTGATCGAGAATCTGTGAGCAGTGACTCATCATGTCATGATCGTTCACCTCGCGTTGCGCCAGATGAGAAGCCTCCACTAGCAACTAGCAGTAGTCATCATGGAGATCAGGTTGGACCATCGGCCATGTCTAGTCAGCAGCCTGCAACATCCAGCAGTACTCATGATCATGAGCAGGCTGGACCATCAACTGTCAAGGCTACACCATTGACTAAGTAAGCCTCGACTAGTACTGCTATTGATGTTGTACCATCAGTTGACCCATGAAATTTATATTACAGTTGTATATTTTTAACATTATTCAGTTATATATATATATATATATATATATATATATATATATATATGGTCCATCTATTTTATGTTCATGTTGCAGTTGTACTTAATTTACAGGTTGGTGATCATCATGATTTGTATATTGTTAGGTCATGTTAGATATGTTCATTTAATGTGTAGCTTGCAGATAGATGTGTATGTGATAGCATGAGTTATTTGACATGAGATGTATATTTGATGTTTGTGTTGTGACGATGTTATACAATGCTAATTGTGTTTTGTTAGATGATCATGGTCAGGATGATGTTAGCGAATTTGAATGTGTTTTTTAGTCAAATGTGATGTTTGTACGATGGTTATCATGATCGTGATGTTTATTAATTAATTTAATATTAAATGATCATGATATTTATTAAATATTATTTCGTGATTGTAATTTAAATTTTAATTTTAATTGTATGTAAAATTGTAAAATTGTATTTGTATTTGTAATTGTAATTTTAACTGTAATTGTATGTAAAATATTTGTATAATTTTAATTGTAATTGTAATATTTAATTCATTGTGAAATGATTGTCATTGTAATTTTAATTGTAATTGTATGTAAAATATTTGTAAAATTGTAATTGTAATTGTAAATGTAATTCTAATTCTAATTCTAATGTTATGTAAAATATTTGTAAAATTTTAATTGTATTACTGTGAAATGATTGTAATTATAAGATTTCAATTGTAATTGTAACTTTATGTAAAATTCTAAAATTGTAATTGTAATTCTAATCGTAATTGTATGTGAAATTGTAAAATTGTAATTGTAATTGTATGTAAAATATTTGTAAAATTTTAATTGTATTAATGTGAAATGATTTTATTAAAATTTTTAAATTTGTAAATAATTGTAAAATAATAAGTCTAGAATAATATGATTTTTTGTAACATAATAAAGTTTATAAAATAATGCAAATAAATTAATGTACTTTAGAATTATCATTAGTTTATTATGATCTTACATACCAAAAAAAATAACTTTATAGAGTATGCCATTTCTAGCGAAGGTTCTTGGTTTTTTGTCTGGTGCACTTATCATCATAAGCCGCACTAGTGCATATTAGTACTTTAGCGTACCAGTGCTTCAAAAATCTTCCACAATGGTGTGTCATAAAAAACCATGCCGAAACATAAACTATGGTCTTACGAAACTGCATCGGTGCGCCTATAAAACCCTGTGCACCGGAACAGGGTTAAATAAATGCTCGCGCGAACCAGGTATATCATTGAAATATCTTTTCTAAGAAGGAAAATTTATTCTGTAAAGTGGAGTATTGGAGCAGCGGAGGGTTTGAAGCGTGGGCAAGAAATTTTCTAAGGAAATGAGGATTTGAAAAGATGAGAGTTTGAATTTCAGCTGTAAAATTTATAGCAGAGAAAATGAGTGATTCAAATAGAAAGACAGAAAAAGACACTTACAGTGATGCAGATGGCTACGGAGCTCGACAGAGTACAAAAGGAGAAAATATTTATGAAAAATATGAGAAGGGTGGCCAAGAAAGCTCAGTTGAGACTGATGATAGGGTTAAGAGGTCTGGTCACGAGGGTAAGGATTTTCTTGATCATGGTAGAGAGTGTTCAGTTGAGGCTGACGATAGGGTTAAGAGGTTCCATGATGGAGAAATGGAGAGCAAATTTGATGGAAAAGAAATAAATGTCGACACTCTGGCGACTAGCAAGGTGAAACAGTCCTTTGAAAGAAAGGAGTCTTATTCGTTAAGCGATGTCAGAGAGAGATCAATTGAGTCTCTTGAATGGGCTAAGAGATCACATGAAATATTGGACAGTAGAGAAAGACCAATCGAGGCAGTCAATAAAGCCAAGAGGCACCATGAAGGGCAGGATTCTCATTCCCTTGAGGATGACAGAGAAAGATCAACTGACGTTGTTGATCGGGCTGGTAGGTCCCATGAAGGGAAATATTCTCATTTATATAGGGCTTGTTAGCTTTGATGACCATTTTCACTTTCTCTCTCCAGAATGGGTTTAAAAGCTTAGAGTATTATCCGAGCTTCCATTGGCTTACATAAAATTTTACCAGAAACGCTGACGTCACATACAATCACATATTTGGCTTTCAGTTGAACCTGAATGGCATCTCTAACTTGTCTGAGCTGTGGTCCAGTGGATAAAGAGGAATATCACATGGAAGGTACCCAAAAATCCAAATTTTTGAAAGTATAGGTGAATTAGCAGTTATCAAAAAACAAAATTCCAAACAAAATGTGAACAGGATACACTTAAGGATTCCTTGGTTCCATTTGTTATTGAAAATGATTCTCTCTCTGGATGAAACTAGTAAAAAGTCTGCTTGTATTATAAATTGAAATCCAGTGGCCATTTCTTTGGGAATAAAAGCCTAGATACCTGCAGCTACCATATTTCCACCTGCAAATCGGTTTCCCATTGGAAAAGCTAATGTAATAGCCCATTTTGCAATGTCTTTCCTCTGCTCAACCCTATACTAATTTTCTATAGGAAAAAATTGCCTCCACATATAATAACTGCATCATCTAGTCGAAAATCGGTCTTCTTCTGCTAACAAATGCAGACTAAAGGACTCGTTGTCATTGCTCCCAGAACATTGAAGGTTATTTTCTCGTAAAATAGATATTGTATGAATTTTTTAAGATCAAGATAGAAAGCACAAAGGAGAAAAGAGGAAATTGGATGCCAAGATGGAGGAGGAACTTACAAATGAGCAAGCAGATCATGGGTCAGCAAGCAAATCATGGGGCACCTTTTCTTGTTGCAGGTTACGGAAAGGTTCAAGTTTCTTTTCCTGAAAGAAGAATAGGTGTAGTTTTGAAAAGAAATGGTCCAAATATTTTCACAGAAAAATGTACATTTCCAACATGTCTAATTTTGGTGTACACACGTAAAAGTAATTTCAATGCCTTAACAGCAAATCGGTGCTAATGTACAAATAGCCGCACCGGTGCATTTTATTAAATGTGCACCCGTGCGTTTTAGTTACTATGCACTTTTGTCGTGTTACCAATGGACGCACCAGTGCGGTGCGATTAAGTGACGCACTAGTGACGAATAACCATAAATAAAAAAAGTGCAACTCTATTTTCTTTAAGTGAAAAAAAAAGCGGAAAATTGAAAAATGGCCAGCAAAATAGTTTCGAAAATCTAATTTCATAAAAAAATTCTTCAAATACTAAATTTTTTTTATTATTTCACTAATTTTTCTAAAATTTTCAGCCAGAGATTTGTAGGAGACATACCTGGAGCAAGAGAGAACAAGAGCACTGTGGAGCAATGAAATACGTTCGAACAGAAGTATTCAGACAATCAGAATCCAAACCTCTGGTGATTCAAACCCTGTAGCATATAATTTCAAATGATCTCATGATTAAATTTGCTTCTTCTTCTTTTTTACTTTTTTTTCAATTTTTTTTACGAAAAAAGAAAAAAATTTCATTTTTTTTTTAATTTTCAAAAAAAAAAAAAAAATTACCGTAAACCCTTCATTTTTTTTGTTTATGCCTTTTCTTCTCCCTATTTCTGTGATTTTAGAATTAGGGAATTTTGTTTTAGATTGAAATCCAACCCATGGGACGACTTGCATAGTTGGATCCCAATCCATGTCGGCCCTTGCGTGAATTTTTGAAAAAAATAGATTTTTTTTATTGGTGCACCCTGTCTAACCTAGCACACCAGTGCGCTGCATTATACAACGCACCGCGCAAGTACCGTGTAATAAAAATTTTAAAAATATTTGTTTTTAATCAATGCGCCATATCTAAAATAGGGCACCAGTGCGCTATGGTATGAGGAGAGCATCGTACGGTCTATTATACTGTTTGTGCGGTGCGTTTATAATACCCCCACGCACCGACGTCAGTGCGTACAACATGAAAGGCACACTGATTTCTTGAGATTTATTTTGTTACTGAAAAGTTGACAATTTATTCATAAATATATTAATGAATGATATGGTATAGGTTTCATATTGATAAATAAATGGCTTACAAGAGATTAAGTAACAAAAATACTTATAACGCATCAAGAAAATAAAAAAAGGCAAGTTCTTTGTAAATTCTTTACCAAAAATATTATTTTTGAACTATTTGTAAGTTTAACTAATATGTATTCTTTATTGTGTATCATGTATAGCCACAAAATGATGAAGCTCGATAAGATTATTTTTTATCTAGGACTAAAAGAACGTAAAAGTTTGATGGAAAAATTGCAAAAGGATAAATCAGGTGAATGAAAAAATACTATCGATTGAATATGAGTTTCTTTTTTTAATTTTCATTAATAATATACTTAAAATTGTAAGATAACATGTGTCAAACAGTCTATTAATTCACATCTGTTTAATGTTCTACAGGGACCAACAACTCAAAAAAGGAATGTTTTTCTAAGAAAAGAAAAGAACTAGAGCATGCAAATGAAAATGAATTGTCCTTAGCTCATCTAGAGTGGTGCTGGAGGTTAATGAAACAAGGAAAAACTTTTACAAAATTTTGAGGGATCTAGTGGAATGAATGTATAGACATTCTTTCCAATTACAATAAAAAAACCAATCCAATGATTCCAAGAACAAAATTTTATCTAAACTATAGGAAGAGTTTCTAGAGAATTGGCCAATGAGACATGTTATACTTTTAATAGCAAAAATGTACAACAACAAAAAATAAGGAATGAAAAAGTAATATTCCTTTAAATGTTTGTCTAGAATTATTTATAAATATCACTTTTGTTATATTTAATTTTCATATATCAATACAAAAATTAAATAGTTATTGTCATGTTACATTTTTAGGAAGATTATGAAAATCTCAAAAGATGAATGAGCTGATATCAGAAATATGCCAATAGGAATGTCCAAAAAGGTGTACAAGGGGATGGTCAAAGAAATGGACAAAATTGCATCACAGGAGGAGTCATCTCAACAAAAATGTGCTTCAAATGTAATATGTAATCATTGAATTTTTCGATCATTAGGTACAATAAATAAACAATTTAGCATTGAATATTAATTTTCAAGTATTTTCTTATAGAAGAGAAAATAAAATGGAACCCATTCAACACATAAAACATGACAACAAGGAAGAAAAGGGTTGATATCTAAGTTTTTGAGTAACTATTACTTCCTTATAACAACTTAACTGGATTTCATTTTTGTATTTTTTAAATTGTTTTACAAAAATCATCATTGAATGTCTTCAAAAAGGTGCTAACATTCAAAGAAGAACCATCAGACGAATTGATTGAAATTGGGTTAAATATGGGTTGTGAGTATATGTTGGCATATTAGAAATTAATTGTGGAATTTGTAAGCATCTATCGATATTGTTTTACTTAGATCCATCTATAATTGATAGAACAAAAAAATATTTTATATTAAATATATTATTTGTTATGGGGTATAAAACTTACAGGAAACAAAGTATGGAACTACACCAAGAGATGAAATTTTAAAAGATGGCATGGTACATGGTTTTTAAAGATTGTGTATAGTTTATGAGTCAATTGTTGCTATGGTACGTCATTTTTATTTTCGATTTTCATTTATGTATATTATTTAATATTTCAATTTCATTTATTCTCACCAATTTATATACACTCATTTCAGTTTATTTTTATGTTTGCAGATGGAAGGTGAAGAAGAAAAAAAAATCAACACCGTGAACAAAAAATTCCTGAAAATAACCCAAGTTATGGAAGTAGCTCTGGCAGTGACAATAGTTCAAGTGAAGAATGATGATCACTATGTTTGGATATCAAAGCAAGGCATTGAATTTTTTGAAATATTTGTCTGTGAAATCAAACATTTTGTTTAATGTAATGGACATAGAGTCCCAATTGAAAGACAAATGGATACCAATAACTGTCCCATTTTGTATGAGAAAGATTGTCTTATATATATATATATATATATATATATATATATATATGTATGTATATATGTTTTAATTTATTCTATTTTGTTCTCCATTGTCGTTCTCAAATGCACGAATAAAAATTTAATTCATATGAATATTGTTATAAGATATATACGTGTCGACTTTTGATGAATAATGAATTTTAAAAAATCACAATAATTATGATATGATATAACAAATTAAACAAAACATCACATTAAAATGTATTAATAAAAATTTAATTAATATGAATATTGTTATAATATGTGTCGAGTTTTAATGAATAATGAATTTAGAAAATCACAATAATTGCACTGCACAAGTCGATGTTTATAAAAAATACAAAATGAACATAGGTGCATGTCAGTTACTGTACACCGATGTGTTTGTATAATGGAGCACACCGGTGCATTTCTATGACCTATGAGCACCACACAAATACCAAAACCAATTAAAAATCTCGATGTGTTTTATGCGATACTGCGCACTGGTGCGTTTATGTGATACTATGCACCGATTCATTTGTAAGACATATGGGCACCACACAAATACCAATACCAAATATAAATATCAGTGCATTTGCCTGATACAGAGCACCGGTTCGTTTCTATAAGTCTATGTACTAGTGCATTGAGATGACCTATGGGCACTGCACAAATCCCAAGCCCAATTGGTATGGCGCCATGCGTTGTATCACCAACACTATGCCCGGTGTAGTTTTATACCTTGACGGCCTGGTGCAGGAACCTTCGACCTCCCCGAGGCCACCATCTAGATGACACGCACCGGTGCATTGAAACCTTAGTAGCGCACCGATGAAGAAAACATCCATAATAACCTCTGGCCGCCCAGGTTTTTTATTTTTGTTTAATTTCCATTAAAAGATCCACCAAAACCTCCGTAACCATAAATAGATGTTGTAGAAAATGTTTTTTTACAATTTTGGCCAATTTATAACACTAAAAACTTCCGTTATAACCTCCGCTAGAGGGTCTTTTCCTTGTAGTGTTAAGTGTAGAAGGATAGATTTAATATATATATTCCTGTGCATAAGGAAGGTAGATGGGCTTAAGAAAGGTTAGATGGACGTTATTTTATGTCTAATTTAGAGGCCCATCATCACCCCCCTACTGAAATTGTTGCTCATCCTTTCAACAACCTATTCATCCTCCCTCCCTTATGCGTTTTCCTGCATGCTGGCTTATTTCATTTTCTATTTATTGGCCCATGCGTTGCTCCTGCTACTAATATTCTTACTAATATTATTGCATTTCTTCTTGCAGGTACTTCATGGACATCCTCAGATGCCTTAAGCAAATATTTTTTGCATGCCAAGAGGTGGTGGATCCACATTTTATTTGATTTTTTGTTTATTGCATGCAAAGTAAACTCAAAGTTCTTTTTTCTGTGAACTAAGTTCACCCTTTTTTCTGCGAACTAAGTTCACCCTTTGTTATCCCTTGGTACTCCTTTTATTCTATTACAATGAATTGCTTACTGCCCACTTTTTGAAGTCCTTTTTACTTTTTTCTTGTTCCTTTTCTTGGTGGAAAAAGTGAGGCTAGTTGCTATATAAGGTTGAGGTTGCTCTGCTATTAATTTTGGCTATATATAAAAAAATTCCTTCTCACACTTTTTAATGTTTTATTAAGTTAAAATACATTCTAAGAAAGGGTTAGATGATTGCATACCTGAGCCTTACCATTGATTTTTTTTTGCATCTGATATTGAAGCTGCTGATATGGTTGTTGAAGTTGTCTTCGGTGGTTCTAAAGCGGCATGTGATAATCTGCTTGAGGTCCTTTTGGAGCTTCTGAGCACAGGAGGAGGAAGTCCAAGTTGGAGTACCTTTAACCAGGGTGTTAACCGATTTTTTTTTTTTTTTTGCCAACTTACTGTTTTCTGGCTTGTAAAGGTTGGAGAAATGCATTTTTTTTTTTTTTAAGGCTTACTAGTTGCCTCTTTGAGGTTTTCCACTAGTAGGTCTGCCTATGCTCCTCAAAGGAGGTTTTCACCTAGGATCTTTTATTTTTCTCTTTTTTTTCCCAACCTAATCACTGACTCATGGAGGTTTTCAATCAGTGGGCCAATATCATATGCCTCAAAAGAGGTTTTCACCCGAGATTTTATTCTTTCCCTTTTTTTTTATTTTTTTCTCTTTTTCACTTTCCTACTCCACTTGAAAAAAAAAAAAAAACCTTTTCAAGTATAGGAATACCTCCAATGGATCCATGTACACATCGATATGACAGATAAAATCATGTGCACACTTGTAATATATGCTTTGACATGTACCTGCATATGAGAGATGAATTTCTTTGACTGAGATTGTATCAAGTACTATTGGAGAAGAGTGTGTTGTTGCAACTTAATGAATGTTTGGAAACATATGTCAATATAGTTGTGATGCCCCTAGTTCACTTGCTGAGTTGGATCACCTTGGATGTCCTCTTCTATTATGGCAGTCAAATATTCCTCTTTTTCTGATTGTTCTCTTGAACACATGGAGGAAATGTTGGTAAACATGAGGGAACTTTCTCAATATATGATTCTGATTTATGCTCTTCATCAAGTGCAACCCTTAATATTTTTATCTCCTCCTTTGGATCTTATTATTCTTGATGTTGTCCTTCAATTATATTAAGAAAATTGCTTCTTTTCAATACCTTTCTTCAACTAAGATGCAGACCATTTAGATCAGGAGGATATGTTTGGTAGTGTTGTACCTCAGCATTGTAAGTGAGATGAGATACTTCATTCTATGGGTTTGGAAATGGTGGTAAAGATATTTGAGTGGGGGTGGATATATGAGATGGATATGGTTGAGGCTATGGTTTTGGTGGAGGTGGATGGTAGGGATAGCATGGATTCAGTTATGGGGGATATTGAGGGAAATATTGAGGATGTTGAGGATCTTCCCAATAAGGACCTTTCCAACCATGTTGCCAAGATTGGTCTTGGGGTTGAGATGACCAAGGTTTCCAAGGAGGGAGTGTGTAACAACTATTTTGAGATGGATTTTAATAAGCTTGAAATTGTGAAGTGAGTCCTTGCATCATATCAAGTTGACTAGGCTGCTAGGATCTCCTTGGAGTTACATAACATAGATTCTTTGGTGATTCCCTTGCTCCATTGTCTTCCTAGTAAACTTATTTAAACTTGGGGAATGATGAATAAGAATTAGTAGCATATGATTCTGCATGGATAACAGAAATATCGACATCTTATTTTTCCTCATTTTTCATTCTTAACATTTCTACTTGTTCATTTAAATTGCTAAGAATTTTTGTTTTATAGTTGTCAAGCAAATTTCCAAGTTGATCTTGCCTTACCAATGTTCATGCTAACTTACTTACTCTTTCCCTTCCTCTTGATATGTGCTTTCATGTTTCACAAATTTCTTCAAATGAAAATTGATATACATCTTCTTTACTCATGAGATTAAGGATATCAATCCACTCATCCCTAATTGTTCTAAGTAATAGGGTTTTTAGTATGTCAAACACTAAATGATGCAATTTTTTCCTCGTAACATTATACATTAACCTCTCTATTATATCCGCAAGGCTCTCATCTTTTTCTTGGTTCATTATAAAAAATTCTTCTCTAAGATAACGATCTTTGTATTTTTCTAGAAATATCTTTTTCATATCATTCCATGATCTTATTGAATTAGTACCTAGACTCATGAACCATTTAAGAGCTCTATCCTTCAATGTTGCAGGAAAAAATTTATTTTTTGAGTGTGTGATAAGTAGCCATAAGACCTAAAAAGTATCTCAAATTCAAAGAGAAATGTTTCTAGATCTTCTGTCCTCATACCATGGAAGTTGGGAAGGAAAGATGGAGGGATGTTCTTCATATGTACACTAATATCCATATCTTGAATGGGAAAACCAATAAGATCTTCTTCATTTTCATCATATCCATCCATCTCTTCTACCTTCAAAAGTGTATGATGATGTGGCTCTTATTGCACCACGTGGTCAAGTGCGGGGGTTGGTATTGGGGAAGTATTTTTTTATATTTTTTTAATTTGAGTATCCCTACTCCTATGATGCATGAAAATAATATATTTTTGTATTTTTTTAAATATTTTTGGAATGGAATGAAAATAAAGGAAAGCATAAAATAATTCTAAAAACAAAATCGAAGCATCTATAGACACCTCCCTAACAACAACGCCAAAAATTGGTGATCCCTGGTATTGTACCAAGAGTGTTTCAACTCCCAGGGGCTACCCTACTTTACTTTATCGAATCGGGGTTCATACAAAATTAGAGGTGACAGTGCTATATACACAGAAGATGCATTATGTTTATGTCATACTCTTATGCTTTACGAATGGGTGCTATTTATAATGGATCTTAGTGAATTTTGTCAACTTCAATGAGACCTAACTAAGTTGAAGAAAGGAAATGACAGAAAGGAAACTAAATTAAATTGTTGAAAATAAATGATAGGAAGGAAACTAAACTAAATTGTAGAAAGAAAATGACAGAAAAGAAACTAAAATAAATTTCATTGAGTTGGTCAAATGGCTAAACACACTCTACTTATCCTATGATCTATCTACCATGCTTCTAACCATGCAACTATTCATGATCTAATTCTAACTGAAAAAGTGTTGATTGCAGTTCGGAGGAAAAATGGATAAAGGTGCTCATTGATGGCTTAAACACATGAAACAAGGCTTCGAGGAGTGAAAAGGGTGTTTGGACTTTATTAAAGCACATAATATCCAAAATATTATTTGGAGTGGGGGGCTTTGAAAAGCACAATGGTGGAATTGCGATAGAGGGATGGCAGTGTGATATGTGATATGTGATATCGCAATACTGCAATGTCGCAAGGCTGGGGGAGAAGAGGGAGTGCAATCAGGAGGAAATGCAAAGTGTGAAATGCGATACTGAATGCAATGTGAAATGCGATTGTGATGTTGTGGTGTGATTGTGGTATTTTGAAAATGGGGTTTAGGGGTGGTAGGTAGTACGTGAGGTGTGGGGCCGAAATGCAATAATGAAAAATGTGAGAATTGCGAAATGCGAAATGTGATGATTACAAAATGCAAAAAAGGAGATCATTCAGATTATGTGGCGGTAGGACAGGTGGCAGAGTACTTTAATAATATAGAAATCGGAAGAAAGGAGCGGTAAGTGTTAACGAAGGCCAACAGGAATTGTCAAGTGTGATAAAGTGAAGGGATTTTCAGAAAAAGGCAAAATAAGGTTCCTTCAAAGGTTTTTGACATAGAAATGAGGAGAAAAGGAGAATGGAGGGAAAAAGGAATATCGCAATCGGGGTCTGGAAGCAAAAATTGTTAACATGGACTAAATGGGAAATGTGATTGCAAAAAGGAGCGATGGTATGTCAAAAGGGAAAAAATGTGGTTTCTGATGTTTTTGATTGTTTTTAATAAAATAATATCAAAGGGAAGTAGAAAGGATATCACATTCTGTTAGCCATCAATAAACTTTTTCATATCCTATGATGGCTAAAACAAGTCTATTAGCCTTCAAGAAACAAATTTTGTGAAAATTTGTGAGTTCTTGAAGCCTTGTTGTGTTCCTTATCCAGAAGATCCATCTCACTAATATCCTCACTCTAGGAATCCTCCAAAGAAATCCTGTTGATATCCAAAGAAAACTGTTATCAAGCCTCTTCTATATCATTCCATCTTCACAAATTTCCTTGAAAATCCTTCCATTTCACTCATTTTTCACTTATCCTAGCCACACCTCCTTCTCTTCTAAAAATCCATTTGTACTCCATTTCCTCAAAATCCCCTTTTAAACCTTGTTAATCCCTCTTATAAGGTTTGAAATCCCTTTTATTATCTATTAGAACCCTTTTTCAGGCCTTAAAAACCTTTAGTTTGGCCTAATTCCGACCCTTTTAACATTAGGATTTTTAAGCACTTTTTTGCTCTAGCCCTTAGCCCTTTCTCCATATGACTTAGCCCTGCAACCAGGTGCTTAAACCCTTACTCCCTTCCCTTATTTTCTTCTCAGTAGATCTGGACCGTCAATCTCACCAGATCGAACGGTAGCCAGCACCCCTCCACTTCCCCAACCCCTCACCCACCTTCTCTCCCTGGAATAGATTTGGATCGTTGATCTAATCAGATCCAATGGTTCCCGCTAAACCATACCTTATCACCCTCCGGTCTAAACTACCGCTCCACGACAAAATTGCTGGCGTTAACGTTAGGCCCCACCATCCTTTGCCCGCACATCTATTCAACCATCACACACAACCATAACCGTCGATATGGATAGCCCAGATCAGATGGCCATAAATCTCCTTCGCTCTTGATTATCCCAAACTCCTCCATCGTAAAACTGCAACGTGAAATAAGTGGTTTCATGAGGGACATGCATCATCCATCCAACTATATCGTGTTCATTTAGCCCATTACCACTTACCGCTCTTGCCCTGCGCGAAAACCACCCTTGTATTCTGGAAAGCTACCTTTGTCATTTCGCACCATTATTTGAATTTTCCATTGTTCTTCATGTTTCCGCGAGTGGAACTCCTCCCTTGCACACCTCCCCTTCCTTTTCAAATTCTCCCTCGCCATCGCCTCTGAAGCAGTTTATCCCTCAAAACGCAGGTTTTATAATTTTTTTTGGTTTGTTTGCAGGTTTTAAAATGGTGGCTAAATTGAACAGGCCCTCCCACAACTATCTACATAGCATAAAACCTTAGGATGACGATCCTCGAGGTAGGATAAAGCAGAAAAGGAGATTTCTAGGTATAATTTTGGGGTTTTTATCAATGTTTCATGGACATTGATTAACCAACGAAACCCTCCAATGCGCCAAATCCACCTGTACACAAAAAGCAATGAAGACCAGAGATGAAGGATTAAGTGCAAAGTATGAAGATAAAAGGCTTAATCTGCAGTTTAATGAGATAAAAACACAGTGTAAAGACAGGATTAAAAGTTAAAACAGTCAGCAGAAAGGACAAAAGACTAAAGAAGATCAAAGAAGGCCTTAAAGAAAAATCAATGGCCTAAATCAATGTTTAAAGCCACAAAATAAGACAGTTCAACAAAGGGACCGCTTCAAATGCCAGATCAGTGAAGCAATTAATCCCCTAGAACCCAAAAATCCCACCTATAGTCTTATTTAATTCAAAAGCATACAAATTGAAAGCACAATCAGAGATATTTCCAAATGGCAGGTTGGAAGTTATTACAAGCCTACCTAATAAGCCTAAAATTCAACAAAAGTGACTAAGAATCTCAAAATTTGGTAAAACATTCATTCAACAGAGTTAAAACATCAAATATTATTTATCTTGGGTTATGTAAATTCCCTAAGGTTGAGAAGCATTTACTTTGTCTTAAATGAACATATTAGAACCCTTTCTTTCACTCCACCTCCTCATTCATCTATAAATACTCCATGAGGAGCACATTGTAAAGGGTTGGTTGGTTGTTAGATGAAATATTATCAAGTATAAATAGTTGTTGAAGTTGCTGAAGTGTTGTGATGTAATTGAAGAATACTAGGCTGCGAAGAAAAGTTAGAGTTGTAAAGACCTGTTGGACTTGAAGTATTTAACTAGTTTGAACATCAATAATACAAGTTGATTCATGGGATCCTAGTCTATGTTAATGGTGATGTTATTCCTCACTGTATTTTTTTTTTCTTATTTTTTTTATGTTGTCCATTTTCTCTAATAAAGAATAAAAAATTTAGATTAGGATTTACTACAAAGTACCCTATTTATATCTGAAAGCTTTATCTTTATGTTTTCTTCTAATAGTTAATTTGGAAATGATTCAATAGAGTATAACCATTCAAGGAATTTTGGTGAGCCCATGTCTTGCTGGGTAAAACTTGAGAAATTGTTCTTGAATGATATTTTCATTAAATTCTAAGTAGAGTCTAAACCAGGGAAGTCTATGGTTAGCCCTATCCTCTGGTCTTGTCTTTAACAGTTGTTTTAAATGTTTCCCTTTAGAGTATGCCAAAAGCAAGATAGATTCAAAGTTCTTACCTGATCTTAGGTTGCCCTTCGTTTTCTTATATGTTTTCTCCTTTCTGAAAGTAGTCCTTTAGATTACTGGATTGTTGCCTGAAATGTGTGCTTTAATAAGAGTTTGTCCAAAGAGGTCTATGGTTTGCCCTGTCCTTTGGCTTACTTCAAACAGTTACTTCGAAAGGCTTTTCTTGTTTAGTGAAGTTAATAGATTCTTAATTTTTTATTAGCTTTGCTTCTTTCACAACACTTTGATGCTTCATGCCACAAATCAATCTAAAGAGATCCTTTGATATAGATGAATTTCCCCATGGAAATCCTTGTAGAACTATTGTACAATTAAATCCTTTTGTGACTCCATAGCCCAATGGATTGATATTGTCTCTTGACCTATCCTATCAGCTAAAACATCTTTCTACTTGCTCTCACCTTCACCCTTCTAGTGACCTTTTCCTTTTCTGATGTCCATCCCAACTAATCAACCAAATAAACAAGCTCCTTTGAGCTTCATAACTAGCCTAATATCATAATCAAGAAAAAATATATATCATTCAAAGATACTAATAGAGAGATCCCTCTCTGAATCCAGGAAGGCTAGATCCTAGGATTCCAAAGTGGTTATGATGTGGCCCCTGCAGCATTTATTCTTGCCACTCTCATAAACTATAGGGAGCCAACACATTCGAGCTTGTAATGAGAGATAAATAACAAAGATCACAAGTGATTTGCGATTTGCGATGGAGCGAGGTACAACGAGCGAGAGTTTCGAGGAGAAAGGGCGGAGGTCTAATTCTAATACTTTTCAAGCATTTTGGGAATGAAAATGGGTGATGGATGAAAATAAGAGAACAAGGAGGGAAATGGAGGCACAACAGCAGTGCTCAGGCATGAAAATAGAGCTGGGAAATGAAGCACGATGGCTTGATGATCTTCTTGGGGATTTTTATGCTTATTCCTGTAAACAAAGCTACAGATCTATGCATAGAAAAATAGACAAAAGGCATGATAAAAACAATGAGCAAAAGGAATTTTTTTTCTTGTGGGAAGGTTAAACTTGCTCGAATTCTATTGACAGATATGAGAGGGGAAGACGACCTCACAGTTTTATAGAGTTTATTATCTATTCTACAGCACAGATAAGAAGATTAACTCTACAACGACAACTATAATAGTAATGAAAATATCAAAAATAAAACTAGCTAAATGAGAGAAAGGAAAGGATGAAAACAACAGAGAAGCTGAGGCACATGGGTTGGGCCCTAACCCGTGAGCCCATATCTCTGGAACTAAATCAGTAAAACAGATTTTTTCTGCTCATTTCAGGAGGAAAATAGCCTTGTTACATTTCTGAAAGTATAATCACTAAGTACAATAAAAAATTTAATAGCTTGCAACAAAATTCACAAAATGGAATCAAAGAATTGACTAACTCTTCCTAGCTCTAGCTCTCCTCTATTTATTCTACGGGGAAGCTACCAAATATTGAGTGCTCTCCTCTTTGAGTTTCTTGGATGCCTCTAGAACTCAAACTGCTGGAGAGAATATTTGGGGTGATTGAGTCTACTTGACTCCAAGTAAACAGATATTGAGTTAACTGCTCTTTGAGTTGCTTGGTTGCCTCTAGAACTCAAATTACTAGATATAATATTTGGGGTGATTGAGTCCACTTGAATCCAAGTAAAAAAGGATTGAGTGCAGTTGGCCTTGAGTCACTTGGCTACCTCTAGAATTTGAATTGCTCGAGGGGATCTCATGAGGATCCTTTGGCTACCTTTGAGAGTTAAGGAGGGTGGATGATCAGGAGTTCATAATTTTTTCTCAAAATTGAAAATTACAAGATTTGGTTGAAACTAGGATGGTTGTGTAGATCTCATCTTCCTGATTTTGGCACCGTGAATGGTTCGAAAAACCGATGTCGTATGAGAGAGATATCGTGTTTTGATTGATTTCCCAAACAGCTAAATTTTGCGACAGGTTTGACTGGGATGACCAGACAACATGCAGGTGCCCAGTTAGCAATATAGGAATATTCCTAAGTATATTCATTTTTCTCCAAGCCAGTTAGATATTGACAAGTGTCACTATGTCATTGGGTGATGAGTTGTACGTTTGGTTTTAGTGGCCAATTGGAGGGTGACACATGGCTAGTCTTAAGGCTGCCACGTGTCCCCTAGATGGTGTGGAAAAATTTTATGAGACCCCATAGGGTTTGACCCCGTGACATCTGGCCTACATGCAAATACTTCCATGAACCGGGCTACACAATGTGACTTAAAAACTATAGGTCCTCGGATATATTTAAGTTTTGAAACCTTTTCACATGGAGGGGGGGGTTTTCCGACGGTCCAAGATTTGTTGTCATGTGCCACTATAACTCACCGCAACATCAAATGTTAAATCCGACCGTTCATTCCAAAAAAATGTTTCATGATTGGACCTTTTCACATGCCGGGGTTTACTCCAAATTTTATGCCGACAGTTATGCAAACTCCAAATGAAAATCTAGTTTTAACACAACTACAACCACAGTTTCAACATGGGGTTCTGCTCCTAGTTTAATGACTATGGGGTTTCAGGTGTTGGCATGTGGCCACCCCCTCCCCAATATTAAATTTTATTATTATAATTGGTGGATAATTAACACATCCCCAAATTTTCAGAAAATTTCCAAATGTAATTGCAGTTAAGTGTAGTTCTCCACAGTTCATGGAGGTTTTCTAGGAGTCATTGGGAAAATGACTAGGAGAGTCAATTTTCACCCAAATAGAGTGAATGGAAAGTCATTCTAGACTAATTGGAGCATTATGGAACCATTGGTGAAGAGAAAACAACCATTAGAGGCCTGTAAACATATGTATTTTCAAAATTTTGAGCTTAATGAAAGATGGACATGCCATTGGGAGTTGGACCCGTAGATGTAGCCCAGGAGGGGTGAACTGCTTCATCAAGCATACTATGTAAATGTTATGTGTGGTTTTATATCACTGTTATACACTATGTTTTAGTGTTATTTTCTCTTATTTCATGCTTCTAATTCCCTAAAACCACTTATATTTCATGGTTAAAATCCTCAATACTTAAGAAAAATATGGATACAAGTATGCACATGTTTATTAACTAAAAATACACTTAGCACAAGGAACTAATATAGTCCTTTCATATCAGGTTGGTATTATAGCTAGAGTTTATTCTCTGGTGTTTTTTTGTGCAAAAGAATTGTTTAACTATTTGCAAGTTTCATATGCTTACTAGGCTCAAGCTCAAGAGAGGAGAAGGCACATTGGTGGGAGCAAGAGGGTCTCAAAGTGAGCCACAACAAAGGAGAGAAATATTTCCACAATCTCCACCACCTAGTTCACCTCCTAAGGAAGCAGAGGCAGCATTAAGAATGCCTTCAAAGGAAGAATAAATCCATGAAGAAGTTGATCCCAAAGAGGAAGAAAGAGTGTTCAAGAAAGCATTCCTTGACATGAATGAGATGGTTAGAATCCTAATATAAAGAAAGGAATGAGAAACTAGAAGGAGAAGGATCCAAACTTCACAAGGAAGGACAAGGATCATCAGGAGGTCATAATGATGAAGATAATTCAAAGAAGGGAAATGGAGGAAATGGAGGTCGTGGAAAGTCACCATCCTCACCCTCATCATCATCATCCTCTACTTCATTTTTAGTACATCATTCACACAAGTCAAAGAACATTGGTAAAAGTCCCTTTCTAAAAATTGATGTTAATTTTTAATTCCAAATGTCTAATGGTGAAGTCAATGAAAAAAATCTTGATAATTGGATTAGGAAATTGGAGGTCTATTTGAGAATCCAGAACCTCCAATATGATGATACCAAAATCCAATTAGCTTCATTGAGAATGGAAGGTGTGGCACTTGTGTAATATTCACAATTAGTCATAAGCTAATTGGAATATTCAATTTTGTTTTATTACTTTGTTTAAAGAATAAAATAGCAAAGGAGGTCCATAAACTCCTTGATAATGAATAAATCAATGCCAAATATGAAAAGGCTAAATCGTGGCTGCTAAATCAAGCACCCTTAGGTATGAAAGGGGTTGGAACATTTTTACTAGGTCAACCTTGACCAAATCTACAACTTTGTCATGGAGGAGTGGCCATGAATGAGGTACAACACAATTTTAGATGGAGATGCCTTGTGTGAAAGAAGTGATCTCATTGGGAGTTGTTTAGGGTTTGCAAGCTCTTGAATTATAAAAGAAAGAGGATGGAAGCATTAGAGGGTTGTTGATGTTTATCACATTTTCTGAATATATGGCCTGTTTAGACATATATCTTTCTCTTGTTGTTTAGCTGAGATTGAATGTTGTTTAGAATTGGGTGTTCCTGATTAGGAATCCCACCTCTTCCCATTGAGTAGCTCTTGGGAGAGTTTGTATTGCATTGTCCACTATCTGGCTTAGGGCCAAGATTATTCTTTCAACTACAGTGTAGATCCTGTTGAGGGTTTGGTTGTTTTTGCAAGCTGCAACAAGTGGAGACTAGATCTTTCAGATCTGGGCCATTTTAGTGCTCCTTTTTCAGTGGAGGATGTTTCTGCTTCATTGGAAGGATAGTATTGGAGGGATTGAGCATAATTTTCAGATCTTGGCATGAGGCCAACCTTATTTTGATACCTATAGCACAATATACATCCATATCTACGTTATTTCTATAGGTGCAGTTACAGGGTGGTTCAACACACCATTTGGAGAGATGATTTTCTAAGTGTTGGGGATCTACCATTAACTTTGGAGATCTATTGGAGGAGGCTATTCTATTGCCCATATTAGTTCAGCCACACTTTCCAGATCTGTATTTTTTAGTAGATTTGCAGTCTTAGATTTCAGATCTACAACTTGTACTTGGTATTTTTCTGAAAACCCCAAGGGGATTCTTTAGAGGAGCTTGTATAGTGCATGGATATGATATAGATCTAAATTTTTGTGTGCATAGAAGCTCTAGATCTGATTTATAATCTATTTCTATTGCAGAGGCAATAAAATAACACTATAAAGGTTTCCTAGCTTTTATATCTAGTTGCAGCACCTCATATTGGGGGATTTTCTCATTGGAGACTTGCTTTTCTTGTTATACATATTATGGGCCCTTTCTTACACATGTTTTGCTGCTGTAATAACAAATTAAAGGTCTCCATATTGGCCTCTTTTTGTGTAAATGATGATCTACGTTATTTTTCTATCATTATGCATTATATTGCTACATTCCCCATTTGAGAATATTACAACTTGTTTGGTGGGAAGCCAAAACAAAGGAGGAGATCAAGAAGCATGGTAAGATTATTCTATCATGGACTGATTTCATTACTACAATAAAATGACAGTTTTATCCATTAGCTCATATGAAAAATGTAATGTTCCCAAATTTTAGCCTCGAGCTAAAAGGAACATTATAGTTAGCATTATCTCTAGGTAGATGAATAAAATGGGTAGGGAGGCCCATTAACCTATTTATAAGGAAGAATAAAATTCCTCATGTGAAAACAGGAAGAATAATCAGCTAGATTGAGCACCTATAGGTGTGAACAGGATTGGATCATGTTGATTCAGTAATATTTGACCAAGTCTACATGCACAGTCTAGATACATTGTATCTCCTTGATGAACTCCACAGTTCTAATGGAGGACAACTTGCATGAGCTTGGTGGCACATATGGATGGGACCCATTGTGGAGACGTGCACTTGATATATATGGAGAGGAGGGTAGCCATTGTTATTCATGCTTTGATTACCATTCTTGCTTTGGTCTGTTTAGACTTTGCTTCCTCTTGCTGTTTAGCAGGGTTGCAGTGTTGTTTAGCACAAGGGTGTTCCTGGTCGGGAATCCCTACCTCACCCTTAGGGAAGGAGAGTTTCTTTGGGCTAAATTTCCTCATTACATAATTTTTTCCAAGATAATTCCTTCAGCTATAGCGCATTTTCTATTTAGAGTTGGGTTGTGTTGTAGGGTGCAGCAAAAGAGGATCTCTTAGAGTCATTTCTGAGCTTTTTTTTCAGTGGAGAGATTTTATATTCATTGTAGGATTAGTAAGAAGGAATCTGAGGCATATTTCAACATCTTTGGCATCATGCCAACAATATTCTATCCCTCACAGTGCAGTCACCATCCTGAACTGCGTTATTTTTTGAGGCAATTTCTAGGAGGGTTCATTGAGATCATCGGGAGGATCTATATCTGAGTAGAGGGACCAGCCTTCTAATCAGAAATACCATTGGAGGAGGAAATCAATATTTCAATTTTTTCATAGCCTCATTGTATATCAGATCCAATTTTCATTGGCACATTAACCCCAAGGTTATTTGTCACATTGTATGTTTTCTGGTATTTCTAGAAATCCCTTCCGGGGTGGCTAGAAATCTTGTATTGGAGCCCACATCTTCATTGTTGGGCATTTATTTTATTTCTATTAGCCATATTTCATGTGTATACATCTACAGTATCAGCTACACTAATATAGACTGCGCAGTCAGTTCTCTCCGGCATTCTATATAGTTGCAACATCTCATGTATCTATTGTTTTGATCATTAGAGACTTGTTATTATGGCTTGAGTGGCTTGTCCCTTATGATATTTTGTACATTTTTGTTGTTCCATTAATATAATTATGGCTGAATAATTTATCTCTCTCATGTCGTGATCATATTTTTTGTGTTTACAATATTGTGTTCATGTATTGCTGGATCTCCAAATTAAGAATACTATAAGATATTCCTAACATTGTATAAATTCCCTATTTTGGGATATTACAGTGGTATCAGAGCATAATCTTGGCTCATAATATGCATCCAAGACATCATTCCATTAGGAGGAGAAGCTTCTCATATAAAAGAGAAGTTGTGCAGAAGAAACAAAAGCATGACTCTGTTATTTAGAGGAATGAAGGAAGAGAGGATCTCCCTGCTTCTTTTCCAAGCTATGAAGAATATCAAAGAAGATCTCAAGGAGATGAAAGGGGAGGAGTGTAGAATATTTCTAAGAGGGTTTGAAGCAATTCGTAGCTATGATGGATGTGAGAATTCAGCCACAGATGCAGATCCACAGCGCAGTCTATTGCCCACATTTACTACAAGAAGGATGGAGGAAGAAGATGCACCAAGGGAGGAGACCTTGAGTGACTATCTTCAGGAGTATGAATCTCAATCATGGAGATTCAAGGAGCACTTAGACTTCCAAGGGTTTTTCAAACTCAAGGGGGAAATATCTAGCAGCCAAAAAAGAAGTAAGGCAGGTATAATTTTCTTATCTCACTTTGATGGATCTGTAGAGTGCATAACCAAAGCTTGGGTAGAAGACCTAGATTCCTATTTTCAGCTACACTAAGTTTTAGAGGAGGAGACCATCAGAGTAGCAGCGCTGCACCTCAAAGGTATGGCCCATGATTGGTGTTTTAATGATTCTACTTCATTTTTTCATAAAAATGTAAAAAATTATGTTGGGTTCACTAAAGAATTGGTGAGAATATTTGATAGAACACATTGTGAACCATCATTTGTAAAAAACAAAAACTCAAACACTTTGCATGAGTTGGAGAGGCCTGTTAAACCAACTCCACTCCATATTTTTAAAGGGGATAAAAACATACATGATAGTTTGCCAAGGGCAAAATCCCCACTTCTTGGAGAGTCCTCTTCTATTTGTGAAGATATGGAATTCCCTCCTTCAAGAGATGACCAAGATCAAAGGTCTCTCATTGAGGATGAGGCATTCTCATATATGGAAGAAGATGAGAAGCATCAGCATCAAGGGAGGATGAAAATTCACCCTTATCTATTTCGGGAGGTTTCTACACATAAGGAGGGGACTACATTGCGCACTGAAGAGAGGGACAACTCATTCCACTCATATATACAGTCCACTTCAGATTTTGATGTCTCACTACATGGAGGCATTCCACTCAGGAGGCCACCAGATCTAGAGTTGATGAGATACATCTTGTCTTTGGGTTCACCACTCTTGTATTTTGGAGAGGTGAAGAGTTTGGAGGAATACTTTGGCATGGGGGATGTCAAACTAGCAGGCAGCAACATGAGGAGAGCTTCACATGTCAGATCACCAACTCTATCTCTTAGGAGGATTGATCCATATTGGAGATCTCAACTCTTGGTAGAGTACTCCAAGGATCTAGGTGCATGTATGATTCTTGATGACCCAAATAGAGATGATGAGTATATGGTGGATGATGTGGTCATCTATTCTTATGGAAGAGTCTTCTTGACTAGAGCTTCTAAGCTTAAGGAAAAGTTGCTTCAAGCAGCACATGAGGATTTCCTTTCCATGCATTATGATGCATATCTTTCTTTGGCAGAGGAGTTCACTTGGGAGGGCATCTAGCATGCCATATTTCAGCATATCGAGAGATGTATAGCCCAGATGGTGATAGAGAGGGGGTCATAGATGTTAGTATGAATATTTCGTCGTAAAATACCACTTTAGCTACGATAACAAATAGCCCTAACATCAAGTATGACTTCCAATATCTTTAAGTCTACAGTTAGTTGATCCAAACAATGCTTCACAAATCTAGATCTAAGCATAAAAGACATTAGGCAGTAAAAATAAAATGTGGCTCCATGCATCCAATAGACAAGACAAGAACAATGTATTTGAAAGAATTTTTTATATTAAAAGGGGGCACCTGAGAGGAAAACAAGAAAGGTGTTTTCCGGTTCTCCCCAATGGGATGGGTTCTTGAAAGTCCTCAGCATTTCAGATCTAAAATTCTTCTCTCTCGTTGGTGTAGAAAAACCAGACAAACATAGAAATCAATGGGAGCTCACAAGGAAAAAATGGAAAATGTGACCAAGTGTATAGATCCAGAGTGATCTAATGCAACGAAAGGTGACTAATGAATGGGGAAAACCCTTCTATTTATAACAAAATATTAGGGTGATCTAGAACTTGGTGCATGAATAAAATATTATTAATCAAATTCTAGAACTACCCTTTAGGAATATTTTATTATATTTGTTGGAGGGAAAAGGATTTTTGACTTGGGTCAATTCCTTTATTTATAAATAATAAATAAATAAATGATTTATTTACTATTTTAAGGAAATGGGGGGAATATAATTAAATAAATAATGATTTATTTAATTATTTATAAATGATTTAGTCAAATTTAACTAGGAATATTATTTAAATAGGATTTAAATAACTTATTCCTAGGAAATAATCAAATAAATAAGGATTTATTTAATTTATTTCCTTGTTTTGGGTTAAGTATGACCAGGAAATATAAACATATATAGATTTTTTTATTATTTCCTTTTTGGGGTTTCCTGTTTAGAACATAAACAATTTAATAAAGGTGTTTTACTAAGTTATTTCACATAGTGAAAGCAATTTTACTTAGGGTAAAATTGGTCTTACATGGTGTACTTGGGTTCATATAATGATAATAGGTTAGATGACCAAAAAATGGTGTAACAGATTTCCCCCTAGCGTACGAGTGTTAGGAGAAAATCGTATGACCGAAGTACATTGTAAGAACTCAATCACTAGACATCGAGAGAGAATTCAGAGAGAGAAATGTAAGGTAGTCAAATGTGCTAAAGGACTATACCCTGAGGAGACGAGACTTACAGGTGCAACAAGTCTCTAATTTATGAAGTGATACCTGTGTTAAAGGCGGCGGGGGAGGCATACCTATGCCCACCGAGACAAAGTACAAAAGAATAGTATGTCTAGTAAACAAGGAACCAAACTATAAAGTACATGTTGGCATAAATACAAGCCAGAAAAATAGAATGATGAATCCCACATACAGCCGAGACATGTACAATAATATTGTAGTAAATGAGATATGAATACAACCCAAATGCCCCCTATACATGGGGAAGGGCTCACAAAATATGACTGATACATGCCAATCGAAAATGTGCTACAAGCGGCTGAGGCTGACATCATCAAATGTAAGGAGCTGCATCTAAGGTTGAAAATGAAGAATTCATCCGGGCATGTGGGGGGCTACCTGCAAGGCCACCCCCTCATGAGGGTTGAGACATATCACACACACCCGGGAATCACCAATAGCTGCTGCTGCATCACTGGAACATCAAGTATACTAATCATGATCATGTTTAAAGGAGCTCGAACCAAGGTACACCAATCTCTAGATCTAGCTGTTGGAGTAAATGAGTTGATGTTGACAGAAGGAGGTCTGCCATAGGTGAGGTGATGAGGGGTCCTCAACTAAGGCACGAGAGAAAATAATAGAGTGACTAATAAATGAAAACTAATGACGATGATGAAATGGGGAAAGTTCCAAACGGGACCATAAAAACATGAGTACAAAATGGTATCTCATGACGGAAATCGACACAAAAAAGAATGGATATGGAGGCAAAGTGGTGCCCCAAGGAAAAGTGTTGTAAGTGAGGAAATCTGATTTTGAGGAGAGGTGAAGTAAGATTCGTGGACAACATGTGTCTTGGTGAAGTAATGAATGATGAAAACAAACATATGTTGGCTATCTACAAGAAAATAAAACATGCATTTCGAACGGGAAATGCTAAGGGTAATATCTCTTGAGATAGAGTGCGTTGCGAGGATTAGGAAGGGGGTGGCCTTCAAATTCCTCTAAAAGATATGCCCCCTTACCAAGATCTTTACTGATGATGTAAGGACCTAGCCATAATGAGTCAAACTTCCCATTACCAAGGGTATCGTGGGCCTGGTCATATACTAGAACAAGGTCACCTTCATGAAAGGTATGAGGGTGTACTTTTCGGTCATACTGAGTTTTGGTGTGCTTTTTGGCCACTTCAAGAGTTTGCAATGCAACACGACGGTATTCAGAGGCGCGCTCAAGCATGATAAGTCATTGTTCTATAGGTTGGGTATCAGGGAGAAGTTCAACGACCAAATGAAGGGAAGGAATTTCACACTCGATTGGTAAGACTACCTCCTTGCCGAAGACAAGGTGGAAAGAAGTGAAACCAGTGGCGGTTTTAACAGATGTACGATAAGCCCACAAAGCAGGGAAGAGCATAAGATGCCAATTGGTTTTGTGCTTATTCACCATTCGTTGACGCATGGTCTTAAGAATTTTGTTGACTGCTTCAACTTGGCCATTCCCTTGGGGGTAATAGGAGGATGAATATTGGTGCTCAAAACCTAATAGTGAGGATATCTCATGCCAAATATCATCTTCAAAATGTCAGCCATGGTCAGAGACCAATTGTTTTGGAAATCTGAATCAAGAAATGTCGTGGTTAAAGAAAAAGAGGGCTGTTGTGGTTGTCATATTGTTGAATGTTGGCATAGCTTCGGCCCATTTTGTGAAATAGTCAACCGCCACGATGATATATTTGTGGTTACCAGCAGATGGAGGTCGACATTCCATCAAGTCGATGGCCCATTTACAGAAAGGACCAACTGTGATGATGGGATGGAGGGGAGCGGGAGGAGCTCGCGCCTTAGGGGCGAAATGTTGGCAATTGGAATAGTGTTTGACTACTTCAATGCAATCGCTGAGGAGAGAAGGCCAAAAATACCCAACGCGCATGATTTTTTGGGTGGTGGCGAGGATGGAGAGGTGGCCACCACAAGCTCCACTATGACAGGAATTGAGGACTTTCTCAGCTTCCGCATGTGTGAGGCAACGACGAAGAACAGTATCTACTCTGTGACGATAAAGGTCATCACCGATTAGCAGATAGCAAGGGGTTTGGTGTCGAATACGTCGTCGAGCAGCACGATCAAGATGAAGGGAAAAATTTTGGGTTTGCAAGTAAGTAAGGATGTCACTGTACCAAGGATCGTTGGTGGTGATGGCGAATAGATGTTCATCGGGAAGAGCATCATTAATTGGAGGGTCTTGCGTTCCGGTAGGCAAATCAGAAATGAGTTCAGTGAGGACTAAACCTTTATTACTTTTTGGGGTGACAAATTCAAGGTCAAATTCTTGGAGGATAATGACCCAACGAGCGTATTTCCCACTGAGGATGCGTCGACTCAATAGGAAAGCCATGGGGTTGGAATTATTCACAACCTTGGTGGAACGCATGAGGATATAATGACGCAGTTTTTGTACCGAGAACACGATAGCTAGCACTAATTTTTCTTCATGTGAATATGACACAGGTGGACCTGCAAGGTTCTTACTGACATAATAGATCACATGTTCTACACCGTTATCATCCTCCTAGATAAGGACACCGGCAACCGAATAGGTGGAAGCGGGGATGTATAGGATGAAATCTCAGTCAAATTCAGGAGGACGGATCAAGGGAGTGGATGTGAGAGCATGCTTGAGGGAATTAAAAGACTCTTGAGCATAGGTATCCCAGAAAATTGGGGAGTTAGATCGAAGGAGTCTAAGGAAGCCATGTGTGGTAGTGGCATAGTCAGGCACGAATTGGCAAAGAAAATTAGCTTTATCTTGGAGACTTTGAAGCTGGCGTAAGGTACACAGAATAGGAATTTCAAGAATGGCTTGAACCTTCAAAGGATCAAGAGTTATCCCGTCTTTAGATACTATGAAACCAAGGAGATGACCGACGGGAACACAAAAGACACATTTCAATGGGTTAAGGCAAATATTGTACTTGCAACATTGGAGGAAAATGGTACGCAGATCATGGAGGTGTTGTGCCTGATGTTTAGAATGTGCAGTAAGGTCGTCTAAATATTCAAGGATAATATGAGCTAAGTCATGGAAACAATAAGACATGGCTCATTGAAAAGTGGCGTCGACGTTTTTAAGGCCAAATGGCATGACTCGGTATGCAAAAGTGCCCCATGGACTAATGAACGCAGTTTTAAGTTGATTAGCATGACGGATAACGATTTGGTTGTATCCAGAGAAGCCATCCATAAAGGATAGCATCTCGTGCCCTGCACGCTCATCAATGATTTGGTCAATAAATGGTGCGGGAAAGTTTTCTTTGGGACAATCTTTGTGCAGATCGCGAAAGTCAGTGCAGACTCGAATAGTGCCTTGTTTTTTGAGGACGGGAATTGGGTTGGACACCCAAGTGGTGTACTCGATGGGATAAATGAAACCGGCTTGCCTGAGCTTATTGACTTCAACTTTGATGGCTTCACGTCTAGAGGGATGAATGGGTCTCAAATTTTGACGGACTGGAGTGGCATCAGGCCATGTGTCGATATGGTGTTCGACAATGGCGGGATCGAGCCTGGGCATTTCTGAATAGGACTAGGTGAAGATATCGCGGAATTCTTTGAAGAGTTTAGTGTAGACTTCAATTTCTTCCAGAGTGGATTGGGCGCCCATGGTGATATGTTCCTCGATTCCTGGTTTGACAGAAATGTCTATTTTGATGGTAGGAGAGATATTGGCCATATTACCTTCTTCGAAAGCGTCAGGTGCAGGGATGGGACTTTTAAACCAATCGACCTTAGTGGGAATGAAGTATTTATATTCGACAGCATATTGGTCATGGGATTGATGTAGGAGGAAATATGCACGATGGTGCATATCGTCCCATGGAAAATCAGGTTCGGTCATGGCTTCCATAATGTCTTCATCTGATTGGAAGATGGGAAAAGTGGATGGAATAGGTTGACCAGATGAGGTAGAAATATGAGACTCCTGATTGTGATGGGAAGGGCTCACATGCACGATGTCATGCGGGGTGACAGAGTGAGCAGGTGGGTGATCAAGCAAAACATCAGGGGAAGGCACTAAGGGGTCGGTTTCCGGGAAGCGCAGTGATGAGGAAAGGTAAGAAATGACGGCTGAAGGTTCGATCATTTAAATATCAGGATGGCAAATTTTAATAGGGGTAGACAGGTTGTCTAGTGCTAGTGAAGAAGTTCTATGGTTAAGCGTGGCTTTGAATTGGTGGTATGCGGCTAAAGAAGATTGATACTCATCAAGGTGGGGGCAGAGGTGGGTATAGTGTCCATGGAAATCGCACAAAGAACAAAGGTGATTGGTGTGCAAGTTTTTAAGTTTCAGGAGGGAATCTGGTATGGTGACATAAACCTCAGGGATATCTGATTTTGGAAACGTTTCATTGACCATGGTCTTGAGATGTGGTAATTCAGGATAGGTATGGATGGCGTGACCGACAACATCACACAAAGCACATTGGATGGTATGCTTTGGGGGTCGAGGAGGGGTAGGATTTGTCAGGGTAGCTTTTTCCTTTGATTCCCCCCTGCGAGCTTTGCCATTCTTACCCTAAGCAGTCGCAATAGGAGGTGGTTCCTGTTGAGGTGACGGAGGTACTGTTGCAGCGGGAGAATTCATGGGGATTGGTTGAACTGGGGTCAAAGTAAGATATGGTTTGGGTTGACCCAGTAGGGTAGTGGCTGGAGGGTCAAGATACCAGACGGGTATACCCAAGGTCAAGTTGGGGAGGAATAGGGTGGCCAAGATAGGGACTGAATAAGCTCTGGGAGGGGGAGCAAGGAAAGGTATCTGACCAGCAGGAAAATGGCTAGGAGGAATGGTGCCAAGGGAGTTGATATCGGGTGGAATCAACCCAGGAGGGTAAAGAGGTGTGGGGGAATAAGGTTCAAAAGGAAGAAGGATGGCTAGTGAGGGCGAAGGGCTAGGGGTTGGTTGAGGTTGAGGTTGCGGACTAGCCAAAGTGGGCTACGTAAGGTCAGCCCAAGATTATTAGATCATGCAAATGTTCACCAAGTGAGGATCAGATACAGGAGGAGGGTCCAGAAAGGTTCCAATCAAGGAGGAGTCTTTATAGATGCCGGGAGAAACACTAGTCAAAGAATCGACGGTTGGTTTATTGGTGACAACAGAGATGGTGGACTCAGGGAAGGTTTGAGATTTTGGCTCATGATATGTCAACTGGTCAATTGTGACTATCTTTCCATTATGGGGGAAAAACATCTTGTAGTGGACTGTGGATGGGATGGCAAACATGGCATAGGTGTAACTATGCCCCAAAATAATGTTATAGTCAAGAGGGGCATCGATAACTTCAACGTCGACACAAACAGTCTTGCTCGCAAGGGTGATAGGATAGTTACGGAAAAGGCCAATGGGCTGGGAGGCATGGCCATCCCATGCATGAAGGGTAATTGTGGAAGGGGCCAGCTCGGGAGATCCAAGTTGTTTCCGAACCGAAGCAGACATCCCACAGGTAGATGCCCCCTCATCAATAATACACTGAGCGACGTTGGCATTTTAGATTTTGACTGGGATTTGGAAAGAAACAGAAGTAGGAAGGGGGGGTGGTCTGATTGACGGGTGTCGAAAACAATCAATTGGTCATCAGTAGGATCTACAACACCTACAGCAGATAGTAGATCCTTATTTTGAGAAGGACATGACTGAAGGAGTTCTAGTGTTGAAATGGCAGTAGGAGATTGTGCCAGATCATCTACTATGCTATATGAATGGGTAGCCTAACCAGAGGCAACATTTCAGCGTAATGGGCCCTTAGTAATCTTGGTATGAACCTTAGCTTTGGGTGGAGGCATTTGCAAGGGACCATTGGGTGTCGACAGAGGCTCTGTAGGACTTGAAGATGGGGACTCGGAGACAGATGGAGCGGGAGGCGTGGAGTACTGACGAGACCAAGTTTGAAGGTTAAGGTTGACGGTGAGAGATTGGTCAGAGGCAATCATGAGAATCTGGTAATTGGAGGAACCAGAAGGGGAAGTTTGAGTGGTTACCGGGGCATGAGGTGGTTGAGTGGCCACGAATTCTTGTTGAGGGAAAGGATCGGTAAACACAGCGGGTTGAGAAGTAGCCGTATTGGGAGGGACATTGGGGGAGGAATGTTGTCCCCGCACTCTGGCCTGAGACTCCCACATCTGCCGCATATGTGGTAATAGGGAACAATCATGAGTGTAATGACCATAAACACTGCAACACGAACAGGGCTTATTGGTGCAAAGAGGCCTGTCTGGCTTGGGCTAGGAGCCCTGTGATTGCTTAGCAGTGTTAGAATCAATACTTGGAGGATTGGGTCCACAATTACCAGAGGCAGATTGATCTCCTTTCCTCTTTCTTGGAGAAGGAAGAGAATTAGTCTCGCCCTGCTGCGCAAAGACTTGCCCTGGAGGGGGTAGTAAGTTCGGCTGCGGGGGTTGAGAAGGAAAGGGAGGGAGAGGTCCAAATGATGGAGGAACTGGGACACCAGGCTATAGGTAAGGATAAGGGTTATGGTGGGCAACATTGAGGTAAGCAGGAGGGTGGGAAAAATGAGGAGGCATGCCATATCCTGGATACATGCTACTTGGAGGGGGGAAAGTGATGCAGGTGCTGGCCCCTCATGAAGGGAAACCATAGCCCATAAGAGGTTGAGCAGTGGTATGTGAAAGAGCTCCAACGATACCGTCTGCAGAGTGAGATGCCCCTGGGGCTTTAGTGCCCCCGGGTTTGGGGAGGTCAGGAAGGACAGTATAAACATAACCAGATTGAGCATAGATAAGATCATATTTCAAGGCTATTTGGAGGGCGGCTTCTTCAGTTTGAGGGAAATGGGAGGCGACATCCTTGCCAATGGAAGGTAAGAGAGAGTGAAGGAACCAGTCCATATAAACCTGATCTTCAAAGGGAGGAGCGCAACATAAGCTTCTTCTTCGCCGCCATTCCTGGACATGAGAGGAAAGGCGGGTTGAAGAGGATTGAAGGAAAGAAGTTAAAAGCTCGGTACTAGTGTCGTATCGGAGAGGTAGCTGGAAATAAGATAAAAACGCTTGGGCAATGGTCGCAAAAGTGGTATGGTAGGAGGTGGCCTAATCAACATACCATTTAGAAGCTTTGTCGGTAAGCATGCGTTAGAACCATCTAAGGCGGATGGAGTCATCCGTAATGGAATTCGATGAAAACCACATATGGAAAGACCGGATATGGTTGGAGGAATCTTCACTGTCAAGGCCTTCGAACTTGGGAATGTCGGAAGGGAGCTTGGTTGGCATAGCAGGCAACTAACATCATGACGGATAGGATCATTGATCAGCTGATTGAAATTGGGGAGACTGAGACCGGCCATATAAGGGAGCAAAGGGACGGTCGAGGTAGTTCCCGTAGTGGTTCCACTAGAAATGGACCCAGCAGTAGAAATGGGGTTGCTGCTAGCGCTAGGCCCTGAACTAGACATGGTGAAGGTAACAGGAGGAGAACCCAAACAATCAGAAGAAGAGTCGGAGTGCGGACTCGAGGGAGGAATTACTCGATGACGATGGGAAGGAGGAAGTCAACCAATCGGAAACTGAGGGTGAAGGCCAAGAAGTCTCTAGGATAAACGCCTTGGAGGCACAATGATGACGGGAAGAAGAAAAACCAACAAAGGCAGGGAGGAGCAAAATCAAGTGAGGTCAATGTTGAAACAAGGGCAGATAGGTGCAGTGTCAATTGATTTTAAAGTCTTTGCCAGGCAGTGTTAACCAAGCTCTTCTTCACTTAGGGTCAGTGTGTGGCGTGTGTTGATTTTAATTTATTAAACCCAGACGTTTTGAGAGTAAAATAAAAAGTGTTCTGCGTAACTGAAAATAAATCTACAAATGATAGTATATAATGTGGAAATAACAGAAAATTAACAGCTAACAATGCATCGATCTAACCTAAAAAGGTGGGTCTCTCAAAACTAGTCTAAAAAGAGGGAAAAAATCTAGTCAAAACAAGCAAAAAAGAGGCCGATAGATCTAAGGTCAGGAGGGACAGGGATCTAAAGGATAAACTTGTTGGAAAGAGGTGCAGAGAATAGCAAAGAGGTAGAGGCAAGGTTGCTGTAACAAAAGGGAAAATCAGCTAAAGGTAGGAGGGACAAAGAGGTGGCCCTAGAGGTGAACCCAAACAAAACTATATGAGGTGATTTGAAAGCGATAAGAGCTGATCTAAAGGGATCTGAAGAGGAGGTATCAGATCTGAAAAGAAGAAGGCTGAAACTCTGAAAATTCAGACGTCTAAAACAACTAAAACTCGCCCAAAAAAAGTGGAGGGTACTAAAGCCCTAAGGGGCAACATTCCCACTTAGTTGAGTGAAACAAATCAGAAACAGGTCCAAACGGGTGGAGACGGAGGCTGGAAAACCCTGACAGAAGCTTCAGACAAACCCAAAACAATTGCTGGAAAATTGCAGAAAAAGTGCAGGTCGCAGGTTCTGACCTGTTTTCAGTCTAGGTTGCAGTTTTGGGGCAGAAAAGTGTGCGCTCTAGTCCAAGTCGTATTTTTTGGGCCAATAAGTGCGACCTGTAGATCCGGGTCTCTCGGTGGCAGAGTTCAGAGAAAATTGTCGTCTCAACTGCGGCTGATGTCTTTCACCGGTGCAATAGGGCCAGAAACACATGGAAATTAAAAATTTTAATGTTTGAGGATTTTACAGGTGAAAGACACCATAAAAATAGGAAGAACAGAAAACTGAAGAGAAACCCTAAGGTCTGAAATAGCTGGATATGCAGGAATATATAAAACGACAGTAGTCGTAAAAGAAAGCCCGTGTGGAGTCGCCAATTGTTAGTATGAATCTTTCATCATAAAAGACTACTTTAGCTATGCATAAAAAATAGCCCTAACATCAAGTATGACTGCCAATATCTTTAATTCTGATGTTAGTTGATCCAAATAATGCTACACAAATCCAAATCTAAGCATAAAAGACATTAGGCAGTAAAAATAAAATGTGGCTCCATGCATGCAATAGACAAGACAAGAACAATGTATTTGAAAGAATTTTTTATATTAAAAGGGGTACCTGAGAGGAAAACAAGAAAGGTGTTTTCCAGTTCTCCTCAATGGGATGGGTTCTTGAAAGTCCTCAGCATTGCAGATCTAAAATTCCTCTCTATCGTTAGTGTAGAAAACCCAGACAAACATAGAACTCAATGGGAGCTCACAAGGAAAAAAATGGAAAATGTGACCAAGTGTATAGATCCAGAGTGATCTAATGCAATGAAAGGGGACTAATGAATGGTGAAAACCCTTCTATTTATAACAAAATATTAGGGTGATCTAGAACTTGGTGCATGAATAAATTATTATTAATCAAATTCTAGAATCACCTTTTAGGAATATTTTATTATATTTGTTGGAGGGAAAAGGATTTTTTACTTGGGTCAATTCCTTTATTTATAAATAATAAATAAATAAATGATTTATTTACTATTTTAAGGAAATGGTGGGAATATAATTAAATAAATAATAATGTATTTAATTATTTATAACTGATTTAGTCAAATTTAACTAGGAATATTATTTAAATAGGATTTAAATAACTTATTCCTAGGAAATAATCAAATAAATAAGGATTTATTTAATTGATTTCATTGTTTTGGGTTAAATATGACCAAGAAATATAAGCAAATATAGATTTGTTTATTATTTCCTTTTTGGGGTTTCCTGTTTAGACCATAAACAACTTAATAAAGGTGTTTTACTAAGTTATTTCACATAGTGAAAGCAATTTAACTTAGGGTAAAATTGGTCTTACATGGTGTACTTGGGTTCATATAATGATAATAGGTTAGATGACCAAAAAATGGTGTAACAACAGCCACTTCCCTACCCTTTGGAGGTGAGGGAAAATTTCTGGTTGAGCCATTTCAGCTCAAAGTCTCAAGTACATGATGGAGGATGTACAATTTCACTTTATGTTTTGTACTTCTTTTCCTTATATGAGTAGCATGTTGTACCAAGGAGGATTATCCCTTCTTGCATATTGTATGATGATGTACTTGAAGCCATTTTTAGCATTGTGATTGGCTATCTCATTGGTGGTTGGTGGGGGAAGCCACATGATTTTTGGTGTGCACCATTGACACCACTTTGTACTTTCATGTTTCTATCTTGTAAAATGATTGTGGCAGAAAACAAGTGGCTGGAAAAGCACTTTTTATTGTTTGATGTGGTTCAAAAAAAGGATGCACTGCACTATTTCCATGAGAGGAACCTTGATCCACTTTCGGGTTGTCATATGACAGCTTGTTTCTATTGGTTTTTGCTTCCATGTATGGCTGATATTTTTATGTTCATGGGAAGCTTTGTTTAGAGAGTGCAATATGAGTTGGAGATGCCCACTGGGAGTTTTATTCTCCCTACTTTTCATGATGGATGTTTCAAGAGAAGCAATGGGCAGCCCATGATTGCCAAACTACATCTCTTTTGTTCATGTGGGAGGAACCATTTGGAGAACTTGAGTTTTTGGAGGAGGCACTTCATGGTTTATTTGTTTGGTGGGGTAGCTTGGGCCACTCTTGGAGGTCATGATATTTCAGCCCAAGATCAGAAACAGCCCCATACTTATCATAAATGGAGAGAGAAACAACTTGGTTAGGAGGATCCAATCTGTCCATGCATCCCCAACACATTGTATGAACCAAGGGTTGAGGACCTTTTTGAGCTAACTAGATTGGCTCATTTTATTTGCATCATAGCATGGGTGTGAGAGTCACTTGTTGGAAATCAGATTCCCCATGTGTATCATCACTCCTACTTTGAGGAGGCCATGGGACAACAAGAAGGTTTCCACTTATACCTTCCACCTTTTCATGGTGTGAGCCATTGGGTTATGCATCTTTGGGAGGAGACATTGGAGGGAAGACTTATTGCAGATTATCTTGAGTAGTGGTGAGGAATATTTATGAGGAGGCTGAAAGAGGAGAAGGGGAGGAATTTTTCTCTCCCTATACAGTTTCTTGAGGACAAGCAACATTTTGGAGGGGAGGACTGTAATGTTCCCAAATTTTAGCCTCAAGCTAAAAGGAACATTATGGTTAGCATTATCTCTGGGTAGATGAATAAAATGGGTAGGGAGGCCCATTAACATCTTTATAAGGAAGAATAAAATTCCACATGTGAAAAGAGGAAGAATAAACAGCTGGATTAAGCACCTATAGGTGTGAACAGGATTGTATCATGTTGATTCAGTGATATTTTACCAAGCCCACATGCACTTTCTAGATACATTGTATCTCCTTGATGAACTGTGTAGTTCTAATGGAGGAAAACTTGCATGATCTTGGTGGCACATATGGATCGGACCCATTGTGGAGAGGTGCACTTGCTATATATGGAGAGGATGGCATCCATTGTTATTCATGCTCTTCTTATCATTCTTGCTTTGGTCTTTTTAGACTTTTCTTCCTCTTGCTGTTTAGCAGGGTTGCAGTGCTGTTTAGCACAAGGGTGTTCCTGGTCGGGAATCCATACCTTATCCTCAAGGATGGAGAGGTTATTTGGGCTACGTTTCTTCATTTCAGCATTTTGGCCAAGATACCTTCTTCAACTACAACACAATTTCTGTTTAGAGCTGGGTTGTGTTGTAGGGTACAACAAAGGAGGATCTCTTAGAGTCATTTCTGAGCTTATTTTTCAGTGGAGAGCTTGTCTATTCATTGGAGGATCAGTAAGAAGGACTCCCAAGAATATTTAAACATATTTAGCATTAGGCCAACCATCTTCTATCCCCCATAGCATATTCACCATCCTAAACTACGTTATTTTTTGAGGCAATTGTTGGGAGGGTTCATTGAGCTCATCGAGAGGATCTATTTTTGAGTAGAGGGATCAACCTTCTAATTAGAAATACCATTGGAGGAGGAAATTAGTATTTCAGATCTATCATAGCCTCATTTTATATAAGATCTAGTTTGCAGTGGCACATTAACCCCAACGTTATTTGTCAGATTGTATGTTTCCCGATATTTCAAGCAATCCCTTCCGAGTTGGCTAAAAATATTGTATTGGAGCCCACATCTTCATTGCTGGGAATTTATTTTGTTTCTATTAGCCATATTTCATGTGTATACATCTACAGCAGCAGCTACACTAATATAGACTGTGCAGTCACTGCTCTCCGGCATTCTATATAGTTGCAGCATCTCATGTATCTATTGTTTTGATCATTGGAGACTTGTTCTTATGGCTTGAGTGGCTTGTCCCTCATGATATTTTGTACATTGTTTCTGATCCATTAATATAATGATGGATGAATAATTTATCTCTCTCATGTCATGATCATATTTGCTATGTTTACAATATTGTGTTCATGTATTTGTTGGATCTCCAATTTAGGAATACTATAAGATATTCCTAACATTGTAGAAATTCCATATTTTGGGATATTACACAGAAATCCATAATGAACTGGAAAAAATTTAGACAATTGAAAGGACAGAATGTTCAAGTTTACACGCAAGAATTTAGGAGAAGAGATATCTTATTAGGGGTAGATTTGCAGAGCCAAGATAATTTTCTCAAATACATAGGAGGCTTACATAGCTACCTAAAATATACTATCCTCATGTTTAACCCTACATAGATGAGGCATGTGTTTAGGCCACACATCTAGAATCTAGAGGGAAAAACATTTCTGATAAGGGTAGAAACAAACCTTTTAAGGGTAAAAGAAAAGAGAAGACCTCAAAAGGTAAAATAAAAAAGAATGCATCTTTTAAGAAAGAAAGAGAAAAAGTGTTTTGTAAACATTGTTCAAAATAAGGCCATAATTAAAATCAATGTTGTAAATTGCATCTTCAATAGAGGCCCAAACATCTCAATAATAAAGGTAAACAGAAAACTGCAGCTACAACTCAACATGACTTAGGAGAGGATTCAGGTGATGAATCTAAAATTATAGCCATGGGATTCAAGAACATGAAGGGGAAAGAAATTGAAACTAAACCTAGTACTAGTACATCAAACTGTCACATACATGATTCAAATGAAGAAGAGAGAATTGAATTGTTTCATGTGAGGGTCATATCCAAACATACTAAAATTGACACATTGTTTGATAGTGGTTCACAAGAAAACTTAATATATGAATACTTGGTCAATAATTTCAATATTGAGACCATACCACATCCAAAACCATATCCACCTGGTTGGATTTGTAAGGATGCAAATTTACAAGTTTCAAAGAAGTGTATATTGTGGTTTGCAATAACTTCACATTTTATTAACACAATTGAATTAGATGTGGTTCCACTTGACATACCAGGTATTGTGTTGGGAAGTCCTTACTTGTATGACAGGAAAGCAATCTTCCATTTCCATCAGAAAAAATACCATTTATTCAAAGATGGCAAGGAGTACATTGTTAGAGCACATCGTAAGAAGACAAATATTGCTATGGTAAATGTCGGGCAGGTAAAGATGCTGGTAAATTCAAGTAAGAATTTTTTTCTTCTAATGATTAAGACTAAAGATGATGATAGTCATGAATCATTTGAGGATTGTGATCCTAAGTTGAAATCATAATTATATTATGTAGTTGATTCACATCATGAGATGTTTCAGGAGCCAACAGGATTGCCTCCAAAAAGGGAGATTCAACATGAGATTCAGTTGCAGCAAGAGTTTCCTCTTCCAAACAACAACATGTATCGTATATCGATAATGGAGAATGCTGAAATAAAGAGGCAAATCAAGGAGATGCTAGACAAAGGACTCATAATGCCAAGCACTTCGGCATGTGTTTCACCCATATTCTTGATTCCAAAGAAATATGGGACTTAGCACATGTGTGTAGACTTCATAAATTTGAACAAGATAACAGTAAAGAATCGATACCCACTCCCAAGGATGTATGATTTGCTTAATTAGTTGAAAAAAGAAAAGTTTTTCACTAAGTTAGATTTATGAAGTGGATATCATCAAGTAATAATTGCAAAAAGTGACATATGGGAAACTGCATTCGAAACCAAACAAGGACTCTTTGAGTGGTTGGTTATGCCATTTGGTTTGTGTAATGCACCGAAAACTTTCATGCGTGTTATGGATAGTGTTTTGTATCCATTTCTTGATGAATTTTTGATTGTGTATTTAGATGACATACTTATTTTCAGCAAAACAAGAGAAGACCATGTCTTGCATATGAATAGGGTTCTTGATATTTTGAGAAAAGAGAAATTATTTCTTAAAATGTCAAAGTGTGAGTTTAGAAAGACTTCTTTGGTTTATTTGGGACAAATTGTAGGAGGAGGCGAGTTGAGAATTGAACCTTCTAAAGTGGAATCCGTTTTGAATTGGCCCACTCCCAAAATAGTAACTGAGGTAAGAAGTTTCTTAGGTGCAACTCAGTATTGGAGAAAGTTTATCGCTAAATTTTCTACCATCGCAACTCCTATGCATGTAGTGACAAGTGTGCAGAAAGGCTTCCAATGGGGAGGAAAACAACAACAAGCTTTCAAAGCTTTAAAAGACAAAATTATTTCAGCTCCAATCCTTTCATTACCGAATTTGATACAGCCATTTGAGATACAAACTGATGTTAGTGAGTATGCCATGGCCGCAGTTATTTTGTAGCATGGTAATCCTATCGCTTTTCATTAAAACATTCAATGGTGTTGTAGCTAATTATCCTAAATATGAAAAAGGGCTATATGTGTTGGTACAAAGCGTCAAGAAGTGGAGACATTACTTGATGGGTAAAGATATGATTATACATACCTATCAGGAACAATTACAGTACTTGTAGGCACAAAAAAAATTGTAGCAATCATGATATTTCAGGTGGATGGGATTTATTCAACAATTTCACTTGGTTATAAGGTACAAGAAAGGTATTTTCAATAAATTTTTTGATATGATTTCAAGACCGATTATAAGTTCTTCTACTTTACTTAAAAATTATTCTATTGTACATGAGAGTTACATAGAACAATATGCACATGATGTTGATTTTCAAGATGTGTATGCTAGTTTTAGTGAAGGGAATCAAGTTGAAGAAAATGATTATCACATGCATAACAATTTTATGTTTCATTTGGGCAACCTATGTATACCACAAGGAGAGAGGCTAAGTTTCATGAGAGAAGCTCATTCATCTCTTATTGCTGGAGAGTTTGGGGTAAGAAAAATAGTGGCACATCTACAGAGGTATTGCTATTGGCCTCACATGATAGATAGTGTGTTGCGTTTTATAAGAGGTTTTTCTATGTGTGCAACACGCAAGGCTAGCAATCGGAAGCTTGGGTTGTACACACCATTACTAGTCCCATCAAGTCCATTGGAGAGTGTCTCCATGGAATTTTTTGGAGGTCTACCTCTGTCAAGAAAACAACATGATTATCTTTATGTATTTGTGGATAGATTCAGTAAAATGTGTATACTTATGCCATGTAAAAAAACCATTACTGTTGAACAAACTATTGAAATTTATTTTCAACATGTACGAATTCATTATGGATTGCCTACTTCTATTGTTAGTGATAGGGATTCCAAGTTCATTGGGAATTTTTGGTCCAATATTTGCAGTATGATGGACACAGTTGAAAAATAGTATTGCTTTTCATCCATAAGCTTATGGCCAGATCGAGGTGGTGAACGGAACTATTGTGCACCTATTGAGATGGTATTTCAGAAAACATCCTAAGTTGTGGGATGAGCATCTGCATTACATTCAACACGCTTACAACTGGGAAAGGTAGTCTTCTAAAAATACATCACCTTTTGAACTATGCTTTGGGTATTTTCCAAAATCGCCATTAGAATTCATCTTTGAGAAGGATGTTGCAACTGATGGGCATATTGATATTAATAAGGCTTGAAAGTTCATTGAGAAAATTCAGATTTTACATCAACAAGTTCAAGAACAATGTGAGAAAATTCGAAGAAAATACAAGGAGAGGCATGAAAAACATAAGGTTGATCACAAGTTTCAAGAAGGAGATGAGGTATGGTTGGACATAATAAAAGAAAGGATGCAAGGAGAAGGTAAAAATCTCAAACCCATTCGCTATGGTACATTCAAGATCATGAAGCAAGTTGGGAATAATGCATTTCAACTTGACTTGCCTTCATATATGCAAATGTATTTAGTTGTTAATGTTGAAAATTTACGTTTTTATGAGCCACCTTTAATAAATGATCAAGGAAGTGACGTTCAGCTTCATTCTATTGAATATTTATCACTAGAATTTATGGATGAGCTCAAGGAATATACAATTCTTGACATGAGCACAAGAGCATCTAAGAGGGGAGGTGTTAAATACCTTCGATTTGGGCTCAAAGGTAGTAAGCCAAGCAAGGAAATGTGGATGGAAGTTTGAAAGGTGAGGGAGTTGTACCATCATCTACTGAAAAAGTAATCAAATTATTTTGGGGTCCAAAAGCTTTCGAATGGTGAGGTGTGATCAGGAGTTCATAAATTTTGCTCAAAATTGAAAGTTATAGGATTGGGTTGAAACTGGGATGGTTGCATATATCTCGTCTTCCTAATTCTGGTGCTATGAACAGTTCGAAAAATCATTGTCGCATGAGGAAAATATCGCTTTCTGATTGATTTCCCAAATAACTAAATTTTGCGATAGGCTTTACTAGGATGCCCAGTTAGCATGCAGGTGCACAGTCAGCAAAATAGTAATATTCCTAATAATATTCCTTTTTCTCCAAGCCAGTTAGAGACTGAAAAGTGTTGCTATGTGATTGGGTGATGAGTTGTACATTTGGTTTTAGTGGCCAATTGGAGGGTGACACGTGTCCCCTGGAAGGTGTGACAAAATTTTATGAGACCCCGCAGGGTTCGACCCTGCGACATCTGGCCTGCGTGAAAATAATTCCACCAACCGGGCTACACAATGTGACTTAACAACTGTAGGTCCTCGAATATATTTAAGGTTTGAAACCTTTTTCACATTGGGGGGGGTTACGGTGCTAGCGGTCAAAGATTTGTGGTCGCATGCCACTATAATTCACCGTAACATCAAACGTTAACTATGACCAAACATTCCAAAAAATAATTTCATGATTGGACCGTGTCACATGGCGGGGCTTACACCAAATTTTATGCTGATGGTTATGCAAAATCCAAACCAAACTTCAGTTTTAACACAACTGTAACTGCGATTTCAGCAGGGGGTTCTGCTCCAAGTTTAATGACCATGGGGTTCCAGGGGTTGGCATGTGGCCACCCCCTCCCCAACATTAAATTTTATTGTTAGAACTGGCAAAGAATTAGCACACCCCAAAATTTTAGGAAATTTTCCAAATGTAACTCAGTTAAGTGTAGTTCTCCATAGTTAGTGGAGGTTTTCTAGGATTTATTCGGAAAATGACTAGGAGAGTCAATTTTCGACCAAATGGAGGGAATGGAAAGTCATTCTGGAGCCATTGGTGTAGAGAAAACAACCATTAGAGGCCTGTAAACACATGTATTTGAAAAATTTTGAGCTTAATGAAAGATGGACATACCATTGGCAGTTGGACCAGCAGATGTAGCCCAGGAGGGGTGAACTACTTCATCAAGCCTACTATGTAAATGTTATGTGTGGTTTTATTTCAATGTTATACACTACTGTTCACTGTTATTTTCTCTTATTTCATGCTTCTAATTCACTAAAATCACTTATATTTCATGGTTCAAATCCTCAATACTTAAGAAAACTATGAAGACAAGTATGCACATGTTTATTAACTAAAAAGAAACTTAGAACAACAAAATAATATAGTCCTTTTAGATCAGTGGACAAACCCCTTGAATCTCTCCAATATTTCTCCCT
The DNA here is from genome assembly GCA_034641835.2 of Pinus albicaulis. NCBI lineage: Eukaryota > Viridiplantae > Streptophyta > Pinopsida > Pinales > Pinaceae > Pinus > Pinus albicaulis. The sequence continues at coordinate 446,394,689 of CM076575.1, read as the reverse complement.
AATTTCCTAATATTGTGCTCATTTATTCTCCAATTTTGATCTTCCAGTGGCACGGAGCAAGTCCCTAAATGATCTCCTTCTCCAAATCTACATAATCTACCAAATATTCTCACAATATTCTACAAAAATAATGAATATTGGGCACAAATATGCAATTACCTTTTGTTGAACCCTTAGTTAAACTGAGAGGCGGGGGGGGGTGAATCATTTTAACACATACATGGACTTTTAATTTTTTTATTTTAAAACTTATTTACACCTTCATTTCATGATCAACTTAATATGTGAGCAATCTTAATTTGTGAGCAGCAAGTATCAAGTAGATTTGTTTATGTAACAACAGTCTTAATATGTTAGCAACATGTATTAAGCAGAATAGATAAACCACATCAACACATAAAAATCATGCACAGAGACACCAGATATAAGTGGAAACCCATAAAGGGAGAAAACCACATCTTATTATTGTTGTGATGCAAAGGCAAGCTCCAACTCCCTCTCACCACTGATTTTCTATGGGCACCCACCTACAAGAGGCTCCTACCTCAATTTTGCAAGCTACAACTTGCAAGGAAGCTCCAACTCCTGTTAATTTTCTGCAGGCACCAACCTACAGGAGGCTCCAACCTCAGTCAGCTACAACTAATGTTTTATCAAGCTACAACTTGATGTGGAAGCACCAAATCCCATCTATTTTCTGCAGGCACCAACCTACAGGAGGCTCCAACCTCAGTCAGCTACAACTGACATCTATCAAGCTACAACTTGATGGGGAAGCTCCAACTTCCTTACTCTTTTAAAAGAAAACACTTGCTGATTTACCTTGTATATCAGCTCTGTTCTGTACCATCTTCACTGCTCTGCATCAGTCTTCATATCTGTCTTATATTATCTCTGCATCTTCTTGGATTCTATGTCAGCTCTACCTTCTTCTCTGCTCAGCTCCTTCTTCTCTGCCTCACTGCTTACTTCTGCATTCTCTAACTTCTCTGCATCTCGTTATGATCCTCTTTCTTATCATGTTTTCTACCTCAATTCCATACTCTGCATTCTTTATATTCACTCTCTCTAACCTCTTGCAGCTTTCTTATTTTCTTCAACTCTCTTCAATTTTTGCTGCACACTCTCTTCTTCTCTCACATTATTTTTGTCAACCTTTTCCCTTTTGGATATTATCCTATTTTATACAAAATAGCTTCATGGATATTTGTATTCTACTGGGAATTCGAAATGGACAGCCATGTCTCTTTGCCTTCTGCCTTCTCATCTCTTTTATCCGCTCATTTAGAAAATATAACTGTAGGCACCAATTTAACATTACAATAGGATATTTTTTCTCTTCCGGAGACTTGCCTTTGCATCAAAAACAATAAAAAATAATTACAACATTTACATTCACATTTTTAATTACACATTTCAATTTCACTCAGCTCCTTTTCTGGATTTTGGCTTTACTGGATTTTTCTTTTCCTGCTTTTGTTAAGAAACTGTTCTGCATACTCTTTTTTCACTGTCATCTGCATATTACACCTGTTCACTTCATTCCTGTACATATTCCTGTTAACTGAACTTTCATCTCTGCACACTCTCCTCTTCTTTTTCCTTTTCCATACACATTCATATTTCAATCTTTACAATATTTCATATGGAACTATATATATCTGAATTAACCCTCGACTTTGTTTTTAAACCTTAGGCATTTCAAAATATATCCATATGCATTAAACTTATAATCAGTTCCAGGCCATTCTTATGCGCACATTCCACTTTAATATATCATATATTGTAATATATATCAATAAACTCATAATCCCATTTTTTCTCTCACTTACTCCACACACACGATCATTACATATACAGGTTGTATTGTATTCAGTCAAATATTAAAACCCTTGGTGATATGTAATATGTTTACGAACTTCCAATTTGACATCCAACCTTATTTAACTTAAAACCTTAATTGCACAATACACAAATATGTGTGGGCCCCAACGCTAATGGCCTCTCCATCTAATGGCTGTTATCGCGTCGCCTCGGCCTTGACGATCCAACAGATATCGCATGGGCTACTTGCGCGAACAATAACGCGTGATGGCGCACCGTACCTAGGTTATCCCTCACGCACCTTTCGAACATAGCCACTGTCAGATCGCTTCCCTCCAGATCGACGGCTTGTGTCAATATCGCTTCGCGTCTTTGGTCAATGGTTACCGCACGATGGCGCGCAGTGGGAGGCGGTTTCCTTGGGTCCCGCCTTGCCATGCGTCAGCACCTCTATGGAATCACTCTCAATTAGAAAATACCACTTGCTCCGCAAAATTGGTGCGATGAAACCCAGAAACTGCCTTACTATTTACTCCAGACCACATTCACTGTTTACCCGTCGTGGTTCCATTCCTCCACTCCAGGTTCCAGTCTCATACAGGGTTCCGCCTTTATTATTTCATTTCTTTTGATCATAAGGCGCTCCACTTCAATGTTTCTTTATATGATTCCTCTTACCCCTGACTTTTCGACATTACAATTTACGCACAACACGACCACCAGAATACATTATATTGCCATATATTCTTTCAATAACCCATAGGGTTGGGTTCACGGTAACCATCCTCAGCATTTCATCATTTCAAAAATGCGTGCAGGATCATCATTTACAATGTATTTTATATACAGGCATTCAACATAAGTACTCTTCATCATTTAGACCAGTGATCTTTTACCCTCAACACAGGTTTTTAACGCACATTCTCCATCATTAAATAGACACCTCTCTATATATATACACACAAAATTCATTTCAATCATTGCACAGATAACCCTAAAATAATTTCTTTCTTCACACAGTGAGTTTATTTACATGGTTTTTTGGTTCTGACCAGATCTTCAGTCCAATGGCCCTCTCACTGCACTCTACTCTGCCTCACTAACTCTGCAGCCCTACGTTTATGCAGCTCTATGCAGGTCTGCCCCCACTTATTCAATCCTTATTTCTGTTTCAATACTGCTGCTTTGTCTCTGTAAATGTACTCTTCCTCTATTCTTCTCCGCTGACCTTCAACTACCTAGCCTGCCTCTTTTCCTTGTCTGATGCTGCTCCTTTGTGCTCCTTTTCCATCAATGACAACATTTACAATAGTCTCCCCCTTTGGCATTGATGGCAAAACATCCACCGATAATCCAATGCTTCCTCCAAGTCTTTCTCTGACTGGCTTCTTTTAGAATACCCTTTCCTCTATTACCTGCTTTTCCTCCCCCTTTGACATCAATGGCAAAGGGTTGCACATTTCTCAGTGTTGATTCTGTCTTTGCATTTCCTCTCTCTGATTTGTGTTTAGACCACCTTCTTCTGATTGTGTACCCTGCTGCTCTAGACTGGTGTACAAAACTTGTTTAGAGAACACTTTGAGGATTATTGATCTTGAATGTACACTGCAAGTTGATACAATCCCAAAGCACTGACTCCTTTCACTTGTATAAAGCAGAAAGTGAGGATAATGACACTTCATAGAACACATCGTACCAGCTTTATCTAATCAGAGATGCATCATTGGATTAAACCTAAAATACTGAGCATGCTTCAAATATACTTCAGTTTCTAGTATTATCTTCATCAGAAATCCACATCTGTTGAGGAAGTTGTCGTTGGAGTATGTCTTCTTCTGCTATACACATTTGCAGTGCCACACTTGTTCAATTATGATGATGTCAATATGTATTTTATAGCTGTGGTACACCTTTCTTGCCTATTGGTGGTGATATGAGCTAGGATGTTGATATTATCCTTAATAGCTGAAGGTTATTGTTACAGCTGTGATCAATGAATTAACCAGATTTTGATCTAAGAGATCAAATGCCTTTACTGTTTGCATAATGTACTTTCAAAACAAAACCTTGAGGTAGGATGCATTCAATGTATTTGTCAATCTCACTTATCAACCATGCAATTAATTTATGACATAAGGAGGTATGTATGTCTACGATCAATCTCTCACTTAAAGGTGAATTATCAGCAAATCCTTTGTGTGATCCTTTAGCACTACTACTGCCCTTTTCATGCTGAATGCAGATAGCCCTAGGAATTTTACCTTGATGCATTCTTGCCATATTCCTTTGATCCTATGGACCTGTATCATACTGCTGCTTCACTGAGAATGCTTGGTAATCTGTTGATAAGCATGCTTCTTGTACCTAAACACCAATTGATATTAATTTGATAAACCATGCAGAGATTTCACTTTAGCTAGCACATGAACCCATAGTTTATACTATTGATATTTTCACTATTCACACCAACAACCATCAATATATTGAATTAGACCTTGGCATCATTAACCTGTTACTTATTCTGTCATCCTGATTTGAAATAATGTCACTGCATTTTATTTTCTATGACAGTTCTAGAATCATTGCTACTTTACATATTGCTTCATATACCAATTCAATTGTTCTAACATGATGATCTTCGTGAAGACATTTTCAATTTCTTTTCTTGGAATTTTCATGGGCAGATCACTCTCTTAACTGTGCTCCTCCAGGGGACATTTCCATAGATGAAGGAAGTAATGATACAATGATGAGAGGCCCTTTTCTTACTCATCTTTCTTAAGGTGAATCATTGTTCATACTAGCAGAATGTTGCACACTGTGATCATCACTTAATGTGCTGATGTCTTCTTAACTTAGATGATCAAGACTAATGTTTCCTCTCTACCACCATGGTTGCTTGCTGCCTTCTCTTCTTTCATCAATCTGTCAGCTAAATAATCTTCTTCCTCTATAGTTATTTGTTAGAGGAATTTTCTTTTCCCTTCATGATCTTATATCCGTTCTCATTCTAAGGTGCTCTTCTTAGACTACTTTCATGGGGTCTATATATGAACTGCTCTCCCCTTGGGATGTTGCTTCATATTTATCACTGGTTGGATATTTTATTTGTTTCCTAGAGAAGCCCCCCTTGAGAATATGGAGGATTTATTATTTTATTGAGATGATAGGCTCCCCTTTTCTCTTTTCCTTCCATACTTTATTGGGGTTCTTCATAATGTCTGCACTTCTTTTAAATTCATAGTTTTGATTGATTTTCTTTGTTTCCATCATTTGTCTAGAGTTCTTTAGTATATATGGCAGTTTACAGTCCTTTGCTTTGTGGCCATGCTTGAGGCATACATAACATCTTATTTGACCAAGGTGCATTTGAGCTGATGTATAATATTTTCTGCATCTTCTTGAATACATTTTACAATCAACAATTTTATGTCCAAAATTATTGCATGCATAACAATAGCCATGGAAATGATTTGTGTACTTGGTGAAAGATTGTCCTTTCCATTTTCTTGCTTGAGGGGTTCTTCTCTTTTGCTGCATCCTTTGGTGGTTGGACTGGGTTTGCTTTGTCTTACAATAAGTTGTAGTATGTCCTGGTTTGTGGCAGGAGAAACAAGTGATACTTCTCATAGGAGGAAAGAACCTTCTTTGACATCTTCCAAATTTATTTAGATCATCCTCATGAGTGTATGATCCTTTTTCTGCTGACTGTTTCATCCCTTCATTCTCTGTCCTCTCAAGTTGCTACTTGTTTTTGTTTATTTCTCTGCAACTCATGTTCCTGCTAGTTTCTGCTTCTGTAGGAATTTGCTAGGCTGCTTCATTATTATTTACAGCTTTTACAAAAATGATTTTCTTGTTATCTTCAATCTGGGACTTACTGGTTTCCCCTTCATATCCTATCCCAGCCTTTATGAGAGGTGAACCTTGAATCTTTAGAATCTGGTCCAACTTTTCAGAGCTTTTCATTTGAGGAGTATTCATTAATTAATCTCTTTGGGCCTTTTCTAATTTCTTTCTGATGCTCACTACTTCTTCTTCCAGTCTCTCACATTCCATATTTTTCTCTTTCATTTGTTGCAGTAGAGTGTCTTCTACTTTCTTTGCCTCTTCAAGCTGTCTCTTCGGGCCAATAATTTCTTTCCTATCTTCATATTCTTTTTCATCACATATTTGTACCAATCTCTTAAGGTCTTTGTTTTCATTCTTAAATTTTTCTATTTCAGTCAGAGCTGTGTCAAGTTTGGCTTTTTCTTCAGCTGTAATTTCTTCATGGCTCTTACTATTATTCACACTAGCAGCTACCTCATTTGATTGAACATTTTCTTTTTGACATGAATTTCTCTTTTTCTTAATTCTCTTCTCCTTCTTGACAATGCAATCCTCAGTGTCTACTCCATGCATGAAATGCAGTCTATCCCAGATTTCTTTTGCTGAAGTTAAATCCATTATTAACTCAAGATCCTTGTTATGAAGATTGTTATATATCACACATTTTTCCTTGGCATTCCTCTGTTGTTATTTCACCGTGGGTGAGTCTTTGCAGTAACCATCACATACAAGCTTCCATACCTCAGGTTCATAGGCCATTAACCATGTTTTAACCTTATCTCTCCATTCAGGAAAGTTTGTTCTATTTAGCACAGGTACATTTTGATAGTCCATGACTCAACCAGGTCTCCTTCAAGCTATTAGGCTTACACCAAAGGAACCGGCTTTGATACCAATTGTTCAACCCTTATTTAAACTAAGAGGGGGGGGTGAATCAGTTTAACACATACATGGACTTTTAAAACATTTCTTTTAAAACTTATTTACACCTTCATTTCATGATCAACTTAATATGTGAGCAATCTTAATTTGTGAGCAACAAGTATCAAGCAGATTTGTTTATGTAATAGCAGTCTTAATATATTAGCAACATGTATTAAGCAAAATAGATAAACCACATCAACACATAAACATCATGCACAGAGACACCAGATATAAGTGGAAACCCATAAAGGGATAAAACCACATCTTATTATTGTTGTGATGCAAAGGCAAGCTCCAACTCCCTCTCACCACTAATTTTCCGTAGGAACCCACCTACATGAGGCTCCTACCTCAATTTTGCAAGCTACAACTTGCAAGGAAGCTCCAAATCCCATCAATTTTCTGCAGGCACCAACCTACAGGGGGCTCCAACCTCAGTCAACTACAACTGGCATTTTATCAAGATATAACTTGATGTGGAAGCACCAACTCCCATCTATTTTCTGCAGGCACCAACCTACAAGAGGCTCCAACCTCAGTCAGCTAAAACTGAAATCTATCAAGCTATAACTTGATGGGGAAGCTCCAACTTCCTTACTCTTTCAAAAGAAAACACTTGCTGATTTACCTTGTATATCAGCTCTGTTCTGTACCATCTTCACTGCTCTACATCAGTCTTCATATATATCTTATATTATCTCTGCATATTCTTGGATTCTATGTCAGCTCTACCTTCTTCTCTACTCATCTCCTTCTTCTCTGCCTCACTTCTTACTTCTGCATTCTCTAACTTCTCTGCATCTCGTTCTGCTCCTCTTTCTTCTCATCTTTTCTGACTCAATTTTATACTCTGCATTCTTTATATTCACTCTCTCTAACCTCTTGCAGCTTTCTTATTTCCTTCAACTCTCTTCAATTTTTGCTGCACACTCTCTTCTTCTCTCACATTATTTTTGTCAACCTTTTCCCTTTTGGATATTATCCTATTTTATACAAAATAGCTTCATGGTTGTTTGTATTCTACTGGGAATTTGAAATGGACAACCATGTCTCTTTGCCTTCTGCCTTCTCATCTCTTTTATCCGCTCATTCAGAAAATATAACTATAGGTACCAATTTAACATTACAGTGGGATATTTGTTCTCTTCCGGAGACTTTCCTTTGCATCACAAACAATAAAAAATAATTGCAACATTTACATTCACATTTTTAAGTACACATTTCAATTTCACTCAGCTCATTTTCTGGATTTTGGCTTTACTGGATTTGTCTTTTCTTGTTGTTGTTAAGAAACTGTTCTGCATACTCTTTGTTCACTGTCATCTGCATATTCCACCTGTTCACTTCATTCATGTACATATTCCTGTTAACCGAACTTTCATCTCTGCACGCTCTCCTCTTCTTTTTCCTTTTCCATACACATTCATATTTCAATCTTTACAATATTTCATATAGGACTATATATATCTGAATTAACCCTCAACTTTTTTTTCAAAACCTTAGGCATTTAAAAATGCATCCATATGCATTAAAATTGTAATCAGTTCCAAGCCATTCTTATGCGCACATTCCACTTTAATATATCAGATATTGTAATATATATCAATCAAGTCATAATCTCGTTTTTGCTCTCACTTACTCCACGCACACGGTCATTACATATACAAGTTGTATTGTATTCAGTCAAATATTAAGACCCTTGGTGATATGTAATATGTTTACGAACTTCCACTTTTCCGTCAAACCTTATTTAACTTAAAACCTTAATTGAACAACACACACATATGCATGGGCCCCAACGCTAATGGCCTCTCCATCCAACGGTTGTTATCACGCCGCCTCGACCTTGATGATCCAATGGATATCGCATGGGCTACTTGCACGAACAATAACGCACAATGGCACGTCGTACCTAGGTTATCCTTCGCGCACCTTCCGAACACAGCCACCGTCAGATCGCTTCCCTCCAGATCGATGGCTTGTGTCAATATCGCTCCACGTCTTTGGTCGATGGTTACTGCGCGATGGCGCTCAGTGGGAGGAGGCTTCCTTGGGTCCCGCCTTGCCATGCGTCAACACCTCTATGGAATCGCTCTCAATTAGAAAATACCACTTGCTTCGCAAAAGCGGTGCGATGAAACCCATAAACTGCCTTACTATTTACTCCAAACCACATTCACTGTTTACCCGTCGCAGCTCCGTTCCTCCACTCCAGATTCTGGTCTCGTACAGGGTTTCGCCTTTATTATTTCATTTCTTTTTATCATAAGGCACTCCACATCAATGTTTCTTTATATGATTCCGCTTACCCCTGATTGTTCGACATTACAATTTACGCACAACACGGCCACCAGAATACATTATATTGCCATATATTATTTCAATAGCCCACAAGGTTGGGTTCATGGTAACCATCCTCGGCATTTCATCATTTCAACAATGCGTGCAGGATCATCATTTACAATGTATTTTATATACAGTCATTCAACAGAAGTACTCTTCGTCATTTCGACCAGTGATCTTTTACCCTCAACACAGGTTTTTAACGCACATTCTCCATCATTAAATAGACACCTCTATATATATATACACACAGAATTCAATTCAATCATTGCACAGATAACCCTAAAATAATTTCTTTCTTCACACAGTCAGTTTATTTACAGGGTTTTCTGGTTCTGACCAGATCTTCAGTCTAATGGCCCTCTTACTGCACTCTACTCTGCCTCCCTAACTTTGCAGCCCTACATTTATGCAGCTCTATGCAGGTCTGTGCCCACTTATTCACTACTTATTTCTGCTTCAATACTGCTATTTTGTCTCTGTAAATGTACTCTTCCTCTATTCTTCTCTGCTGACCTTCAACTACATAGCCTGCCTCTTTTCCTTGTCTGATGCTGCTCCTTTGTGCTCCTTTGCCATCAATGAAAACATTTCCAACACCTTTAAACCTTCCTAAGAAAATATTGAAGCATAAGAAAACATTATTAAGTGCAGAAGAAAAGATTTAATATATATATTCATGTGCATAAGGAAGGTATATGGACTTAACAAAGGTTAGATGGGCCTTATTTTATGTCTAATTTAGAGTCCCAACAACTGTAGCATGCTTATTATGAATGAATGAATGGATATTTCATTGAATTTAATATAATTATGGTTTCTACATTTAACTCTCTGTGAGTATTATGACTTCCCTTGTCTTTTAATATTACTGAGTTAAATTAAACTTTCTCCAGGAATGGCAAGGGACTACTACCACCTGGAAGCAAGTCCTGTAATTGATATATATATTAGGGGGTGTGTTTTTGAGATTCAAAGTTCATATTTCATTTTAAGAGTCGTTTTCCAATAGATCTAGCATTCACTGATTTTTTACTTAAATTGCTTGTTCTGGTTGCATTGGATATAGAAGGGTATTATGCCCTTAATTCTCATGAACAGTGGAACATAACATTGTTTCCTAATGTCTCTTATACGTGAATTATTTCCTTATAATACTCTCATGGTTCAGAATATTTAGAAGAACAATATCCAATCCTAATTAAATTGAAAAGGACAACTACATCGTGAATTTAACTTGTTGATCCAAATCAGATCTGATCTTTTCATGTTAATTATGTGCATTTTTTAACAACACAAAGTTCATGAATATTATATTTTATGAAGAATTAATGGGAAAAATCGAGAAAAACATTACTTATTTCTGAGGAATTTTGTGATTGAGGATTATAGTATAGCCTTGGAAGCTTTATGTAAACTGTGTGAAAATCTTATGCGGTGTGTGAGAGTTTTTTTGTGTAACTACAACATGTTTATGAACATTCTGGCTCTATATTTCATGGAATGCTTCTACCATTTCTTGAATAACCATATCTATGCTCTATCTCTCCTAGATGAACCAATTCAATTGGCCATTGAATCCATTTGATTGCCAACAAATTCATTGACTTCCATCGAATATACCATTTGATCCAAGTGTGGCATGCATTTTCGTCTTTCCCTGAATGAAATTGATTCATTTAACTTGTAAATTGTTTGGATTTTAGTCATTACAATTCGAATTAATGATTTTGAATTATATTGTGAGTTTGTGTGTAAGTTTGAAGAGTTACACTTAGCATTTCCAGATTTTGTATTCAAGTGTTGTGTGTGAACTTTTCTTTATTGGTATTAATAGGATAGAATAGTGTGATTAGAAGCTGGCATTTGCAGTGATTTCATTTACAGTTATTTCATTTGCAATGATTTTTTTATTAATTCATTTACACTAGTTTAGTTAAATAGCATGATTGCAATGGTTTTGTTCTAATTTAAACTATAGTAATTTCATTTACGACAATTTAGTTAGTGATTTCATAATGATTTCCATCACAGTAATTTAGTTAATGATTCAGTTAATATCATAATAGCATGATTGTTATTGAGTAGTTTACTAATGATTTGATTGGATTTTATGATCTAGTGAAGTAGAATAGAGTAGTTTTTGGACATAGTGTGATTTAATTCAAGCATTTCTGGCGTGATTTAATTTAATTTATTAAAATAGAATTTCCAGTGTCATTTAACTCGATTCATTAGAATATCACAGGATAATTTAGAATTAGTTCAATTTCTAGAACAGTAGCATAGACTTGGTTTTATAAGTTGCGTGACATAAATTCATTTTCATTTATAAATTTAGATAATTTCATCAAAATTTCATTTTTATTTTAAATGACCATTATAAAGGAAACTTATATAATTTGGCCATTAAGCTGAACCAAAAAACCAATACAACTCGTGTTTATGACTCCTGGATTGACAATTAAATATTAATAGGTTTAATCACTAATTGAAACCCTTAACATTCTGGCGTCGTTGTCGGGGAGTTGTACTTTGGTTTAGTTAAGATTTTTTATAGAGTTTCAAAGGTATTTCAGGGTAGTCATAGGGCAGAGAGAGGACGGTAAGATGTGAGTGAAGAGTCGTGCATCCACTACAGTATGGTTGCTGCAAATTCTGATCGCTTTTTCTTATCTTTGAACTTTTATTTCATTTCCTCTATGCGTAGAATTAGAAGGAGGCTTTAAAATATTTTGAGACATTATGTAATTCATTTATGCATTTCATGTAATTGGAAAAGTGTGTAAATCTCACAGAATTATAAAGACCCACCTAAAAGAATGATAGCTAAGCCTCACAAGTGGCATAGGCCTTAGAATAGTCTTAAACATTTGGTGAGACATTTAGTTTCTAAATTGTTTTGCTTTCAATATATTAAATAGTACTCTGATCTGAAATTTTCCTAAACACTTCATTCCATTCCTTTTATCAACATTTTTTAATGCAAGTGTGGTGAGCTTTATTTTAGCCAATAGATTATTAAATTCATTCATCTGCAGATTCCAATATTTAAAGTTATATCATTTTTTTTGGGTGATGTAAGAACCCACATTACTAATCTATGTGTGGAGATAGGGACTATAAATCAACCAGATGGAATTGAAGATGATAATAAGTATGAAGGACCTCTCTCAAGCCCTATTAGCCACTAGGATCTTGATCTCTACCTCTCAGGAAGAGAACTTCTTGTCAATAGTCAAGAACATGTCCATTTCTCCACGACCACAAAAGGATTTGGATGTATCTTTTGATTTCCCTTACAAATCATTTAGGAGACAAATGAATCATGCAATATAATAAATGGAGAACATCCAATGGAACCTGAGATCAAGGAGTTATTGACATGTCTATCATCAGATCCAGAATGTAATCAAGAGACTACTCACCCTAAGGAGGACAATCGGCATGACATGGAAGAATAGGATGTGCAGCATGGGCCAAATCAAGAAATGGACCAAGACTACCATGATCACATCGAACATTGGTTTCTAACAATGACTCAAGAGAGGTATAATTCTCCTCTTATAAAACTCTTATTGTCATATCATTTACATTTGTTTTTTTTTCATGCTCATGCAAAATTTCAGGCTTATATATTAAATATGAGAATGAATATATATTTGTACCTAATTCGCACATGGCTTCATTGGAAGTACTCCTTCACTTGAAGGAGTTCAGCACCCTTTCTTTAGTACAATAGGAAATTTTGTATTATAATAAATAAAGGAAAAATAGTAAAGAGAAAAATAAGTCCTTTTGTAAAATCCAGCTTGTCTGGCACATCTAGACAGAGGCTTTTCTTGAAAACTAGGTAACTGGCGGGAAAAGTTCTCAATAAAATTTTGTAAGCCTCTATTATTTCTTTCCAATCATGTAATCTTCAGATGATTATGTATGCACTCGCATCGGTTGATGTGGGATTAGTTAAATCCCACCTATCGATAGACCTTGTCCCATCGACATCAACAAATTATCAGGGTTTGAGGTTAGAGATAGATAAGGTACCTAGTGTTAGTGTTAGAATATAAATTCTTCCATCAGTGATCAATATATCTCTTTTCATTCTCATTTTAGGTGTCCCACTCTGAAATTTTTATATCATTCAATTAGGTCATGCTAAAAATTGTTTCACAGATGGTAGCCCTACTTAATAAAATTTCACTCTCCCTCAGAAAATCACATTTTCTGACTCACCTTCATGTATTCTTGAGCATAATGACACCTATGGAAACCTTATTCATCATGTATTTTCTCATTTAAAGTCAACCATGGAAGTCAAGTTATTCAAAGTCTCATTAGGTCATTAGGGTTTTATCTTTCAAGGTCCAAAAATGCATTGTTCCATCCCAATAAAGTCAGAAGAGTGACTCAATGACATTCTATTTCCATCTACAGAAGAGTATTAGTATGTAAACGTTATGTTTTTAAATTTTAAATTTTGATTTTATATGATTTTCATATCAAAATGTCATTTTGATACGAAAACTAAGATGTAATTTAATTTTTATTTCCTATGTCATTTTATGTTTTCTATATGTAATATTTTCACTCACTAGCTATCAACTCAAAGCACTCATGCCAAACTGAAGGAAATAATTTCCAAAACTCCATCAATTGATCAACCTGAAAAAAAAAAAAAAAAGAAGTCAAAATTCAAATAACATTAGTGTAAAAATTTTAAAGGTAAAGTGAAACATAAGGAAATTGGGTTTTCAAAGCATAAATCAAATCCACTTAAAGTATAAAAGCCCTCAACACATGAAATAAAATTTTATTTGCTTCATACAACCTCAAGCAAATTAATCAAAGGTGAAATTTTCGAGTTTTAGGGTGAAATTATGAAAAAAATGTTCAGAGGGCATGTTTGGCTTGGTCGCTACGTGGTTGGCTGAAATTCCAGTGTATTTTTCAATGGTGATGTGTGTTTGTGAAGGATGCTGTGCATTTTCCCAATTGCTTCAAAAATTCTCTGCTAGACCTCAAAATCTCACAAATTCACTTCCAAATCTTGAAAAGAAATTCTTCATGCCTCCAGCAAGTCAGTAAGTAAAAATTGGATTCACTCCAATTTATCAAATGTGATTTTGATGTGTGAAGTTTGCCTAAAGGAATTTTGTGTCTCCTTCCATTTTTAAAACCCTAGTTTTCATTAAAAGCTAATTTACATTTTGATATCAATCCCTTAGCCTTCATATTTCTTTCCTCATATCACACAACATTTTCCTAAATCCCTACACTGACATTCCATTTCCCTAAACTATTTTATCCTTCAAAACCCTAAGTCCTAGGTTTTCATTTTCCTAGGCTCCCTACACCCTGCCTACAATTAAATCCCCTATCATAGCACCCCTCACAATTACTACCCCTATCACTTCTCTCATATTAAAAATCCTTATTCCCAAACTCCTCCAATTTCATCACTCCTATCCTCACTTCATACACTAGCATTCCATTCCACCATCTCCCTAAGGTGGTGACACCAAAAACATTATAGGTGGACATACATGAAAAGGGAGGCCTCCATGACAAAGAGGCAAATTTTGAACTTGTAAACCTAGACACAATTGATGATTATCCTTCCTTGATCATCTGAGAGAAATAATATGAGATTAGAAACCTCCAAGATAATCTTGGAAGGTCCAAAATTCTCATTAACTTTATCAAACAAGAGAATCGGTAGCTAAAGACCAAACACACCATTGATGAAATGAGATGCATTAAAGAGAAAAGAGAGGCAGAGAAGGCTAAAACCTTGCTTTAAGAGACATTAGAAAAGTTTGGTGAACCTGATGATAATGAAGATCAGCCTCCAAGATAGAGACCTAGGACTAGAGGGATGAAAATAGCTCTAGCCCTAGAAAGACAAAGGGAAGCTGAGCTAGTTGACCAGCTAACCTTAGATGAACAACTTGCCATAGAAATCAGTGAGAAAATAGAATCATGGCTTGATAGAGCCAACCAGGACTTGGAGAAGCTCTTTTCCAAGGCTCAAATGGACAATGAAATTCAAATAAATATGGAAAAGCGTTATGCCACAAGGAACAAAATTGCAAGGGCTAAGCTTAAACAAGGCCATGCAAAAATTGAAGACTTGACCAAGAAAGAGGTGAGAAAGAGGTTAGAAATACTTGATGAGGTAACACTCCATGCCTCAAACACATGATTAGCCATCTTCCCACCAATTTTGACAATTTTTGGGAAAATTTTGCAAATTTGTGAAATCTTGTGTTTTTGAGGATATTTTTAGCACACTCAAAGTGTCCAACGCGCAACACCTTGGATGTTGAACTCTTTTTTGGGGGATCTAATGGAAAAATGGCCACCACCAGTACATTCTAAATGGTGAGGAAATCAACCATGTGCATTTTATAAGCATTTGGAGGAGAACTGGTTAGTGAAAAAGGAAAAAAACCATGAAAAAACCATGTTTCTGCCTCAATTTTGGCCTGGTCGCTCCGCGTTAACTAGTCTTGGGAGAAGTGATTTTTGACATGGAAAATGGGCTTCATTTTTCAAAATAAATGTATTTCTAGAAACTAGACTTGAAGGGCTTTCTAACGATCCATCCCGGAGCAAATTTGGACACCAAGAAGGCACCCAAATTCAACCTTTAACTGAGAGGGCGCGTTTGAAAAGAAAAGGGCGTGTTTGACTAACAAAGGGTACGTTTGACAGTCCTCTAAAATTTTTTGAGTTTCACTCCAGTTTTGATTTTTACCTTGGGAAATTTTGAATTTACCTATGTAAATGAAGAAACTAAATTTAATTATCATGTTTTTACTATTTACTAGGGTAAATACATTAGGTAAAGAAAGAAAATGAGGTGTAATGAATCAATTCACTTGAGATAGGAATGAGGCACTTGGACCATCCTATACTCTACCTATCAGTTCATATTTTTCTGTAATATCTTCCTCACCTCATGGATTCGACCCCTGAGGATGATTGAAGGTGGTTTTTATGTCTATTTAGCTCATTTATTCACACTACTGAAGGGCTGGAATTAGTTTGATTTTTTCTAGTTGATCAAGGAAACTTGTACTCAGTTTTGGCCAAGCTAATAAAGAGGACTTGCAGCTAAATTTATGGGATACATGTGGTATTGAATGTCTTTCATTGTTTCTTCTTCAGTATCATATGTTTGAAAGTATTGTGTTCATGTTAACTTTCATGTCTATTTTATGATCTTTTACAAGTTAGAAATTTGGAATACATGTTTGCCATGCTCTGTTTTGGGTAACTGATCATATTTTGTTCATTATCTTCTGTCTAAGAGAAATACATATTTTTATGTTTTTATTACCCTTCTTACAATTTCAAAACCATTCCAGAACCATTCTCATCTAGTGATTTTCATTGTACCTACCTTTCCCCATTGATCCATACAACCCTAACGCATTTACCTTGACCTAGCTTTCCTTGACCTAATTCCTTTATGCACTGCTTTCCCCAACCAAATGAATTTAAAAAAATTCCTCGCACTCTATATCTAGCTTAAAAACCCTAATTTCTCCATCCCTCCTGGTTGTGAGCCTTTTGGAGAGATCCCTCTCCAATTTGATAGGGCTAGATATCAAGTCAAAATATTGGTTTGTGGTTACCTTTGTTGGGATTCCTTCCTCAACATTGGGAATATGGTGGAGTGATAACATTTTGGCGTCATTGCTGGGGAACGAATGAAAAATATTCTTGAGGAAAGAACGGAAAATATCAAACCTGATTGTTGATGGTGAACAACGATCAGACACAAGAAGTTTGTGTATCATGCACCTTGTGACTTGAGTGTCGAAGAATCCCAATGTTCAGAATTCTCATGGCGACTCCACTCTTCATGAAATGGTAGTCTAAATAACTTCTTGGTAAACTCACTGTTGTCAAAATGGATTTGATTGCTCGAGGGTATGCTCCTATGAATCGAGCTCATATTCCTTGTTTTTCGATTCGTATTTATCGTATATATTGGCAATCAGGACTGTCAAAGTTTAAGGGTCAGGATGGTGAAGATGCTAGTTTTCATTTACTCAAATTTCATTTGCATATTCATAGGCTAAATATTGAGCTTCCTGAAGATTTTCTAATGAAGATGTTTATGGCTACCTTGGAGGAAAAAGGGACATCATGGTATGAGGATCTACCATATTCTATTGTATATTCTCTAGAGGACTTTCATTTAGCTTTATTTCAACATTATCAAAGCTCTAATTCTTCCTTTTCGATCATAGGTAGTTGTTGTGAGATATCCGATAATTTTATTGAGTTTCTTGAAAAGTTGTATGGGGATGAAGAGTATCTAGATGATGAGATCATAGAATCCCTTCATGATTTTTCTTCCCAACAAGAATCAACAGTTTCCTCCTAGGATGTGTTGGGGTTCCCATGTTTTGGCAAGGTTGGAAATACCAAAAGATGAGACAACATCAAAACCACTTTCAGACCTCAAGATCTAGCCCTCTTGGGTCCAGAGAGGGATCTCTCTATGATTGCTAAAGGTAATGTCTTTGAAGGTCAAGAGGTTTAAGATATTAGGCTAGTTATAGTCACAAGGTTTTTTTGTTTGATTGTTTGTTTGGTTGTTGGTTATCAGGAAAGAAGGGTTCAATTTAAGACAAGGATGAGCAAAGAGGAATAAGGCAGGGGGGGAGTATTCCAGGGAGCATTCAAAACCATTGGGCAATGGAGTCAGGAAAGGATTTGCTTGCTAATCAATATGCAGGCTTTCAGTTGGGATATTCATCTAAAACATTGGATCTTAAAGATGATAGTGTGATATGGAATGGTAGGAGAGGAGGAGACAACACAGATTCAAGACGCACAGTTAAAGAACAGCTGGTCGCACAAGGATCCTAGTGGATAGGGCTAACTCTAATCCCCAGTGTTCCCAAATCTTCCAGCTAAATCCCAACCAGAACATCTAAGAACTGATTCATTCAATTCATACATCAGAGAGCAGGAAATAACATCCACCACACTGGTTAAATTAACTGAAATCAATTCTTAGATAACATATTTAGTATAAAACATTAAAGGCAAGGAGAGCAGAAACATAGGGTACCTAACAAGGGTAAATCTTATGCCAATATTCTGATGCAAGCCAGTAGAAATAGAATGAAATGAATTAAAACACAGAGATAGGAAAACATCACCGTTGCTTAGATCGGGATCCAAAGAGATGTGCTTGTCATATTAAATAGCAATAACAGTCAAGTAAAACATTGCCAATAGCTGAATACTCAGTCTAAAATCATATTCCTCAGCCTATCTTAAAACTTTACACAGAGACTGTGTCTCAAAAGAAACTACTTGCAATTCTCTGATAACTGATCAACAACCTTTACAATGAGTTTCTTCATGAATTTATAGCTCCAGAGGAGCAGAGAAGGTAGGTGAAAAACTAAATGCAGCATTAAAAACTCAGAAGAGGAATAAGGCCGAAGCCCACTCTGTATAAATTCTATGCATTAATCTGTGGCACTCTTGGGTGAAAGAGTGGTCTTCATCAGGTTTCCATTTACTCCAGGTATGTCTCTGATGTACTCTGTTGCAACATTCTGTAGTACTTCTGGTGAACTGAACAAAAATAAATCAATGATTCAAGTCTGCCATGCTGTGCAACTAATGCTTCTGATAGCGTAGGACTGTTGTCAGGGTGGGAAATTTTCTAGGAACACGGTATAGAATAAAAGCTGCATGGGCACTCTGTCCTTTATGGGAAAACATTCTGCTGATGTGCAAACCCTGACATACATAAATTTTTGTGTGCTGTACCCCCTGTGTGCTCCATGATATCTTCGAACTGGTACCTTTTTCCTTTAAACACTGGATTAAGGCTCAAAATATTCTATTACGTGCCTTGAACTCCTTGTTGCTCCCGTACTTTCTCTGTTGGTGAAAACTGCGCTTTTAATGGTTCTGGGTGAGTTTTACAGAATTCAAACCCTATTATTTTAATGCAAGTCCTGTCATGGCTCCTTCCCAGGCCCTTTCTTCATAATTCCAGCTCCTGCAAATGGTCCTTTTCTATGTTCCTATCGCTGTAATACAGACTATGAAATCATGGCGGCTTTCACCCTCTGATAACCCTGCAAAACAAAAAAACCTGTTAAGAAAAACACATATGGAGGTGGTGGATGCGACAAGGGTGGTGAGAATGACTATGCAGACTGGTGAGATGGTGAAAAATGCTGTGGAGGACTTGCAGTGAGGTGGAAGCAGTGGGAAATATAGTTGGAAGGTGGCACGGATGGAAAATCCAATGAAAAACCTTAAAAATTGACCTTGGAATGGAATACATATGAAGGGACGGGCGAATATACGAAAGAAACACGTGGAAGGATGACGTGGCGATACGGGGTCAACGACGGGTGTGTGGTTAGATCTGGACCATCCAATCTCAGAGGAGATCGACAGCTGGGGACGCGGCGGAGGGCGATGGACAGTGGGCCAGGGGTACGAATGCCTCTGGTTAAATTCCGCACAACTTCGTGGAGCGACAACTGTTAGATGGGCGATCGCAGATCAGACGGCTGATATGTATATCACTCCGTGTCTTGTGATGAATGATAACGTGCGATGAGCGAGCCGTATTGAAATAGTGCCGCTGCCACATGTCATTTGATGAGTGGGATCACTGCGAAATGGGGAAAACCACCCGCCTTTCAAAAGTTGTGCGATGAAAACCGGTGGTTTCTGAGTAGTGCGCGGGCGGGGACCATCGGGGCAGATGCATTTTGGACCGTTAGATCAACGGCTAAACGGACGGCTGATATTCAATCCGGCGGTGAACGGGTTGGGCCACGGGCGCTGTGGAGCCTGTGAAGACCGTCCGATTTGTAGATATCGATGATTTAAAATGCGCCCGATATACAACTGCGGTAAGCGCTGTACGCCTTGGCGCCTGGTCTCGACGCTAGATCATGTGGAGGGGAAAGGTGCAGGGGTTTGGCTGAAAGGGGCTAGGACCCATACCTCTGGACAATATGGTTTGGGCCCATTTTTAATGCATTTTCGGGCTAACAAGGAGTAACGATAGGAGAAATAAGGGGAAATAAAACAAACCAGGGGTATTATGTATGGTTTAGGGGGGATTTTTGGGAGGTTTAGAAGGATTAGGGAAGGGGATTTGGGGTAAAAGGAAACTTTGAAAAAAGGAAAAAGGGATGAAATGGACAATTCTACAGGGGTACCAGGGGTAGATGAAGGCTTTTAGGAGGAAAATTTTTTGCAATCAGAGAGGCTTCATAATGGGAACCAGCAGAGGGGATTTCATCACAGGGAAAAGGCACAGGAGACTTGAAGGATGATGTTTCTTCAGGGGAGATGCATTCATTGAAG
Source organism: Pinus albicaulis (assembly GCA_034641835.2). NCBI lineage: Eukaryota > Viridiplantae > Streptophyta > Pinopsida > Pinales > Pinaceae > Pinus > Pinus albicaulis. The sequence goes on along the minus strand of CM076575.1, from coordinate 446,374,394 downwards.
GCTCAAAAACAATTTAGCCCCTTACTTTGCTTGTCAAAAAATTTATAGGGGCTAACAGTGGCTCCACGTGGGGATGGCTTCTTCTTGAAGGAGTCAAGAATTCATAGAATATATCTTTGGTGTAGGCCAGATGCCTGCTGCTTGAGCCACCTTTCTTCTTTGATTTTCAGCTGCCACAATTGTGAATACATCAATTTAGCAGAAAAAATTTCCCAATCATTCTATCTACCCATTCTACAATCCTAGCATTTTTTCTTCTAGGGTGCATTTGACCTAGCAGACCGTTTACATATTTTTATTTTTTACAAACAAGAAAATAAACCTATTCTATTTCTACCCTTATTACTCCATGAGACCAGTTTAAACTGTTGGTCTCACCTATTTCTCTACCTATTCTAATATCTGCTGGGATTAAACTATCCAGCAGATTTCTTCTCTATATTCTACAACAGAAATTTAAAAATAGTCAAACTAGGATTAAACAGTCTAGTTTGTCGTGAATCCAATGCATAAAGACAGTTGCACATGGATAGAACCTTGCATAGAATTAGAAACAAAATCTTGAAGGCTTGAAATCTGAAGTTTTGAAGTGTCCTTCTTTCCTTTGTGAGTCAAGTTTTGAGCTTGTTTGAGTCACTTTCATTAATTTTAGCTCTGGTTTTAGGCTTGTTAGAGCTGACTCTTTTTTCTTTGCTGGTCCAGGTTTTGGGCATGCCTGAACCAGTTATATTTTCTTTCTTTGGATTAGTTTTTGATCATATTAGAGCCAATATTTTCACTTCAGAGGTTCATGTTTTAAGCATGTCTGAACCTCTCCTTTCTTTCCTCTTTTTTTTTTTTTTTTGAAAGCAAACACTGCAATGGCATGTACAATGGAAACGGAAACTGGAAATTGGAAATTAGCAGAAGTAGTGTTTGAGCATCCTGCCATTGACAGGACCCCCAAACAGCTCTGTACCATCTAACTCTTGTAGAGAAAAGGCATTTGGACCCATAGTGGCCTGGATGATGTAGGGACCTTGCCACAAACTGTAAAATTTGGTGTGCTTTCCTTTTTCCTCTCTCCTTGAGTCCCACTTCAGAACTTTATCTCCAATTTTGAAATCATAGGTCTTAGTTCTTTTGTCAAATAAATTCTTTATACTTTCTTGAACCTTGATAGCTCTGTTATAGACCTCTTCCCTTGTTTATTGGAGATGAATTGTCTGGTTTATTCTCCTCATCATGCTATCTTCTTCTATTTGTATCTCTTGAACAAGTTTAATCACTGGTATTCCAAGGCTAGTGGGAAACACTGCTTCTATTCCATAGACAAGCTGATATGGAGACATGCCAATAGATTTCTTTGTTGTAAGCCTATCAGCCCATAAAGCATGTACTAAATTTTTATGCCATGACCTCTTGTTCTCTTCCAACAACTTTTTGATAATGATCACCAGGCTTTTGTTTGATGATTCAGCTAATCCATTACCTTGAGGGTAATACGCAGTTGAATGACCGAGTGCTATTTGTTACCTGTGACAAAAATCAACCATATTCTTGGATCCGAAAGTAGCAGCATTATCAGTGATTATTTTCCTTGGGCAGCCAAACCGAGAGAGGATATGACCTTTTAGGAAACTAATGATGATTGAATCTGTGGCATTCCTAGTAGGTATGGCCTCTATCCACTTAGTGAAATAGTCTGTGGCTGTTAGGATCCATTTGTGTTATGCAAAATAAGCAGGGTGAATCTCCCCTATAAAATCTAGGCCCCATTGGAGAAAGGGACCTTCAACAATGATGGGTTGTAGAGGTAAGGGGAGGAGTTTTCTTTTGCCCTCAAAAATCTGACATTTGTGGCAGGAAATTATCATCTTATGGATATCATTGAAGAGTGTAGGCCAATAGTAGCTAGCTCTTAGTATTTTTTTTGCAGTGGCTTTCCAGTTTAGGTGACCTCCACACTCTCTTACATGGAACTCTTGTTTAATATTTTCTGCTTCAGACTCAGGAAAACACTTAAGTAATAGGCCATTCAGATTTTTCCAGTATAAACCTTCATTCATTATGCAATAGATCCTGGCTTTTAGCTTTAATAATCTGGCCTTGGTCTTTGATAGTTCAGGTAAGGCATTGAGGTGTGTAAGCACATACAAAATGTCAGAATACCAAGGAGAGCTCTGAAACTTTTCCTCAACAGTGGGATCAGGCAATCCCTGCTGCTCATCCAAGGCATCTACCATGTTAATGTCTAGGTCTTGTAGATTTGATTCAGCCATTAGTTGAGCTAGGCCCTGACCTTTGATCAATTTGGTGGGTTTTATATCGAGGTCATATTCTAAGATCACAACAATCCATTTGCCCCTCTTCCCATCTAGATCTTGGGACAATATGTCTTTAACCACTATATTTGGCACATAGGCTATGGTGTGGGAATGCAGTATGTAAACCCTAAAGTCTTTCAAGGCCTTAATCAGAGCGTAGGCCTGTTTTTCCATTATGTTGTATTTCAAGGGTGCATCGCTGAGCGCTTTGTTGAAGAAAGAGATGGGATGTTCCATTCCCTTTGGATTCTTCTGTAGTAGAACTGCAACTATTGTATGCTTGGAGGCAAATGAAAAAATCAGGAAATATTTTGAGAAATCTGGGCTGATTAGGATAGGAGCCTGGGTGAGTGCAAGTTTTACTAATTCAAAATATTTCTTAGCTTCAACAATCCACTTAACTCCTACACCTTTCTTCAGCATGTTAGTCATATTTCTAAGGTGTTCAGCTAAGTTGGGAATAAATCTCCTTAGGAAGTTGATTTTCCCAATGAAGGATTGTAACTCTTTGATGTTTCTTGGGTGTGTGATTTGTAGTATTCCCTCAACTCTTTGTGGGTCTATCCTAATTCCCTTCTCAGATATAATGTGGCCAAGAATTTTACCTTCCTGCAGTCCAAATACAGTATTTTTGGGATTTAATGACAGAACAAACCTCCTACATTTTTTGAACACTTTCCTCAGATGTTTTAGGTGTTCTTCCTCGGTCTTGGAGTAGATTGTTATGTCATCCAGATAGATGACAATGAAGTGTCCTATTTCATCAGAAAAAGATGTGTCCATTGCTCTTTGGAAGGTTGCACTAGCGTTCATCAGTCCAAAGGGCATCTTCACATACATAAAGGTGCCCCATGGAGTGGTAAAGGCTGTCTTGAGTTGATCTTCTGGGATTACTAAGACTTGGTTATAACCTAAGAAACTGTCTAGAAGGGAGATCCTTTTAGAGCCTACTACCCTCTGAAGAATATGTTCCATTTTTGGAAAAGGGTAATTTTCTTTGAGTGAGGCTCTATTAAGATTTCTAAAATCTATGCACAATCTGATCTCCCCTGTTTTCTTTCTCACAGCCACTAGGTTTGATACCCAATCAGAGAACCTCACAGGCACAATTATACATGCCTCATACATCTTCTTAATCTCTTTTTCCACTGCAGGCAATTGTTTTGGGTTTATTCTGCGAAGTTTTTGTCTGAAGGGCTTCTGCTTTTCTTTCAAGGGTATTTTATGTTGTATGATGTTTGTGTCATAAGCCCTTAAGTCCTCATAACTCCAAGAAAACACATCAATGAATTCCTTGAATAGGTCAATGTATTTCTTTTTCATGTTTGCAGGCAAGGACTTAGCCAATTTGATCATCTTGGGTTTATCTTCAGTGCCTATGTTGTATTCCTCGACATCAAAGTCTGCATTTTCTATAGTGGGATTTTTTGCTACATCATCAAAGTCAAAAAGGTCCTCTAAGGGTGCCAGACCTCGAGGTATGCTCTTATCTTTAGCCTGCAGCACCTCTACTTCTTCACTATCTGTGTTTTCACATTTTTCATTTAGATTTCCAATCTGTTCATTTAAAGAGTTTATTTCTATGTTACAGGGTGTCTCTTCCTCATCTGAAGACTCTTCACTTGGGCAACTACTGTCAGATTTGGAGTCTGAATCAGAAAATACAAACTCATTTCTGCCTACCAGGAAATCTTCAATCTGTTTATCTCCTTCAAAAACCTGCCAATATTTTTCATTGTCCGGCATTGAAGGTCTGAATTTGGTCTGAATGATAATCTGTTGGTCGCTTGGAGTCTTAGGGTGTGAACTAGCTAGGCATGCTAATCTGTTTGCAATGACATTTTGAATCCTAGGAACAAACACTAATTCTTATTCAACAAATGTTTTCAATAAATACATAGTGTCATTCCTATAAGCTCTCAATCCAGGATGTTTCGTTGTGTATTCACCATTCACTTGTTTGATAATCAGCTCAGAGTCCCCATGCACAGTTATCCTACAGGCTCCTATTTTTTCAACAGAATTAAACCTAGGATAAGAGCCTCATATTCTGCAATATTGTTTGTACATTTGAAGTGTAGGTTGCAGGCATGGCTCTCTACGTAATTACTCTCTGGGTTATGTATCCACACTCTTGCTCCGACATTTCTCTTGGTGCATGACCCATCGAAATTCATCTCCCACAAGGGCTCATTTTTCGTTTTATCAATACTTCCTTCCCTACAGCTGGGCTCGCCATTATGTTGCATTGTAAGAGCTGCACTAGCCTATGGGTGGTTTTGTTTTTCATTGTGGGTGTGGAAATCAGAGAGGTGACTAGTTGGATGATTGGGTTTTGTTTCTGGTTCGCTTTGAGTTTTTGTTTCAGTGCATTGTTCTGAGTTTTCTATATCATTCTCCTCCGAGTCTAGAGTAGCCATTATGTCGAAGTCCATGGGTTCTGTTTCATGTTTGTATCTTTGTTTCTAGAGTTTGACCCTTCTAAGGATTCGTCATTATAGAGGATGAAGGAGTCAAGGTCTGTATGTACAGAGTATAAAGGTGAATTTTCAGGTTTTCGGGGCTACTGACCAAACATTTCAATTGTGTCTCTCTGTACAGTCTTCTGATTTGGCCGAAGATTGGGATTGTGGAATGCACCCCATCCATCTGCATTGTTCCTTGCAGCTTGGCTCCTCATGATCTTGATAATAACATGCCATACTTGGGTGGCACATCTGCCACAACAACATCCATGACCATACACTTGGCTGGAATCTGGGTAAGGCTCACACATAAATATTTGATTAGGCCAAGGCACTTTACCCTACTAGAATCAAATGAATATAAGTCTTTATAGGGACGAGTTATCTCTAGGCCTAGTATTTCCATCACTACTTTAGGCATCAGGTTGTGTGATGCCCCAGAATCATGCATTGCATTGTGGAGAATCTTATCATGGACATTGAGACTGTTATAGAAAGGTGGCACTACCCCTTCCTGATACTTTCCTTCTATCTTTGGACCAAATAGAAGGGCAAGTTGATCATCACTCAGATTTACAGTGTCAGTGTTCTCATCTAAATTTAATGCCTTCAAAATTTGGCCTTTATATACATCCTAGTGGCTAGCTCAGAGAGTGGGACAAAGATTTTAATTTTTTCAATTTCACTTTCCAGATTGAAAGTGGACTGACTCTTTGGAATGTTCAACTCTATTTTTTTAGTCACCACCTTAGTGGCTGAATTAGTGTGCTTATTCTCACTATGACCAGTGTTAGAAACTATTTTATCAGGAGCACTAACTGCAGTGTTAGTACTGCTTGTTGGTTGACCTTGTTTCTCAGTGTTTTGGTTGTCTTTTTCTTTGTTCCTCCTAGAACTCTCAGCTGTTGATTTGTTCCTTTCAGCAGTCGCTTTAGAAGTTTTCTCATGTCTTTTCTTGATGGTGACCTCAGAATATTTTGGTTTGGCAGTTTCTTGGCTCTTTTTGCTTCTAAGTTCATATTGTTCTCTGACCTGCATCATGGCATTTTCAAATCCTAACCTGTAATCCTCAGTTTCTAACCATTCCTCATCCCAATAAGAGGGTGGGGGGTGATCTTCTTCTGTGTAACAGTTATGGATTGAATCTTCTATTTCAAACATATTTATTGTGTTCCCCTCAGACTCTTCTATGATTCCCTCATCTTCATCTAAAAAGTTCTCTTGGAATGGGGGAATAACTTGCTGATCTGATTCTCTTTGTCTGTTGGGAGGGGTGTTGTTCCTTCTAAAGTTCTGGTTCTGGTTATGGTTTTGGTTTTTGTTTTGGTTACTAACTGTGACAACCATTTTTTCCATCATTTGGTATAGATTTTCCATGTTTTTGGACATGCGGTCATAATTTGGGTCAGACGTGGAAGCTACATTGTCATCTCTATATGTTACCCCTTTCTTAGCTCTCAATCTTGCTCTTTTCTCAATCAGATTAGCCTCTACACTCACTGCTCATTTTTGCATGTCTTCCAATGTGTTGTAATCTCTCTCCCTAAGCTGGTAGGCCATGTCAGCATCAAAGCCTTTGGGGTATTTCGCTAGAGCCATACCTTGGGGAGGTTTCAGGTGTGGAGGAAGAACATTGTAAATGCTGTTAAATCTCATTGTGTAATCATGGACACTCTCTCCTACGTTTCTTTTAAGGTTCATATATTCTGCTAGGAGTTGGCGAGAGTTGGCCTTAACCTCCCATTTGTTTCTGAAAGTCTGATATAAAGCAGGAAGGTCTTGGATACTATTAGGAGGTAAGCTCTTGAACCATTTATTCACATCACCTCCTAAGCTCTGGGAAAAGATTCTCATTTTGACTGTATCATCATCTATCTCCATGTAGTCAAAATAATCTTCCATCCTAGCTACATGGTGTTGGGCTGTGGTAGACTCTTTTGCAGTGAACTGTGGGATCTTTGATTGATAATCATTGGGTAAAGGCACTAGAGGCTGGGGTAAAACTAGAGGTGCATACCAGGCTACCATGATGATGTTTTGATGAGGTAAAGGATTGACTTGGGCAGCTGGTATATGGATGATAGGGATATTGTGACTAGCAGAAGACTGATGAGCAGATCTAGGGTGACTGAGCCCCAAGTTTTGAATGAAGTATATATCAGGAGGTGTAGATGGATGGGTCTGTCTATTCCCAAGGTGCTTACCACTTTGAGGTGGTGAAATAGGAAACTCAAGGTCTGGCTGTTCTAGAACAATGAATGACCTAGTTCTTGGTAAGCTATTTTGAGTGCCTAGGTCAAAAAGTGGGTCTGATAGAGCTGTAAAGTTTTTTTGTGTAGATTTAGCTCTATGGATGTGGCCGAAAATAGTTGATTGTTTAGGTGTAGGAGATCCCTTGAGGATGCTCTCAGGGTTATCAACTATTTCAGGTGGGTTCAGGTTAGGATAAGCTCTTGTGTGAATGGTTCTGAAAGCCAGAATGTTGTTTTCTAACCAAGTAGCTTAACCCTACTTGTTACTTCTATTGTGGTTGATGTTGTAATGGCTTTGGTCTCGCAGTGGAGTCTAATGTGAACCAAGATAATCAGCAGGCCTACTGATCACTAATGGAGTCTTTAAATCGTTTAGGAATTATGGAGTCACCAGGTGGAAGGTTTAGGATGTTTTTGGAGGGTACACTGTCCACCACAATGCTTATGAGATGCCCCCTTTCAAGGATATCTTCCAAACATAGAAAAATATAACCAGAGATTGAATGGGAGGGCATTTACCAGATATTTCACCTCTGAAAGAGTGTGAGATCTGGAGGCTACCTGGCCCTTTCTAGACTCTGTCTAAGAGTGTAGGAGGAGCACAACTATAGAGGTTGATCTGTGAATAGGAGTGTTTAACTGCCAACCTAACCAGAGATTGTAGGTTTCTAAGGCTCTTATGATGCAGAAGGTGAGAAATACTTAAAATTTCCCCAGCAGAGTTGCCATTATGTTGGGGTTCTCGTGTTTTGGCAAGGTTGGAAATACCAAAAGATGAGACAACATCAAAACCACTTTCAGACCTCAGGATCTAGCCCTCCTGGGTCTAGAGAGGGATCTCTCTATGATTTCTAAAGGTAATGTATTTGAAGGTCAAGAGGTTTAAGATATTAGGCTAGTTATAGGCACAAGGTTTGTTTGTTTGATTGTTTGTTTGGTTGTTGGTTATCAGGAAAGAAGGGTTCAATGTAAGACAAGGATGAGCAAAGAGGAATAAGGCACGGGGGAATTATTCCAGGGAGCATTCAAAACCGTTGGGAAATGGAGTCAGGAAAGGATTTGCTTGCTAATCAATATGCAGGCTTTCAGTTGGGATAGTCATCCAAAACATTGGATCTTAAAGATGATAGTGTGATATGGAATGGTAGGATAGGAGGAGACAACATAGATTCAGGACGCACAGTTAAAGACCAGTTGGTCGCACAAGGATCCTAGTGGACAGGGCTAACTCTAATCCCCAGTGTTCCCAAATCTTCCAGCTAAATCCCAACCAGAACATCTAAGAAATGATTCATTCAATTCATACATCAGAGAGCATGAAATAACATCCATCACACTGGTTAAATTAACTGAAATCAATTCTTAGATAACACATTTAGTAGAAAACATTAAAGGCAAGGAGAGCAGAAACATAGGGTACCTAAAAAGGGTAAATCCTATGCCAATATTCTGATGCAAGCCAGTAGAAACAAAATGAAATGAATTAAAACACAGAGAGATGAAAACATCACCGCTTCTTAGATCAGGATCCAAAGAGATGTGCTTGTCATATTAAATAGCAATACCAGTCAAGTAGAACATTGCCAATAGCTGAATACTCAGTCTAAAATCATATTCCTCAGCCTATATTAAAACTTTACACAGAGACTGTGTATCAAAAGAAACTACTTGCAATTCTCTGATAACTGATCAAAAACCTTTACAATGAGTTTATTCATGAATTTATAGCTCCAAAGGAGTAGAGAAGGTAGGTGAAAAACTAAATGTAGAATTAAAAACTCAGAAGAGGAATAAGGCCGAAGCCCACTCTGTATAAATTATGTGCATTAATCTGTGGCACTCTTGGGTGAAAGAGTGGTCTTCGTCAGGTTTCCATTTACTCCAGGTATGTCTCTGATGTACTCTGCTACAACATTCTCTAGTACTTCTGGTGAATTGAACAAAAATAAATCAATGATTCAAGTCTGCCATGCTGTGCAACTAATGCTTCTGATAGCGTAGGACTGTTGTCAGGGTGGGAAATTCTCTAGGAACACGGTATAGAATAAAAGTTGCATGGGCAATCTTTCCTTTATGGGAAAACATTCTGCTGATGTGCAAACCATGACATACATAAATTTCTGCGTGTTGTGCCCCCTGTGTGCTCCATGATGTCTTCGAATTGGTACCTTTGTCCTTTAAACACTGGATTAAGGCTCAAAATATTCTATTACGTGCCTTGAACTCCTTGCTACTCCCATACTTTCTCAGTTGGTGAAAACTGCACTTTTAATGGCTCTGGGTGATTTTTACAAAATTCAAACCCTGTTCTTTTAATGCAAGTCTTGTCATGGCTCCTTCCCAGGCCCTTTCTTCATAATTATAGCTCCTACAAATGGTATTTTCCTGTGTTCCTGCCATTGTAATACAGACTGTGAAATCATGGCGGCTTTCACGCTTTCACCCTCTGATAACCCTGCAAAACATGAAAACCTGTTAAGAAAAACACGTATGGAGGTGGTGGATGCGACGGGGGTGGCAAGAATGACTATGCAGATTGGTGAGATGGCAAAAAATTTTGTGGAGGACTTGCAGTGAGGTGGAAACAGTGGGAAATACAGTTGGAAGGTGGCGCATATGGCAAATCCAATGAAAAACCTTAAAAATCGACCTTGGAATGGAATACATATGAAGGGATGGGCGAGTATACGATGGAAACACGTGGAAGGATGATGTGGCGTTACGGGGTCAACGGTGGGCATGTGGTTAGATCTGGACCGTTCGATCTCGGAGGAGATCGACAGCTGGGGATGCGGCGGAGGGTGATGGAAAGTGGGCTAGGGGTACGGATGCCTCTGGTTAAACTCTGCGAAACTTCGTGGAGCGACAACTGTTAGATGGGCGATCGCAGATCAAATGGCTAATATATATATCGCTCTGTGTCTTGTGTTGAACGATAACGTGCAATGAGCGGGCGGTTTTGAAATAATGCCACTGCCACACATCGTTTGATGAGTGGGATCACTGCGAAATGGGGAAAACCACCCGCCCTTCAAAAGTGGTGTGATGAAAACCGGCGGTTTCTGAGTAGTGCGCGGTCGGGGACCACCGAGGCAGATGCATTTTGGACCGTCGGATCAACAGCTAAACGGATGGCTGATATTCAATCGTGCAGTGAACGGGTTGGGCCACGGGTGCTGTGGAGCCTGCAATGACCGTCAGATCTGTGGATATCAACGGTTTAAAATGCGCCTGATATACAACTGCGGTAAGCATTATATGTCTTGGCGCCCAGTCTCGACGCTAGATCATGTGGAGGGGAAAGGTGCAGGGGTTTGGCCGAAAGGGGCTAGGACCCATACCTCTGGACAATATGGTTTTGGCCCATTTTTAATGCATTTTCGAGCTAACAAGGAGTGACGATAGGGGAAATAAGGGGAAATAAAACAAACTAGGGGTATTATGTATGGTTTAGGGGGGATTTTGGGGAGGTTTAGAAGGATTAGGGAAGGGGATTTTGGGTAAAAGGGAACTTTGAAAAAGGGAAAAAGGGATGAAATGGACAATTCTATAGGGGTACTAGGGGCAGATGAAGGCTTTTAGGAGGACAATTTTTTGCAATCAGAGAGGCTTCATAATGGGAACCAGCAGAGGGGATTTCATCACAGGGAAAAGGCACAGGAGACTTCAAGGATGATGTGTCTTCAGGGGAGATGCATTCATTGAAGGCTTAGAAACAATTTAGCCCCTTACTTTGCTTATCAAAAAATTTATAGGGGCTAACAGGATGAAGAGATCCTTGAGCCTTTGCATAAGAGACCTTTTCATCACCAACAAGAATTAGTAGCTCCATCCTTAGACGAGACAGAATAGGATGAAGAAAGAAAACTGCCAATTCCTGCTCCCAAAAATGAAAATCACCAAATCAATGTAAATCTCTTTAAAACTCGGTTTTCTCCTTTGTCTGAAGATGAAATAGATCAGCTCCTGAAAAATCATGTTATAGCCCAAGCAAATGTAGATTTGTAACTCTTACAGTGTTCACACATTCAATAATGTGTGAATGAAGCATCTTCCATTATTGAAAATGACACTACAAGGAAAGGACCCTCTAGCGGAGGTTATAAAAGAGGTTTTTAGTTCTATAAAATTGGCCAAAATTGTTAAAAAAAATTGCTACAACATCTATTTATGGTTATGGAGGTTTTGGCAGAGCTTTTAATGGAAATTCAACACAACTAAAAAAAGACTAGGCAACCAAAGGTTATTACATATGTTTTTTTCATCGGTGCGCTACTAAGGTTTCAACGCACCGATGTGTGTCATGTAGAAGGTGGCCCCGGGGCAGTCGAAGGTGCATGCACCGGGCCATCAAGGTAAAAAATCACACCGAGTGCAATGTTAGTGATACAATGTATGGGGCCATTCTAATTGGTCTTGGGATTTGTGCAGTGACCATAGGTTGTCTCAATGCACCAGTACATAGACTTATACAAACGCACTGGTGCACCATATCAGACAAACACACCGATACTTATAATTGGTATTTGGTGGAACAGGGTCCCCTACCTACATTTTGATATGTTCCAAAGCTGTGTTTTTGATATTTTTTTTTTTGGAATTGGTCTTGTGCAGGGGATTTGGGGCAGGTCAAATCCCCCAATGTACTGTAATGAGTCAAAGGGTAGACCTAGAGTCTGCAAACCACATGATAGTGTTGGCTATGATGATATATATAGATGGGTAGTTTGAGTCTAAGGGTAAGGAAGTAAGTTTGATGCTACATACGAACTATTGAGATCTGTTTTGGGTAGTTTTGGGTAAGGAATCTTACTATCTGTGTGCGTGGATATCCTCAATCCTGCTATGTGCAGACGCCGCTGGCCATGTGCGCGGGCTGGGACTTCAGTTTGTAACTTGGTTTTGCATGTTAATGAATGCATGATATATTGAAGTAGCTTTATGCTATTTGAACTAGTTGCATTATTACTGAAGCACCTCTATGTTATTTGAATAAGATGTGATTATATCTTTGATACATGAATTAGCTGTGATTGATGTGCATGTGGATGCAAATGTGTTGATTGGATCTGGTTAATAATAGTAGCTTTGTTTATGTTTACATGCTGATTATACTATTAAGGGCTTGATAATAGGATTTCTTCTGTGCGAACCCGATAGAACTTGACGATATTTGCCTTAATTACCTACTCTCTCCCAGGGTGTGGAAACTTGGTTCCAGTACCCACCCATACTACTTCAAGTGAGACCTTGGCCTGTGAAAGTAGGTAATTACCAAAAGGGCCAGTAGTATATGGGTTTGTTGGAAAACCTTAAATCTAAACCTAGGTTAGGACCCCTTAAGCCAAAAAATGGTTCCATTTCCGGGACAGGGAGAATTTTAAGAGAGAGATCAAGTAATTCCATGAGGCCATTGGAGACCTGAGAAATTGGAGCTCGAAGACTAGTTCGAAAGACATATTCAGAAATTTTCTATAAAGGAGAATCGCAGCATGAAGCTAGCAGCTGAGAAGTGGAAGAAAAAATATATTTTCACTGAAGTATATGAAATTTTCTTTGTAACTTTTGTGCATGAGCTCCAGGAATAGCTAGCAAGGCTAGTATAATTCCAGACATGTTGGAAAGATGATTAGGTTACACAGTGAACTCCGGAATTGTTTCAACATTTGGAGAAGGTTGACAGCACAATCACCCGCATGGAAGATCATTCGGTGGATAGTGTGCTAGGAGGATTTGTAACAGAATTCGATGTCGATCAGTTTTTATCCTACTCTGAGGTGAAGTAGAGGTTCTTCAAAGGATTCTGAGGTAAGTTCTTGCGAACATTGCCATTGCTAATCAAAATATTACTATGCGAAAAGCGTGTTTTGTGCAGCCCCGCCGAATGAATTACCTCTGATCAGAGTGAGAGTACAACACGAAGTGGTAAGTACTACCGATCCAACCGAGAAGGGGATATATCCATCTACATTCCATTAAGAGAGTTGGTTGCACACGTAGGAACTAGTCCTTCAGCTACGCCATCTTCAAGTGAGCATAAGGGCAAGAACTCCCCTACACCTCTTCCACCACCAAAAGAAGATATTGCCGCACACATGAAGCTGCCCACTTTCAAGGGTGTAGGAGATGAATATATGAACCTATTTTGGTTCATCGCAGAATTATTATGGACTACAAATAATGTGGCTAACGATGCTATAAAAAGGGTGCAGCTATCCCTCGCCTTTGAGGGGAGGGTCTTGGATTGGTAGTCCAACATGCGGATCCATCTATTCAAGAGATTAAGAATTATTTAAAACAATAGTTTTGGAAGCCTAAGTCCTATGCTCAGATGGTGGTTGACTTGAATGATTTTAGACAAGGGCCCACTGAGTCTGTATGGGAGGCTGATTAGCGTCTAAATAATTTTATCAGAGATGGGGAATTTCAGTATGACGATAGAAAACACAAGGAATGGTTCATCTCCAGGCTATTACCTCACCTGTGCGGACCTATGGGCCAACAAGAGATTGAGACGCAAGAGAAATACTTGGATATTGTTATGAAGCTATAATTTGCACCAAGAGACGATGCCTAGTTTGGGGTATAGCAGATCTAGGGACAGTTGGAAGTAATGCACCTCAAAATCTAGAATTTGCGGAAAGAGCAAGGAAAATATGTTAGCCCAGACATATGGTGGATAATATGTAGGGTGTCAGGCCACACCAAGGATCAGTTCCCTCTATTGGTGGACTACATATAGGCTAGGGGACCCAGCCCATTGCATCCTAAAGAGGTCACGGGACCAAGCGGTCTGACGTTATGGTGTGCTGACTTTCGCATAGCTAGAATACATGATACCAAACACCGCCCCCGTCTTGGTGCTTATGTTCCAGAGTTGAAGCAACATTGGTGCCAATTCTGCTCATCTGTGGTACATGAAAAACATAACTGTCAGACATATGATTTAATGATAGACCAAGGAAACTTGTACAGGGTATAGGCTGACCCTTCTTCACCATTATCTACCTCGAGAAGAGGAGACTCCTCAGCCAGAGGCAGGGGAGGGGGAAGAGGTGGAATCAGAGGTTGGGGAAGAGGGAAATTGATCTGTTATAACTGTGGAGAAGTAAGGCACTTTGCAAGGGACTGTCTGAACCCTGCATGAAAATCTTGCCAATATTGTAGACAATTGGATCATGTGATCGAAGATTTTCCAGTACTGATAGAAAAAATGTAGGAAAAACAACAGATACCAACGCAGAATGTGCAAAGGGTTAAGGCAAAACCATGTGATGAGGGACCTAGTATTAATGTCATAATGTGTAGCGACATGGATATTGGAGGAGCTGATGAGAGAGCTGCAACTGAACCCCTTATCTAGAAAGCTATTATCAAACAAGAAATCTTGGACCTACAGAAGGAGAAAGAAACCTTCATCGAAGCTCGCAAAGACTTTACCAAGAATGAGGCATCTACTTCCAAGGCTCCAACAAACCTAAGAGAGGAAGACGAAGTTAAACCATTCCTATAGGCATGTATGAAGCTGCTACACAACAAGAAGGTAGTCTAAAATCTTCAAGAACTAATATACAGCTGCACAGAAAGAATTGACCCTCCCACAGAAGTTAAATATGTTCACAAACTATACAAGCATAAGAAATTCACTGGCCGGGAAATGAGGCTAACGGCACAAATTAGCAATTAGGAAATGGATCAGGTCATCCTAGATTTGGGATCCAATGCGAATTTCCTGCCAAAATAGATGTGGCAGAGGATGGGAGAACCTAAGCTAGAATGGTCTACTATATAGCTGCACATGGCTAACCAATTGAAATTCATACCATTAGGGAGACTATCAAAGATTATGGTAGATATTGCAAGGATTAAGGTACGCATGGATTTTGAGGTAATTCAGATTGTGGAATATGCAGACCCTTATCCCACACTCTTGGGACTAGATTTGGCTATATACATGGGAGGCATTATCAACTTGAAGAAAAGGAACATGGTTTTTGAGAATGAGGGTACGAGAGCGATAGTCCCTCTAGACCCAGCAGAAGGAGAACGGTATACAAAACCTGTGCGCGAAGAAGACGATGTAGATAATATCTATAAACTAACCACCTAGGATGAGAATTGGATTAATCCTACAGTTGATGGTGTGCTTTTCTAGGAGAAAGATAGTGAATTCCTCTTTGACTCCGACAGGGAGATTGAAAATTGGCAGAATCGGTTACATGATGTATCTGCATTACAATGTCTTAGGATCACAAAGAGCTTCCGCTGTATCTCCTTAGAGGTAAGAGAGATGCCTCACTTTGATGTTTCTGGTAGTATTAGGGATTTTCTAAGAACATTCGAAGAAAAATTCCCAAGGGAGTGAAGAATGTGGGTGCTTAACCTAGCCATGCGCACGACCCCTACTCGGTGGTGGGAAACTCATAAGGGGATGTTCCAGGATTGGGAAGAATGTTATGAGATGATGATCCTATGGTTTGAACCCATAGTTAGCCTACACATGGAGACTTTCCTTGGCCAAGGAAAACCATGCAAGCATGTGGCTGCATGGATGGAGGTGTAGTGCGAAAGGACCAAGGACGAATGGGTCCACCTATTCATTCATGCCTTGAGGCAAATACCCACTTCATGGTATCTAGATGTAGAGGTACATCAGCATACCTGCCATTGGGAGACCATGA
The DNA here is from genome assembly GCA_034641835.2 of Pinus albicaulis. NCBI lineage: Eukaryota > Viridiplantae > Streptophyta > Pinopsida > Pinales > Pinaceae > Pinus > Pinus albicaulis. Next base: position 446,358,690 of record CM076575.1, on the reverse strand, counting down.
AGGATTATTTTTTGGGGATGTTCAGGTCGATAGGTAGAACTGAGACATTATATGAAGCCCTACAAGACATAGACGCCCTAAAATTTGATGAATCACGCCCTCGTGTGGAGTATGGGGAACTAGATTGGGATACACAGATGCAGGATATTGTTAACTGCTGCAATCTATCAATGCAGGAATATGACAAAGACCCTCAAAATATCACTATCCTGGAATCAAAGGGTGAACTCGCAGTTTCTGGACCCCCACTGCAGACCATCGATGTGACCAAGCCTCTGAAGCTAAGGGAAGTCAACATTGGAATAGAAGAACAACCTAAGTTGGCTAAGATTGGGAACTACTGGGACAATGATACCATTGGGAAAGTCACGAAGCTTCTCACGGAGTACCAGCACTTATTTCCTACGAAATTCTCATAACTCAAGGGTATTACAGGGGACCTGGGGGTCATATGCATCACTTTAAAACTAGATGTGCACCTTGTCAAGCAGCGAACTTACCGCTTGAACCCGAAGTATAAGTAGAAAGTCAGGGAAGAAATTGAAAAAATGCTAACCGTAGGTGTCATTGAACCAGTAGAACAGCCAGATTGGGTAAGCCCTATGATGGTCCAAGAAAAAAACTAAAGGAGAAATAAGAATCTGTGTTGACCTATGCAAATTGAATGATGCTTGCGTACATGATCCTTTCCCTATGCCATTCTCTTCTGAAATTATTGATAGTGTGGGAGGGCAGGAAGCATATTCGTTCACTGATGGGTTTTCGGGCTACCACCAAATCAAGATCACACCTAAAGATCACAACAAAAATATGTTTGCCACCAAATGTGGATCCTTCCAGTACATCGCCATGCTGTTTGGGCTCATGAATGCCCCTACCATATTTTTGCGGGTAGTGTTCGTAGTATTCAAGGAGTTCATCCACAAGTTATTGGAGGTATACTTTGATGATTCGGTCACAGTATTTGGGTTGGTAAATAATCACATCTCGAACCTGCGCATGATGTTGGATGCTTGTAGAAAGCACTGGATTTCCCTAAATATTAAGAAGTGCATATTCTGCGTACCTTTCGGGATCTTGTTAGGCCACATAGTCTGTCGGCAGGGACTAATGGTTGACCCCACCAAGGTAGCAGTTATCATCAACTTAGCAGTCCCTACAACTAAGAAATAGCTATGCTCCATCCTCAGGCACACGGGCTACTATAGGAAGTTGATTTAGGGGTACGCATTGATCACGACACCCATGGAGAAGTTGCTAAAGAAGGACATTTCATTTTTTTGGGACACAGAGTGTCAGAAGAGCTTTGAACTACTCAAGGAAAAGATGTTCTCTGCACCTATCCTCATATTTCCTGATTGGGAGAAGGTTTTCCATGTCCATGTATATGCTTCAGGGATTTCCCTAGGAGCTTTCCTTATGCAGCCGGGGAGGGGACATTGACCACTCGATTGCATTTGCTAGTAGAAAAATCTCTAGTGCGAAGCGTAACTACTCCAATACTGAGTGCGAGGGGTTGGGCATGGTATATGCCCTACAGAAATACCATAATTATCTATTGGGAGGGCACTTCAAGATGTTTGTGGATCACCCAGCTTTGAAGTACCTAGTCAATAAGCTTGTGTTGGGGGAGGATATTTGACAATGGCTACTTCTATTTCAAGAATATAATTTTGAGATCATCGTGAAGCTGGGGAAACTAAATGCTAGGCTGGACCACTTGTGCCAAATCGAAAGTGGTGAAGAACTGACCAACCTAAAGGAAGGATTTCCCGATGCACACTTCACAGATATCATTCAATTCTTAACTAGAGGGATGGAACTTGCAGAATATTCAGTACAACAGAAAAAAGAGTTGGTAACCCATGTAGCAGACTTTAACATCATAGAGGGAGACTTGTATAAGCTAGGAGATGATGAGGTACTGCAAAGGTGCGTTCTGGAGCATGAAAGACAATACATCTTAGCATAAGCCTATGGAGGTGTAGCAAGAGGTCACTACACAGGGAAAGTGATGGCGTAGAAGATCTTAAGAGCTGAGCTATGGTGGACCACACTACATAGTGACTCTTATGACTATTAAAAAGCCTGTGACACATGCCAAAGGACAGGAAGACCGTCGTGTAGGGACGAAATTCCTTTCCAACCACATATGGCCCTGCAAGCATTTGAAAAATGGGCCATAGACTTCGTTGGGCCCATCAACCCACCAAAGAAGAAGACAGGTGCCCGCTACATCATCACTACAACTGATTATGTAATCAAATGGGCTGAAATGAAAGATGTGAAGGATTGTAATATAGACACCATTGCGCACTTTATTTTTTAACATATTCCAAGCAGGTTTGGCTGTTCAAAGACATTGATTGTAATGTCCCAAGTCAGGCATTTCCTGCTCCATCGGGAATATCTTAAGATATTCCAAAATTCCTTCTATAGAAAGACCACAAGTCCATTCCAGAGATTTACTGTTGATGAAGTTACCGGATATGTCACCTTCACAAGGAATTGTGAGATCCAGAAGCTATCTGGCCCTTCACAGACTCTGTCTATGGATATGCAATATTTCCACTTCGGGAATTTCTGCTATAGGGTCCTTGAGGACGTTGTATAAGGAATTCACTAAATAAATAAGGAAAAAAATTGCTAGGATGCCCTATAAAATACCTAATACAACTCCCTTGCAGAAAATGAGCTCAAAGAAATGATTCTAGATGGGTTATATAGACCTCCCCAAACTAGATCTCTAAAAGAAGGTTCAATGAGAGAGTTTATAGCAATATGCAAAACACATTCTGAAACTCTGCAAATATGAAATATACTGTTAGAGGAAAAATTCTGCAGCCATAATTATATTATTATATCAGCAACAATAAATAGAAATATCATGAGGAGTGAACCCCTTATGCAACGGGAATCAATCTCCAATGATTAGACCCTAAAATACATATGTTACTGCAACTACACAGAATGCCAGAGGACCATGCCTGCATAGTCTATATGAATTAGAAGCTAATAAATATGTATAAAATGTATATTTGGCTGAAGGAATACAAAATAATTCCTAATAAAAAAGAAATGGGCTGAAATACAAGATTCCTAGCTAATCTAGAAGAGATTGCTAGAAATGCCAGAGAATACAAAATGTGACAATTGAGTTGTCACTGAAACTGAACTGAAATATGAATGAGGCCATGGTAAATCTGAAATATTATTTCCCTCCTCTGATAATTTCTCTAAGCACAAAGGGCTGATCCCTTTGTCTCAAAAAGACACTCCTGATGAGCTCTATGAACCCTCCTCACCCTGCCTCCATAAAATAACGCAGTTTCCGATATGGACTGCACAGTGGGAGATGATGGAAGTTTGGCCAAGTGCCAAAGATGTGAAATGAAGCCTGATAATCCTCCTTGTATCTCCTCCAATGAATGGATCCACCCTCCACTCAAGAAAACAAGCCAAGAGTGACTCCATGAGTTCCTCTCTTGTTGCACCCAGCAACACAACGTCCTCTTTGATGTAGAGCTAACACTGTGGATGATGAATGTAGCTGTAGCCAATGCCATATTGAGGAAAATGAAGCTCAATCCTCACCTTCCTTGAGGAAGAGGTAGGGATTCCTGACCAGGAACACCCTAGTGCCCAAGGGCACCACCACCTTGCTAAAAAACCTAGGGATGCAAGCGTTTGCAAAACCAATTCAAAATTCTAAACTCAAACATAATACAAATGGGTTGCCATATCCTCCTTATAAAGAAAGGGAACTCTTCTCCACCATGGTCCCACCTGTTAGGGTCCCGTGATTTGGCCGATTGGCTAGCCAAATGACGATGTAACATCAAACCAAGCTTTGGAGCCCAAGGACCTAGCCTTCCTGGACTCAGAGAGGGCTCTCTCTATTATATGTAAAAGATGTCGATGTGTTTACTTGCGGTGTTTTGATATTAGGCTAGTTATGAGGTGTGTTTTTAGTTTTTTTGGTTTTTTTTTAAGTTTGTGAGGGATGAAACTGATCAAATACATAAACTGGATAACAAGATGTAGATAAATTGGGCTATGGGGTCAAACAGGTCAAGGAAGCTTATGAGGTGATGATGTAAAGCTGTTGTAGGGCCGATTTGATTCACAATAGAAGGGATCTCCGGGCAAAATGGATTAAATGAACAATAAGTTGGTGAAAGACAAGGGATTTCAAGTGCAAACTAGTTAATAGCAGACATAAACATGTAATAGCAAGCCATTAATCATGCTAGAAATAACTATAAGCTAATCAATACATAGAAATCAAACATTCCAGCCATACATAGAGGTATAAGACCCTCTAACTTCGGGAAATGGCTATCAGACTTTGGGGAAAAAACATGAGACAAACTAACAACTCATAAACTATGCCGGAACGCCTAAACATAGTCTCTAAGTCATTGGGCACTTGGACAAATAAGTTTTCATAGTTTTAGGCAAAGGGCTAGATCGGGACTAGGCCTCCTTGGTTCAACAAAATGATCAACAAATCAGTCAAAGAGAGAGTTTTATGGACAGAACTATGGGCAGCTGATAGGTAGGTAGGGCAAACCATACATCCTACTCAACATACATGGAACTGATGAATAAAACTTAGCAACAACACCTTAGGTTACTAAAGAGCAACTAAGAATTCTTTAGCATAACTAAGGGAGAAAAAAACATCAAGCTATGAAGATTCAGGGATTTTGAGGTGCCTCCATGGGCATATCTCAAAATCAATCTTTACTGATCTATAGCAGCAAGAAATATGAATTATGAGTGAAAACTAGAAGACAAAACACATTAAGAAGCACTATACCATTCTACCATGTCAGGGAATCCATCAACAAGCCTTCAACATTCCTCAAAAGCATCCAAGAGGCAGTCCAAACATCATAACTCAAGTGTATTCTTCAAAGCTCATATGACCAATGCATTAATTCTTCTCTCAAGTTCAGCCTCTGATTTACAATGAGAACCGTGGAATAAATAGGCTTGAGGAAGGAAAACCTCATGGAGCAACTAGCTATCCCATTGGCCAAGTCAAAATATCTAAACTTGTCCTTGAGGCTTTGCAAAGCCCAAGGCAAAAAATATCCCATAAAATATCTAAAAAACTGCTAAAAATGGAAATTATATTGACTTTACATCATTTCCCAATGATAAAAATAGCTTAACGCACATTTGGGAAAAGCAGATTTTTGGAGTTCAAAAATTACAAAAATATTTCATATTTATGCCTGAAAAAGGTCCCCTGACTTGCTGGATGCAAATGGCAGCCTTCCCGATGTCGAAATGAGGCTCATGATGGCTCGTTGGAAAGCTCTCTGTGTCTTCTTTCCGGCGCAAGTGGAATCACCTCAATCTGATCTCTGAAAGTCCCTCAAAACTGTACCTGTGCGCAAAAACCCAGAAAATAGCAGACTGCTGATATGGCGGGCAGAATGTGCAAAATGAGGCTGTTTTTCGTCAATTTGAGGGGGCGAATGATCTTCAAATGCCCTGAAAATCGCTGGAGAACTGCTCATGAAATTATGGCATCCATTGGTATCACCCTCCTCCCTTGACGACTCATCAAACTGAAATGGCGCATTTATGAGTTTTTGACCAAAAACCCAAAAAATGCCAAAAAACAAAAAGTTTCCGAAACAGGCCCAAAATTGGCATGCATGACCCTCAAGGGTCCATAGAAACATGCTCTGAAGCTGAAGCCAAAATATCGAGGGCTGATGTGCTTTTTGCTTCTTTCCGTGCTAGGCGCCTCTCCTTCAACTTCTTCAATTTTTCTTGTGCTACCTTCAATTTTCGCCTGGCAAACTGATTTAGCTTCTGAAAGTGAAGAGTCCTTTTTCTCTGTAGCTCAAGATCCATGTTTGCCTTCTCAAGCTTTGTTTCCAAATGCTGGTTAGCCCTCTCAAGCCATGCTTCCTTGTTTTCCTCAATTTCCTGTTCAAAGAGGGCAGTGAGAGGAAAGGCTTCGAATTGAGCTTGTTCTTCTGCCCTTTGTTTCTCCAAGGCTCTTCTAAGCCCGATGGTCCTAGGCCTCTTTCGCCTAGGCTGGTCCTCTTCCTCTTCATCATCAAACTCGCCAATGAGCTCTTCAATTCTTACTTGCGCCTTTTCTGCCTCCTTTTTGTACTTGATCGCCCTTGCCTCATGAATGGCTGCATGATACTTCATTTGTTTGTTTTCAACCTCCAAGAAGTGGTTGAAATTCCTCGCCCTTTGAAGATCTTCTTGTAACACTTCAATTTTCTCTTCTTTGTGAATGACGAGGTTTTCAAGGATGCGGGCCTCATTGTCACTATCATCACTTTGGATAGGGATAATAGCTAATTCACCTCCATGCTTTGCACTTTCTCCAATTTTACTTTTGCCTTTGAATGCCAATCTAGCGCTTTTTCTCCTTGGCAAGCTAGAAGTTGTCTTTTTGGGCAATTTCCTCTTTTTAGGAACAGTTTTGGTCACTGTCAAGGAGGCAGCTTTAGCTTGTTGTCCTTCCTCAACATCCTGTCCAGCTTGTGGCTCAAAATATGCTTCAATTGTTTGCTCAACTTGCTGTTCTTCAATCTCTGTCTGCTGCTGTTCCTCTTCCTGTACTTGCTGCTGTTGATCAACCTCAAGTTGCTGTCCCTCTTCCTGAATTTGCTGCTGTTCATCAACCTCTAGCTGCTGTCCACTGATTTCCAACTGCTGCTGTCCCTCAAAATCTGGCTGTTTTCCACTGATTTCCAACTGCTGTTGTCCCTCAAAATCTGGCTGCTGCTGCTCATCATCCTCCTTTTCTCCCTGTGGCTCACTGCCCTCTCCTTCTCCCTGTTTACTTGGCTGCCCAGTGGTCATCTTGAGTTTTTTAGGGGTAGGCCTACTAGATAAAGGCACTGGGCGATGGACAGGCTGAGTAGGAGACACATGAACAGGAGGGACAATGGCGAAATCGGCATGGCTAATGAATGAATCCCATGAAACTCCTTTCTTCTCCAGCTGGTGTAAGAAGATGATTTTGATCAAGGAATGGTGAAAGAGAGAAGGGATTTGCTGAGGTGGAGCTTTCTTTTGGACAGTGGCTGCCATTTTCTCTATGCTTTTGGACAAAAAGTATGGAAGGTTTAAATGCCCGCTCCTGGTAAAATGCATCAACAAGCGAACATGATAGGCAAAAATTTGGCTAAACCTCCCTTCACAAGTGAAATATCTCATTATGGCTTTCATCAGCGGAGCATAGCTGTCAAGAAGATAGGAGAAAGGAAAAATAGCAGTGATGGTTTCTCTATGTTCCGGTTTGATGAAAGGTTTATAATCCTCCAGATCAAGATGCGCTTGTTTAAACCACTTTTCACCATGATACGGGATCTTGGTAGCTTTGGATACATACCTTGGGGAGATTTTTGAAGTCAAGACCTGCTAACTGGAAGTGTTTGTCTTTGAATCTCAAAGCGCACAAATGTGTAAGTGGCGAGAAACTCTTGACTTCTTCTATCCTCTGACAGAAATCAAGACAGCCTACTTCATGGAAATTGGAAAGCACTGATGGGTGAGCATTGATTTCTTCTATGGAGATAGGCTCATATCTCTTATTTTGTCCGCCTTTGTGATCTCGCTTTGGAGGCATTCT
>CM076575.1:446011784-446350972 GCA_034641835.2 Pinus albicaulis | reverse complement strand
AGTAATAAATTCTACGGGTGTGGCGTTCGAGGGATCTCCTTCTGCTGATCTGTGTGTTTAGTCTTTAAACGGCGATCGGGCCTACGATCTTGCTTTAAGGCCCTTTTAATCATCCTTTGTTTTATTTTGTGTCTTTGTCTTTAATATGTGGGTTAAACTTGCGTTCACGAGTTATGCCTTAACCATTAGGGAATTTTGAGGTCTAAATGGGCCTCCTAAGGAAATTATAAAATAATAGTGGAAAAAATCCAAATAGATTTGATGACATCATCAAATTTTAGAGGGAAAAATGAAAAAACTATTTTTTCAACTCATATTTTCAACTTATCTCCCAAAGTTTTTACTCAAATTTCGAGTGAGAGTACTTGTTGGATGCAAAATTTAATTCCTCATCCAAGGAGTACCCATGTTGCATACTTTTGATGGATCCTACTACACGAAAAATGAGAAATACATGAAAAACGTGATTGTAATCACGTTTTTTAATGTATTTCTCATTTTTCATGTAGCAGGGTCCACCGAAAGTATGCAACATGGGTACTCCTTGGATGAGGAATTAAATTTTGCATCCAATGAGTACTCCCACTCGAAATTTGAACAAAAAAATTGGGAGATAAGTTGAAAATATGAGTTGAAAAAGTAGTTTTATTATTTTATTATTTTTTAATATTTTTACCCTTTTACTTAAAAAATGGTGAATTATCCCCCATGGTTGACATCATCATCTTGAATCCTATTGGTTCTTATAAAGTGTATTTTTGTTGTACATTTTTCTTAGGAGGCCCATTTTAGACCTCAAAATTCCCCTAATGCCGTTGTCTTTACCGATCGCGCTTTTAATCAGCATGATCTTCACTTTAACTTCCGTGGTGTACAGTGGCTTTTACTAGCGTTGAGGGTTTTTCTATTCACCAGTGTTCATGAGACATTGATAAACAAGAATAATAAACCCTGAATATCCCTTTTTGCATGTCTGGAACCCAAGGAACATCATCCTTGATTCCTTCTACTGATATTTGGCTGGAGGAGGGCCTGCGATATTAAACCACCATTTAAAACCTACATACAATGACAAACATTAAGAAATCCTGCGTTTTGTGGCTTGACTTCTTTAGAAGGCTCGGGCGTGGGAAAAGGAGTAGTGAGGAGAATGGTAAATGCAGTGGAGATGAGCTTTAATGGCGGAAACCTGAAACCAGGGTTTGAATGAGGTTTCGGGTGCGAAGAACAGGATGGCAGTTTTGGGAATACCAGGGATGGTATTCGCACGGGGTCCGGGAGGTAAGTGGTATAATATCAAACGGACGTGATACGGTCGAGAGGTCGACATGTGTCCCTTTAAAACCACCCATTTCGCATTAAGAATGGATTTTAGAGCGTTATGGAAAAATAGGTGCGAAAATGCTTGTGGGCCGTTGGATCTGGAGGGGGCCAAATCAATGGTGGAGATCAAAAGGAAGCACGATGAAAGGCCCTAGCATGGTTGGGTGGGACTAGTGGGATTATATGGGATATTGGAAGAAATACGCATAGCGGGGGCACTTGAGGGTACGAACAGGTTTGCGGGTCGAGTGCCTCTGCAATAAATCTGGATCGTTGGATGAAGATCTCCCATAGTCAAAGGAGTCAACTGCGAGGGCACTCATATAGTTGACCTGTGTGTGGAAAGTGCTAGCGGGTGGAAAATAAGGGGAATCAATGCGAGCCGTCAGATCTGGGAGATGGACGACTGAGATTGAATCAGGGAATCGATAATTGGCGAGGAAGAGGGTCTGGGAAGGAGGAAAATGCAATGATCAATTGAGTGCAGACCATCCGATCGGGTGGAGATTGATGGTGGATATTTCATTGGCGGAGGATGGAAGCGGGAATGGGAATCGCCGAAGTGCGATGCACCGATGGAGAGAGGACCGTTGGATCGGGAAAGATCAATGGCAGAGATAACTACAGAGAAGAAATGAGTGGGGTAATAGCAAAGGAGCGCTGGCCGTTGGATCAAGATGATCAAGGGTCCAAGATGTATCACAGAATCACACAAGGGCGTGAATGGTACGAGGGGAAGGGTGAACCATGATGTGGCGATGAAGTGGTGACCATCCAATCAGGAGGATCAACGGTCCAGATTAAATCATAGGGTGGCAGGGAGAAAGGGCTTAGATGGGAGAAAGCGAAAATGCGATGGTGTGTTGACCATCCGATTAGGAGGATTGACGGTCCAGATTAAATCGGAGCATCTCAGAGACGAATGATTGGGGCGAAGCAAAATGGAATGGTGAAATAGCGCCAACCGTTAGATCTAGAGGAGTCAGATCAACAGTCCAAAACACATCAGCAGGGAGGCTTTGGTAAGTGCCGATTAGGAGGAACATTGGTGGTGCGATGGAGCGAGGACCATTGGATTTGTGAGATCAATGGCTCAGATCCCATCAGCAGTGAAACCATCGCGTAGAGGAAATATGAAGAAACAAAGGAAAAAGGGGCGATGCGAAGTCTGATAGCGCAAAAGGGGCTAAAGACTTAAGCCGACGGTCACAGGTCTCGGTTATATGGAGGAAGGGGCTGAGAACTTAAGCCCGCAGGGGCTTAAGTCGGACTTAATGAAAAAAATTGGTTTTTTAGGCTGAAAAGGGGTTTTTTAAAGGTTTTTACAGGTTTCTATAAAGTAAAAGAAGGGTTTTAAAACCAAATAAAAGGGACTCAAATGATTTTAAAGGGATTTTGAAGGAAGTGGAGGGATTTTTAATAGGAAAATGTGAATGAAAGAGGGGTTCAAAGTAGTTTTCTTCAAGACAACAACAGGGATTTTTGAAGACATCAGTGAGATGGATCCTTTGGACAAATGGACACAACAAGGCTTCAAGAGGTCACAGATTTTTCATGAAATTTGTTTCTTGAAGACTAATAGACCTATTTTAGTCATCATAGTATATGAAAATTTTATAGATGGCTAACAATAAGGAAAGAAGATTTTGCAGCATCCATCCTTGCAGTTGCTTGAGGACAAGAAAAATTTGAGAGGGGAGGATTGTAATACTCCTAATTATCTTTTAGCTAGTTAGAATATTAAATCTTGTTTTTGTCAATAAGATAGATGAATAAGAGGCTAGAGGGACCCATAAATCTCTTTACTAGGAATAAAACCACTTATGATGTGAACGTGGATTGGTGCATATAGATAGGATCAAGTTGAATAAACCACTCCTTGGTGTGAATGGGGGTCAATGCATGTGGATGGGGTCAAGTTGACCAAATCAACAGCGCAGTCATGGAGGTAGTGGAGATAGTGGAGGATAACACAGTCATAATGGGAGGAAGTCTCCATGAGAGTAGCATCATTATTGAGTGGTACCAAGGGGGTGGAGCCTCACAAATCATATAAGGAAGGGGATGGCAGCCATAGAAAGAATTTTAAATATTGTTTATGTATTTTATTGTATGACTTTCTGCACGTTTCAACTATTTAGTGGAGTCTATTGTGTTGTTTAGCACAAGGGTGTTTCCGAGCAGAAATCCCACCCTCATTCTTAGGGGACTTCGAGTGCCCACTTAGGAGAGGTTCATTTGAGCTATATTCCATCATCTGGCATTAGGCAAATCTTCAGCCACCTTTAGTAGCGCAGTCTCCTTAAGGAATTGCGCAATCTAGGAGGGTAGATTCAGTGGAGGGTTAATAACCCAAGTTTTTGAGCTTATCATCCAATGAGGGGAGAAACCCTTCATCTAGAAAGTCAGTGGGGAGGAGTATAAAATATTTTCTCATCATATCAGCCACCTCCAAGTAGTTACCCAGTTGCAGAGTGTAATTCATCCCTAGGGCTTCATTTTTCATTCTTGTCATTTCCGGAAACCCTTTCTGGGTTATCTTGGAATTGTGCCAGAAAGACGAAATCTCTGATCCCAAAATTTTCTAAGCACCCAATCAGCAAATATATGCATTCCAAGTTTCCATCAGGATTGTGCAATCATAGCCTCCCAACAGTTTTTGTAGCAGTAGTGTTTCATGTCTTGATGTGTAGGGTCATTTCGAGCTTGTTTTGCCTAGCTTGAGTGTCTCTTCCTGAAGTTCTTGTACTTCATTTATACTAGTACATATAATAAAATGGCTTAGTGATATGCTCATGTATTTTATGTGTTGATTTTTACTGCATTTTCCAGTTTTATGTTCAATATTCTTGTTTTTCCTATTTTGGAATATTACAACTATTTTCTTGAAAGCTCCATTAGTTGTTATTAAGCCTTGTCATCCCCCTTCACATCTAAAATCTAGTTTGATCTCCTTTAGTGTTTAATATGTGATAATGACTTTTCTACATTATATCAAAATAATGATGGTTGTACTAACCCATATATAAATAGAAATAATGTGACTAGATTAGAATTTGATGCTAACATTTGGGCTTTGTATTTTTATGGCTCAAAGATGTAGGATTGAACTGATGCAAGGTGTATTTTTTTCAATCAAAACAAATATAAGACATTGATATATTGTTTCTTATAATTCAAATGTACCAAAAATACAACAAAATATGAAGTTATAAGATTTGCATTAAAAATTTCCATTGATATCAAGGTAGAGCGCTTGTGAGTTATGGGTGATTCATAGATAGTCATACAACATGTACGAAATACTATTTATTATTTGTCTCCACATATAAAAAGCTATCGGTAAGAGGTATGGAGGTTAATTTCATTTTTTAAAGAATTTAATATTATGTCCATTCCTTGATCTATGAAGGTTTCCACTGACACAATCATAAATGCAAGTAAATTTACCCCATTTTGTCACAAATTGTTTGTTGAATTAGTTTTGAAACTTGTCATCCCAGAGAATGTCCGTAACTAGTGGGTTTTTAAAAATTATGAATAGGTAATTGAATTCCTAACCAACTCAGACATGTTTAAGGACACAATTCTTGATTATTAAGAGCATGATACATAGCAACAATAAGTGAAAAAAAATAAACATGGGTAACTCCGTCCCTGAAGGGGTGATTTCACTCGACAAAAAGTTTTATCTGCAATCAAAATTCTAGGCACTGGCCAATCCCAAGACCCACAATTCTACATTGAATTACAAATTAGTAAAATTGGGAATTGATAAAGACTAGAATTTTGTCAATATAGATACCTTCTACTCTCCAGTTGAAAAGAAAATGTATGTGCAATTGTTGAAAAGCCATAAAAATGTTTTTTATTGGACATACGAAGACTTGAAAACCTATGACACTTTTATTATTTAGCATATTATTCATATCAAGGAGGGTGTTAAAATATTTCAACAAAAAATGCACAAATTTTATCACATGCTAGAACCCCTAACACAGAAAGATCTCAAGAAGTTGATGGATGTTAGGATCATATTCAAAGTAATATATTTGACCTAGGTCTCAAACCTTGTACCAATAAGGAAAATTAGGGGAGATAAGACTCTGCATAGGTTTTAGGAATCTCAATAGAGAATCTAAAAATGATAATTATTGTGTGTCTCCAATGGAGAAAATTCTCCATAAAGTATCAAGACCTCAAATATTATCTTTTCAAGATGGATTCTCTGGATACAAATATGTCTTGGTCACCCTGGATGATAGGCTCAAGGATACCTTTAACATCAAGTAGGGAAATTTCTCTTACAGGAGGATGTTATTCACTTTAATTAATGATGGTGCTACCTTTCAGCATGTGATGGATATAGCCTTCAAGGGTATCTTAGGACATAGTGTGTTTTTATACCTGTATGATGTGGCTATTTTTTAATATTCCTAATTAGCTTTCAGCTAGTTGGAATATTAATTTTTTCTTTTGTCATTTAGATAGATGAATAAGAGGGTAGGGAGACCCATAAATCTCCTTAGTAGGAATAAAACCACTTCTTATTTTAATGTGGATCATCTTATCAGTTGAATAAACCACCCTTATATGTGAATAGAGGTTGAAGCATGTGGATAGGGTCAAGTTTGACCAAATCAACAACGTTGGTATGGAGGGAGTGGAGAGTTATTGAGGGACAACGTAGTTTTAGTGGGAGGGAGTCTCCATGAGAGTAACATCTTTAATGTGTGAGACCAAGGGTGAGGAGGCACATAAAGCATATAAGGAAGGGGATGACAGCCATATAGGGAATTATGAATATTTGTTATGTTTTGGTCTTTTATGACTTTTTGCATGCTTCAGCTATTTAGCGGAGTCTGTTGTGCTGTTTAGCACAAGGGTGTTTCCAAGTGGAAATCCCACCCTCATCCTCGGGGGACATCGAGTGCCCACTCAGGAGAGGTTCATTGAGCTCCATTTCCACTATCTGACATTAGGCCAATATTAAGCCATTATCCACAGTGCAGTCTCCTTTAGGATTGTGTTTTTTTTCAAGGCAGTAGTAGTGGAGGGTTGATAGACCCATTTTCTAAGCTTGTTTTCCGATGCAGGGAGAAACCCTTCATCCAGGAGGCTAGAAAGGAAGTTCCTTGAGCATGATTCCACTATCCAAAATTAGGCCAAGTATGATCCATCACCTATAGTGCAGTCTCCTTCAGAAACTGTGTTATTTTGCAGGGCAGTTGTAGTGGAGGGCTTAGTGCCCAAGTTTATGAGCTGGTTTTCCAGTGAGGGGAGCAGCCCTTCATCCGAAAGATATATTGGAGCAGTATCAGCCATTTCTATATCAGATCAGCCACCTCCTATCAGATACATAGTTGCAGTGCATTATTCAACCCTAGGGCTGCAAATTTCATTTTGTGTACTTCCGGAAACCCTTTCTGGGTTGTCTTGGAATTGTGCTAGAAGCCCAGATCTGTGATCCTGACACTTTCTAAGCACTATGTTATCAGACCCATGTATTTTCATTTACAACAATATTTAGTCCTAGAAAAAAATACGATGTCATAGCCTTTGATATTCTATATAGTAGTTGTTATTTATGTTTCATGTATTGGGTCCCTAGAGGCTTGTTTTGCCTAGCTTGAGAGACTTTTTCCTCAAGCTCTTGTATACATTTTCTGCTATATTTGCTAATAAAATGGCTCTATGATCTGCTCTTATTTGATATGTTGATATTTCACTGCCTTTTCCAATTTTATGTGGTATATTCCTATTTTTCTTAATTTGGAATATTACAGTGGTATCAGTGCATAATCTTGGCTCAGCCTGTGTAGTACAAAAACTATGTCATCAGAAGAAGAAGAGCCTCTCACAGAAAGGGAGAATCAGTATATTAACAGAAATCGGAGATATGATTATACAGACAACAAAGAGGCAAAGGTAAAACTCCAATATTGGGAGAGATGGATGAAAAGGAGTTTCCCAAGCTTCTTCTCCAAACCATGCAGGATATTGCCCAAGAAATCAAGGAGATGAGGATGGATATACATAAAGAATCCCCTAGAGGGTTTCTACATGGAGAAAGCTCCAAAATTTCACATCACTGGTATGATCAACCAGTGAAGCAACAAGTTTCCCAATGCTCCACTATGCCTACATTCCTAGTAGTGGGAAATTGAGGTGGAGGACCCCAAGCACAAGAGACTCTTGAAGACTATTTTCTAGAGTATGAGTTTCAATCTCAGAGATTCAAATATAACCTAAAATTTCAAGAGTTTTGTCAGATCAAGGACAACAGGAGACCCCGGAATAACAATAGAAGTGGAGGGTACATGCAGAAAAATGATCTGCAACATACTATGGGTAGATTTTTTCTGCCTGCTTTTGATGGGTCATCCAAGTGCACATCCAAGTCTTGGGTGGAGAAACTAGACATCTATTTTTAATTGAACCAAGTACCGGATATTGAGGCCATAAAAATAACAGTGATGCACCTTGACGGTGAGGCACATGATTGGTGGTTTCATGGTCTTTCTACATTGGGGCATTGCAATGTGAATGCATATTCAGAATTCACCCAGAGATTAGTGGAGAGGTTTTCAAAGAGACCCAAAGGCACCTTTTATTGAACTAACCAAGCTCAAGAAGTCAAGTAATCTAGAGACCTTTATCTATGAATTTCTAAAGCTTTATGTCATGGTTCCATATTTATCTACAACTAGGAGGGTCTATATGTTCATCAATGGTCTAGCAGAGCCTCTTCACAGGTTAGTAAAATCCACTAAGCCAGCTACACTCCAAGATGTTATTGAGAGGGCTAGAGATTTACAATATGCTTTGCCAAGAGCAAGAGCTCCATTTCAGCCAAGGCCCACTTTTTAATCAAAGGGGAAAGATGTGAAGGTTTTTCCTCCTAAGAAGAACCAGAACAAAGGGCCTCTTAGTGATGATGTCCGAAGATACTCGAGGAGAAGGAAGCTCTGCTTCACATGCCAAGAACAATGGGCACCAAGGCATCGGTGTGCTGCAGGGAAGGCACACTATATAGAGGTATTATCTGATAGTGAGGAGGAGGAAGAAGAGGTGCCAGAAGGAGATAACAACATTGTGATAGCAGGGGAAGATCCACCACCACAGGAGGTTAGAATGGGGCATTTGATCTAGTTGGAGGAGCCCTTGTATCTTTGCGGGGAGTACCCAAGTATCTGACTTTGAGAGTCTGAGGTACCATTCAAGAACAACAGGTATCAGTGTTTATTGACAGTGGGGCCACCCACAATTTTATTGATGCTCAGTTAGTACAAAGGAGAGGAATACCCACTGATGATTTTGAGGGATTTTGAGTGTTGGTTCCAGGAGCCCGAACCATGCAATGTATGAAGTATGTCCCAACATTATCGGTAACATTGGGGGCATATAATTTGACTGATCACTTGTTTGTAGTAGAAATTCCTGACACCAATGTGAAATTGGGTGTGCAGTGGTTGATTACATTAGGGAAGGTCACCACATATTGGGAGACTTTGTAGATGGAATGGCTAGATAAGAAGAGTGGGAAGCATCAGATGATTAGGGGCAAGCACACTTATCCACCTTAGGTAGCCTCTATACACAAGATGGAGCCTGATTTGCGTAGTGGGAGCAAGGACAAATTAGTCCACTCAGATATGTAGTTTACTCTAAACCATGAGGTTATATTATTTGGAGGCATTCCACCAGGAAGGCCCTCAGACCGGGATTTAGTAAAATATTTCTCACAACAAGTTGCACCATTCATAGATCTAGCTGAGATGGGAGCCTTAGGTGAGTCTAGCACAACACAGGGAGTCTTTGGTAGGCTCAAGGAGGAGAGGGATATTTTCCCAGTATCGGTATTACCAACTCTCACCAAGCCTCTTGCGCTGAGAGGAGATGTTTCAGGAGTGGATGATGGCACAATCATGGTGCAAAGGTGCTACTCCATAACCTTTAAGACTCATAAGATACTTCCACATAGGAAAGAGTCTTCCATATATGGTAGAGGGTTGTTGGCATTCATGCATACATTGGCCAAACTCAGGAAGTTTTGGATGGGAAATAGATTCTAAGTGAAGAATAACCTCCATAAAATTCAACCCTTACTTGAGTAGAAGCAGGTGCAAGGGAGGCAACAAAAGTAGGATAACAATATTCTGGTATGTGGCTTTGGCATTGAGCATGTAAAAGAGGGGAGCATCAAGGTGATATGTGAGTTATCACAAAGGTTAGCAGCACTATCATTGTTGAGTATAGATCCATATTGGGAGTCCCCGATATTGGTGGTGTATTCCAAGAATCACTTCACATGTGAAGTGCTGGATGGAAAGGTAACAGATGAGAGGTATAAAGTGATAGGTGGAGTCATTTATTACCAGGATCGGATATTCTTGACGAGAGACCCTAAGCTCAAGAACAATATTCTACATGTAGCACATAACTCACTCCTTTCTGGTCACCAAGATTTCATTGGGACCTATCAATCCATTGGGGAGAGATTCTCGTGGGAGGGTCTTGTTGTGCTATACAAAAACCCCCATTTATTTTAATAGATGGGGACCCTTTAAAAATAATTAGGAAATTCTTTTCATTTGTTTTTTAGCGTAAGTCGAAAAGAACTTTGGGAAATAAAGTTTCTTTTTCTTTTTATGCTTTCATTCCTTAGTACGCATCACAATTTTCATAGCTTACAAACTTAAAAGAGTTAAAATCCACTAAGTTATGCGATCTGCGATATGTGCTAAGCTCTTTCCAAAGTCATATCAAATTCTTATTGAAAACACTTCAATCATTATTATAAACCAAAATCGCATCGTGCCTCATTTAAACAATCAAAATTATAAGAAATTCGGTGAAAATTGCGATTACGCGGACCCGATGAGCCAATAAAGAAATAAACATAAAGTTACAATGTCTGATAGAGCGCAGCCACTTGACTTGTTAAATGTGCACTTCGCATTGCGCAGGACTTAATCAAAATAAAACTCATTTACCACATAAAAGTTGTGATGTGCGATTTGCGCAGTTCGCATTTCGCGGGATTTATGGGTAACATCATAAATGGTAATAGTTATAAGTTTCCATATGTGATGAATGTTAGTTAATTACTCAAGCATGCGAAATGAATCATGTCAAATAAAATTGAATATTTGATCCAACGTCTTAAATTGATCGATAGACATTTCACGTGAAGGTGTATGAGATTTGATTTTAAATGATTATTGATGATTAACGACATTTAATAGAAATAAGGTTTTGATAGATTCATATCTACTTCAAGCATGTGTTGAAGTGATTGAATGTCAGATTTGTTTTAATTAATTTTTTCCTCTCTTTTCTCTATATTTTTAATGTTTTCTCTATTTGCTTGAAATCAGGAAACCACTTAACAGAGCGAGGGAAATAGAAATAAACAAGAAAGGCAAAGATATTTCCCAACACCATCTATCGAAAACTCAGATATGTCTCCCTTATTCTCAGACACCACCTACAACAAGGAATGCATAATTTCTTCATGGGAGGCAATGTATAAGCTTTTCGAGGATGAAAAGTCGAGGGTAATAGTCAAAGTTGCTTCAACAGGCACTTCTATTTCTTCAGATCCGACCTATTTCGACGTTGCATGTTCATTCATCCATAAGGTAGCAGCAAAAAAGATTCTCCCCTATACAATATGGTTAAGTGGGTAATTGACCACTTGAACATAGAAGACAGAGCATTCAAGGATTAAAAGGGTGAGAATATCAGTTCATTCAAGGTAGAATATTTAAGGATAATGTACCACTTACTCGTCCCACAACATAATTATGACAAAGCTTTTCTTCAAAGCTTTAGAGAAAAACATCCAGACTTGATGAAAGTCATAAAGGAATGGAAGGAAGACTAGGGCAAGCTTCAACGATATAAACTCGGTACATACCCAATAGCACAAATTCCTTCCCCTTACTGTTATGCTATCGATATGTTGTCTAGGTTATTTTCAAAACCTGATACCACTAGGTTTTATGTAGATTGGGTCCCATTGATTTTTGCAATTGTCAATTCCATAATTTTGATTTGGGAAAATATCCTATCTGATAATTTATCCAGGAACATCATGGAGTATAGGAATTAAATAAGTGTTTCATCTAGAGAAATACCCCCCTTTTACATGAGTGCCTATGTCATGGCTGCAATTTGATTTTATTCTAGTTTTCCTACCATGGGATGGAAATGGACAGCCCAAGACCCTACCCCAATCCACATTTACCACAAAACTCTTTGGGATTCATACTTCCATATGATTCTTTACAAAATTTTCCATAGAGTCATGTTGCCTATGCATCAGATGATATTCAATGAGAAATCCCCTAGGGTTTCCAAGGAGACTAGTACAAACATTCTGTCGGTTGTTAGATGGTTAGCAGAGGAAAGTTTCATTTATATCAGAGTATTTGGGAGTTATGATTCTCCTCACGTCTTGCCATATTATGTTCCTGATAAGTTACTTGCACAAGAGATAGCTTACCAGGTTGTTGTAAATGGTATTTCAAAACAACTTAAAGATGCTAAGAAGGTCGTTTGGCCTAATTTTCCTTTACAGTGTAGTACTTTTTCACTTTTCTATATTGGTCATGCCTACAAGGAAGTGTCAAAAGCTAATCTATTGAATTTGGAAGTAATGCCAAGATGTCCATATGATCCAAATGATGTAATAAAAAACTACATCACAGAGCTCAAAGTAAAACCTTTTGTGAAATAAATAGATAGATTTGATGATTTCTTTCAAGGCATTGAAAAGTTTTTAGATGTACTTAAGTTTGCATCCAGTTAACTTAATCAAGATGACATGGAAGACTTCCAAGCATACAGAAGTAAGAGACTGGAAAGGATTCCTCTGGATTTATTGACTATTGAAGATGTCGACAGACCTACTCCAAGTATTAGCTTGGATAATGAAGTGAAAGACATGTATGAAGATGAGTTAGGAAAATTAGAGCATCAATCTCAAAATTCAGATCATTCTGAAAATGAATCCGAAAATAGAAAGGAAAACCCAGAAAAGATAATTGATCAATTAATCGAAGAGATTGAGATGCAGGAGAAGGGAGGAAGTAATGGAACAGAGTCAAATTCCCAAGAAGTTCAGCACAGTCAAGATACACTTGATTAATCATAAAATTCCCCACCAAAGAATTTGAATAATGAATGGGATGAGTTCTCTAAAGTAATAAATACTCCTAAAACAAATCAAAATATTGATCAAGCTGCCAGTTTTCAGACACCTGAACATTCATAGAAGTTATTGGAAATTACTGTTACTCCATTACAACAAGTTATTGAAACTCACGATCGAGAGATCATCCTGGCTTATCCCACATGATGGAGGATAATTGAAATCCGTGATAAGTAAGAAACCCTATGAGGGGATTAATGATGCTCTGTATGTAGTTCGAGGAACCGATGCTAATACGGTCGACTGTGTATCCCAAACTGGTAGACAATGGAGTTATATATATTCGTTGAATATAAGACTGAAGGTAAATTGGGATCAATGTTGGGGATTGATCTCGGATTTTTCTGTGCCTTTATTGAATTTAGCGAGTGTAATATATGAACATGTTCTTGATGAAGGAATTGTGAATTCATTTTAACCAACATGGAACTTTGTGACTGAATTATGTGACTATAGGCTGTCAAACTTTCATTGAAACAACTTTTCGGAATTACGAACAGTCCGAAAGGATTTCATTAGAACTGTATAACAGTAATCATGGTTATATGAACTGATAATGTGTAGAAAAAAATTGGCGAAAGAACGCTGACGGAACTTGGAGTAGAGGGGCGGAAACTTGCGAATGAACAGTGAACATGGTTTAAGGCTGGAAGTGGTTTTTATCGCACCACCTTTGCAGCGAAAGCGGTAATTGAGGAGGGGGGAGTGATTCCATAGATCGACTGATGTGTGTCCCTGAGCAACTTTTGAAAACCACCTCCACTACGCGCCATCTGGAAGGAAGCCATCGAACGGTGTCCATATGAGGAAGGTGCGTGAAGGATAACCGGTACGGTGCGAGTATGTGATTGGGTCGTTGGTTATATATATATATGTGGGCCTAGTTTAAATTATATTGATTGGGACATTTCAAATCAATGTTTGCAGGTTTAACCAAGGTTTGTTTAAATTAAATATAATTTATGACGAAAAGCGATTGGGCCATCATTTTGTATGTTATTCCAAAATTGGTGGAACGATTAAACCTGAGGGTCGACATATGAAGGTCATTACTAAAGGAGAAATTTTGGATTAATATCTCAATCTCAGATTGAGATATTAAAAAGCCTTAGATTAATTATCTAATTGAAAAATCAAGAAAATAGAACAATAATAAAGTGTTTGGGGCTTGGGTAGACCCCGCTGGATTATCTAATTGATCCCATCCAGGAATACCATCAGCGGTTTGGTGGTTTTGACTCATGGTTTTAATAAAGGAAAAAACTATATAAGGAGAAGAGGATTATAGTACAAGGTGTGCATGCATAAGGGTTGTTGATGAATAAATCTCTTTAAGAGATATCTACATGATTGAACTCTGTTTTCTGATAAAGCTGAATCTATGATGCACCTATGGAGTTAATGAAGGTTCAAGACCTCTAGATCGAGAAAATGATGAATCTCTAGGAAGATCTGCAAAGAAATAATGAAGACCTGACACAAGTCCGATGAAGAAATTGAAGAAATGTGGTGGATCTGAGGATTGAAGTGGAAGCTTTCTGCCAGTACAAGTTGGTGTTAAAATCAGGGGGTTGGAGCTCCCTTCCAGTAGTGACTGGAGAACGAGAGAAGGTTGTAGCCTTCTGCAGGTGGGTGCCTGCGTGCTGGTATAAGTCTGCGCCAACACAAAAATTGTAAGAAGTTTTCTTTATAATAAATATTGAAGACAGAGATGACAACAACAGTGGTTTTCTCCCAAATTGGGTTTCCACCTTAAATACTGGTGTTCATGTGTGTTTCTTATGTGTGATGGCTAATTCTGTTATTACTACACATGCTTACTACTTACTAAACTTCTGACAAATGAATGATGCAATAATCTAAGTAAAGAATTAAATAATAAGATCTCTGAGAAAAAGTTTTCAGTAAGATCTAAATACTGATTCACCCCCCCCTCTCAGTATTTTTCCTAACAATTGGTATCAAAGAAGGTCCAATTGAAAAGCTTAGCCGCTAGAAGTAAGATCAATCAAGATGAGAAATCAAGATGGAATAGCATCTATCAGGTCTCCACTCTTGAGTCTCTGGGTGCAGATGTATGGGTTATTGTTGAATTAGGATATTAATATCCAGCTACAGTACCAACAGATCCAACAGAAAGAAAGAATTATGAAACAAATGCAAAGACGGTTAATGCTCTATTGGGAAGTCTAACTGAATTAGAATTTGTCAAAGTCATGGAGTTGAATACAACAAAGGAAATATGGGACAAAATCATTCTAAGCTATGAAGGTGATGCAAAGGTAAAAAGTGCTAAACTCCAAACTCTCAGAATTCAATATGAGAACCTAAAAATGCATAATGAGGAGAGAATTGCTAATTCATTTTTACGACTGATGATATTGTAAATCGTATGAGAAATCTGGGAGAAACAATAACCGAATCTACTTTGGTTGAGAAATTTTTAAGATCACTAACGAAAAAATTTGAGTCAAAAGTTTCTGCTCTTGAAGAAAAGCAGGATCTTCAAAATCTTATTGTGGTGCAACTTCATGGCAATACTAACTGCATATGAGATGAGAAGAGGAGGACCATCTGAAGTCAAAGAAGCCATCTTTAGAGCTTCTACAAAAGGGAAAGAAGTACAAGAGACAAAAGGATCATGTTATATCTCATAAGAAGATGAGGTAAATTTTGTAAAGAAACTCCAACTTGGTACATCACAGTTCAGAGATAAGCTTCCTTTGAATTTTTTTTTGTGTGGAAGAGTTGGTCATTGTGATGCTAAGTGTCCTCACAAAGAAGTACATTAAAAAGGAAAGGAAGCAGCAAGAAGGAATAAGAATCAGTTTAGCACTAGAAAAAGTTACTATACTCATGAAGATAGTGATGGGTTATTAGATAGTGAGGAAGAATGTGAACAAGATCGTAGACTTCTCATGGCATTTGAAAAGGAGTCTAGAGAAGAAAAGGATACTTTTATGGATGCTTTAGAGGACAATGAGTTTTTTGATGAAATCAATCAACTCAAAATATGCTTAGAAGAAAGTAAAATATCCATAGAGACTCTGAAAAACCAGCTTCAAGAAAAGGAGAAACATAATGAGAAATTAGAATGTGAAATAGTAAGTCTAAGAAAAGAAATTGAGAAAGTAAAGACTTTGAATTGTAGATTTGCTAAAGGATCTGAAACCTTAGATGAGATTATCAAGGTACAATGTTCTCCTCTTCTAAAGATAGGTCTTGGATATATCGAAGAATCTTCTCAGGCTTCAACACCAAATTATCTAAAAGTAGCTATAGACAGTACACAACATTCTTCCCCACAACAAGGGAATAAAGAGTCTGTACAGATTAAGCACAACAATCTCAATTCAAAGAACACTAACAGGAACACCTTTCAAAGAAACACCAATCAATAGGTAAATTAAAGTAGAATATTTCATGATCGCATAAATTTCTTCTTCAATGGACAATGTTTCTCATGTCACAATTTTGGTTATAAAGCTGTTCAATGTGTTGCATATAAAACCATAATGACAAGAGAAGAAAGAAAGAAAAGGATTGATATTGGAACAAAGAAGAATACATATAACAAATTTTCTCCTCTTAAAAATGAAGTTCAATGTGCTCATTGCAATAACTTTGGCCATGAAGAATCTGAATGCAGGAGCAAAGTCTAGCCAAAAGAGCATCTTCCTTCAAGCTCCAAAGTACAGTAAAAGAAGGAATTATAGGTTGAAAATTGTGGCATAGCTTTGTTTGCAGAAGGAGAAGAAAATCAATGGTACATTGATAGTGGATGCTCAGAACACATGACAGGTGACAAAAACAAACTTCTTGCATATAGTGCTCTAGAAAAAGAAAAGAATGTTATATTTGGAAATGATACTCTTGTTGTCATTAAGGGAAAAGGATCTGTTTTTCCTAAAAGAAAAGGTGAAAGCTAATAATTTCATGTGTGTGGACGGATTAAAGCATAACCTGTTCAGTGTAAGTCAAATGTGCGATCAAGGAACTGAAGTTGTCTTTAGTTCAAAAGAATGTGTGGTACATGATCTTGATATAGGTAAAACAATTATAAAAGGAAATAGAACTCCAAGAAATCTGTATGTATTAAAGAACTGAAAAGAACAATGTTACATGAGTAAATCTTCAGAAAAATAGCTATGGCATAGAAGGTTGGGCCATCTGAGCTTCTCTCAAATCAACAAATCAAGCAGACTCAAAGCTGTTCGTGATCTTACCAATATTACACCACCTAAAAATATCATATGCAAATCTTTCCAATTCGGTAAGCAAACCAGAGTGCAATTTAATGCTAAGGAAGGTTCATCAAGTAAGCCTCTTGAACTCATTCATACTGACATATGTGGACCTATGAAGAAAAAGTCAACACGTGGTGAACAATACTATATCTTATTTATTGATGATTTCTCTAGAATGTATTGGATTGGGTTGATTAAACACAAATATGAAGCATTTGAGAAATTTCAAATCTTCAAAGCACTCGTTGAAAATGAATTAGATCTAAAAATCAAGTGTCTTAGATCTAATCAAAGGAGAATATACATCGGATGAATTCCTTGAATGTTGTGAACAACATGGCATAAAAAGATAGTTTTATGTAGGCGGCACTCCCACAGCCATTGGCATAGCAGAAAGAATGAATAGAACAGTTCAAAAAATGGCTAGAGCTATGCTTGATGATTCTGGAACACCTAACACATTTTGGGGAGAAGCAGCACATACAGCGGTAAATATTCTTAACAAGGCACATGTTTGTGTAAATAGTGATAAAACTCAATATGAACTATGGTATGGTAATCCTCCCACCATGAAGCACTTTAGAGTCTTTGGGAGCAAATTCTTTATCAAAAATAATGATGAAAAACTTGGCAAGTTTGAACCTAGAGCAGATGAAGTCCAATATTTCTTGGTTACTCCTCTAGGAGTAAGGCATATAGATGTTACAATAAAAGACTTAGGAAGATTGTTGAATGCATTGATGTTATTATTGATGAGTCTCCTGCAGCTACAAAAGAATAAAAACAAACAAAAGATGAAGACGATGATGACATATATCCATCTACATCAAATAGGAATGATATAGACAGTGAACCCAATGAAGAACCCGAAGATGATTTATCTGAAAAAGCTCCATCCAGATATGTTCAAAAGAATCATCCATAATCTCAAATTTTGGGAGAAAAGGGATCAGGTGTACAAACAAAAACGAAGGACTCTTGTGGGATATTCTATCTCTCTAGCGAGTTCTATCCACTATTGAACCAAAAAATGTCAATCAAGCCAACAAAGATGAATGTTGGATTCAAGCCATGAATGAAGAACTTGATCAAATTGAAAATAATCACACTTGGGAATTAGTACTAAGACCTCATGACAAAAATGTCATTGGAACTAAATGGATATTCAAAAATAAGTTAAGTGAGAATGGGGATGTTATAAGAAATAAAGCTAGACTTTTTTGCAAGGGGTATGCTCAACAAGAAGGTATAGACTTTGAAGAAACTTTTTCCCCTGTAGCCAGACTTGAAGCCATAAGAATGTTTCTTGCTTTTTCAAGCTTCCAACAAATCAAAGTTTATCAAATGGATTTTAAATCTACTTTTCTCAATGGTGATCTAGAAGAAGAAGTTTATATAGAACAACCAGAAGTATTCATTTTGGGAAATGATGAAAAACTTGTTTGTAGACTTAAAAAGGCTCTATATGGTCTCAAACAAGCTCCAAGGGCATGGTACTAACGTCTTGACAAATATCTTCATCAACAAGAATTTTCAAAGGGGTCTGCTGATAGCAAATTATACACAAAAACTGAAAATGAAAAAATATTGATTGTGGTTGTATATGTTGATGATATCATTTTTGGAAGTAATGAAGAGTCTATGAGTCAGAAATTTTCTTCTGATATGTAGCAAGAATTTGAAATGTCTTTACTTGGGGAACTAACATTATTTCTTGGCTTGCAAGTGCAACAAGCAACAGATGGTATATTCTTATCACAAGCAAAGTACCTCAAGTAAATCCTAAAGAAGTATGGCATGGAAGATTGAAAACATGTAAGTACACCAATGATAACCGGATGTAATCTCGGTTCTAATGATGATTCCCCCACCGTAAATCAACCAGAATACAGATCTATGATAGGAAGTCTACTTTATCTCACTGGGACAAGACCAGACATCATGGATGCAGTTGGGATTGTTGGACGCTTCCAAGATAATCCAAAAGAGTCTCATCTTCAGGCTGTGAAAAGAATATTCAAATATCTACAAGGAACCTAAGACTTTGCACCCCTGGGCATCAAGAATGCTGATCTTACTCTTCATGCTTACACTGATGCAGATTGGGCTGGAAATGTTGATGATCAGAAAAGAACTAGTGGTGGTGCATTCTATATGGGGCCCTGGTTAGTATCTTGGTTCAGTAAGAATCAAAGCTCTATTGCCTTATCTATAGCAGAAGCAAAATATGTGGCTGCTGCATCATGTTGCATTCAAATTCTTTGGATGATGCAGACTTTATAAGACATTCAAATCAAATGTTCACCTCCTATCTCCATTATGTGTGATAATACAAGTTCCATCAGTATTTCAAAGAATCCTCTTATGCATTCCAAGACCAAGCACATTCCCATCAAGTATCATTTCTTACGAGAACAAGTGCTTGAACAAAAGGTGAAATTGGAGTATGTTCCCTCCAAAGAACAAGTTGCTGATATATTTACCAAACCTTTACCTAGGGAAGCATTCGAATATATCAGACAGAAGCTGGCAGTAATCTCTGCCATGCAGAAGATCAGATCTACTTAAATTTAGAAGACTAAATTGGATACGCTCCTGTTGAAAGTGTTCAGGATGCACAAGCTAAGGGGGAGCATTGGTCATGTGGCAAGGATGCATTGTTGGCATTCTAATGATTTATTGTAGTCTGATCTCATCTTGAGTCATTTTTTTGTTATTTCCTTGAATATTATGTTTTAAGATGCAACATAATCTCAGGGGGAGCATGGTATTGTCGGTATAGAGGATCTTGATCAACCCTTTGCCATTGATGTCAAAGGGGGAGGAAAAGCAAAAAAAAGAGGGGGCTTCTATAAGACAAACAGAGGAAGAGTATTGCCATTAATGCCAAAAAGGGAGATTTTTGGAAATGTTGTCATTGATGGCAAAGGAATTGGCATCTGAAATAGTAACTAGGAACAGAGAAAAGAAATATAGCAAACAAAAAAGGTCAGAAAGAGAAGAATAGAGAAAGAGTGCATCTACAGAGAGCAGTATCAGTCAAGGAGAAAATTGAATTCAGTAGGAAGGATATTTGATTCCCTGTGGAATTAATTCATGTGTGAACATATGTATGCATCCTGATGGAGGATAATTGAAATTCGTGATAAGTAAGAAACCCTATGAGGGGATTAATGGTGCTCTGTATATAGTTCGAGGAACCGATGCTAATATGGTCGACTGTGTATCCCAAACTGGTAGACAGTGGAGTTATATATATTCGTTGAATATAAGACTGAAGGTAAATTGGGATCAATGTTGGGGATTGAACTCAGAATTGTCTATGCCTTTATTGAATTTAGCGAGTGTAATATATGAACGTGTTCTTGATGAAGGAATTGTGAATTCTTGCAACCAACTCGGAACTCGGTGACTGAATTATGTGAATATAGGCTGTCGAACTTTCATTGGAACAACTCTTCGGAATTACAAACAGTCCGAAAGGATTTCATCGGAACTGTATAACCGTAATTGTGGTTATATGAACTGATAACACGGAGAAACGAATTGGTGAAAGTACGCTGACAGAATCTGGAGTAGAGGGGCGAAAACTTGCGAATGAACAGTGAACGTGGTTTAAGGCTGGAAGTGGTTTTTATCGCACCACCTTTGCAGCGAAAGCGGTAATTGAGGAGGGGGGAGCGATTCCATAGATCGACTGACGCGTGTCCCCGAGCGAATTTTGAAAACCGCCTCCACTACGCGCCATCGCTCGTTAATGTCCAACCAAGGATTTCGCGCGATATTGTTATGCATCGTCGATCTGGAAGGAAGCCATCGGACGGTGTCCGTATGAGGAAGGTGCGCGAAGGATAACCGGTACGGTGCGAGTATGTGATTGGGTCGTTGGTTATATATATATATATATATATATATATATGTGGGCCCAATTTAAATTTTATTGATTGGGACATTTCAAATCAATGTTTTCGGGTTTAACCAAGGTTTGTTTAAATTAAATATAATTTATGACGAAAAGCGATTGGGCCATCATTTTGTATGTTATTCCAAAATTGGTGGAACGAATAAACCTGAGGGTTGACATATGAAGGTCATTACTAAAGGAGAAATTTTGGATTAATATCTCAATCTCAGATTGAGATATTAAAAAGCCTTAGATTAATTATCTAATTGCAAAATCAAGAAAATAGAACAATAAGAAAGTGTTTGGGGCTTGGGTAGACCCCGCTAGATTATCTAATTGATCCCGTCCAGGAATACCATCAGTGGTTTGGTGGTTTTGACTCATGGATTTAATAAAGGCAAAAACTATATAAGGAGAAGATGATTATAGTACAAGGTGTGCATGCATAAGGGTTGTTAATGAATAAATATCTTTAAGAGATATCTGCATGATTGAACTCTATTTTCTGATAAAGCTGAATCTATGATGCACCTATGGATTTAATGAAGGTTCAAGACCTCTAGATCGAGAAAATTATGAATCTCTAGGAAGATATGCAAAGAAATAATGAAGACCTAACACAAGTTCGATGAAGAAATTGAAGAAATGTGGTGGATCTAAGGATTGAAGTGGAATCTTTCTGCCAGTATAAGCTGGTGTTAAAATCAGGGAGTTGGAGTTGCCTTCTAGTAGTAACTAGAGAACGAGAGAAGGTTGTAGCCTTCTGTAGGTGGGTGCCTGCGTGCTGGTATAAGTCCGCGCTAGCACAAAAATTGTAAGAAGTTTTCTTTATAATAAATATTGAAGACAGAGACAACAGCAGTGGTGGTTTTCTCCCAAATTGGGTTTCCACCTTAAATACTGGTGTTCATGTGTGTTGCTTATGTGTGATGGCTAATTATGTTATTACTGCACATGCTTACTGCTTACTAAACTTCTGACAAACGAATGATGCAATAATCTAAGTAAAGAATTAAATAATAAGATCTCTGAGAAAAAGTTTTCAGTAAGATCTAAATACCGATTCACCCCCCCCCCCTCTCATTATTTTTCCTAACAAGTCAAAGGTGACTAAATCAAGTAATTTGGGTTCCATTCACACCCTTAGGTGTTTATTTCAGCTGCTTATTTGTCCTCCTTTCACACAAGGAGTGTTATTTCTTCATTAAAAGGGGGCTAAGGTGTCTCCTTACCCATTTTATTAAGAAAAAATAAAATATGAAACTATAATGTTCCATTTTAGCTTGAGGATAAAATTGGGAACATTAAATTGAGTCAAAACATCCTAGGTATCCCTTAGGAACTCTCAAAGTCTCAGTCAAACTTAGAAAACTTAAGTGTTGTCTGAAGAGTAGAAACTAGCTCTTTCACCATCTTAGCAAAATGATGATTCTGCTATAAGACACTCTTAAAAAGCTTAGGGCTACATATAGAAACTCAGAAAACCCCAAAACATCCCTAGATTGGATTTTTATCAATTATTTGTGGTGGACCATAAATACCTATCTCTAAAAACAACTAAAAACATCCACCTGGTGACTCCACTAGCCTCTAATAGGCCTATCACTCCACTAGTCCTTATAAAATCTCTTGGGAATGCATTAAGAAATCCCAATCATGCTGATGGTTGATAGCAAAGTTCAAATCTTCCACCTGGTGACTCCACAACCCTCAATATACCAAAAGACTCCACTAGTAGAGAACTCTAAAATGGTTGAAAGGACACAGTAACCCTTTCTGGTAAACAAATATGGATCCAAGTGTGAACATAGAGGAAAATTTGGAAAGGTTGATAGATACATTCAGAAAACTGATGCATCTGCTTGACAGGAAAAGAGAAAAACACAAAGATAAGGTTAATGCTTCTTATTCAAACAACCTACACTTTTTTCCTCAGGAAGAACATACTAAACCATTACAAGACAAGAGTAACAAACAAAATGTGCCTAATGAGCAAGTTGCAAATAAAAACATAGAGGAGTGCTCTAAAGAATCAATCAACCATCTTGAAATCACAGAATCTGAAATGGAAGAAGAAACAAAACCTTTAGGATCTCTACCCTTATGCTTTAATTCATTCCAGATTTTAAAAGGAAATTTTCATCCTGAAGATCTCTTAGCAGCTATTCATGAAACCCATGCTCAAGTTAACTCTCACATAAATCAAGAAGAGTTGGTTGAGAATGAAATTAAATCTGAAATGGAAGAAAAAAAAAAATCTTTAGGATCTCTACGTTTGTGCTTTGAGTCATTTCAGATTATACGAGAAAATTGGCCTCTTGAGAATCTATCAGAGGCAACTCATGAATCCCATGCTTGTTGTCCCGAACATCAATAAGAGTAGGTTGAGGATGAAATCAAATCTGAAATGGAAGAAAAATCAAAACCTTTAGGATCTCTACCTTTGTGTTTTGAGTCATTTCAGATTATACAAGAAAATTGGCCTCCTAAGAATCTATCAGAGGCAACTCATGAATCCCATGATTATTTTCCCGAACATCAAGAAGAGTTGGTTGAGAATGAAATCAAATTTGAAATGGAATAAAAAACAAAACCTTTAGGATCTCTACCTTTGTGCTTTAAGTCATTTCAGATTATACAAGCAAATTGGCCTCTTGAGAATCAATCAGAGGCAACTCATGAATCCCATTATTATTTTCTCAAACATCAAGAAGAGTTGGTTGACTATGAAACCAATCAAGAAATGAAAGAGAACCCACATGATCTCTCTAAAGGCACAAGTGATGATTCATCATATCTCTTAGGTAAGGCCCAAAAAGACATTTATCCTCTAAATCATCTTTCCCAAGAGAAAGAGGATTATTATAGTTATATCCAAAGAGAGATAAAAATGCCTCCCTTTTTAACTGAAGAGGATATAGATCAGCTCATAAACATGCAAACAGCCTCTAAAACTTCATATGAAATTTTTTTTTTTTATCATTCTCCTGCTAATCTTGCATACCATAAGTCAAAAAATAGATTTGTAAATCAATTCGAAGAAAAACAATATGATAGTCCAATATGTATGGCTGGTGACATTACTTATATTAATGATTCTCCAAGGTTTGATCAATATATTGATGATTATGATATTCAAGCAGAAGCTAACCTTGCAAAGCCATCAACAGTTGATTTGTGGGATGAAGTTCACTATCATCAGATTGAAAGTAGTAATCAGCTAAGATAGGTCATCTATGACACTGATGAAGAAAGACTTGAGAGTTTAGAAGTAAGTGAAGAGTCTCTTACTCTTTTCTCAACTTCACTTCAGTCCATCAGAAATAACTTTCACATAATTGGAAATCACCAGTATTTCAGCTTTGATGATGAGGTTGAGGAGGATGATGAAATTCTTGAGCAAGTTGTCAATGAGAAGCCTTTTCCTGAAATGGTTGAGGAAATAATTTTGGACATGTAATCCTCCTTAGCTCCAGATAAGCAGTCACCAAGTTCCTTTGGATTACAAATTGCAGATGAAGGCATAGAAGTTGATAATCACATGATAGTTGTTGCACCACCTTCTCAAGAGGATTTACTGCCAAAGAGTTTCCATGCTCATCAACATTATGACCTTCACACAGATTCCAGCCCACTCAATAAGAGCACATCAGCTTGAAAGGAGGACTACACTAAAATATATGATGATTCTAACAGTTCAGGTGATCATGAGGAAGAGGAGGAGTTTATTTCCCAAAAGAGCCTCAAGCATAGCCAAGTGGAAGAAGGAGTAGTCCTGGATGAAGCTTATGTCTCAATTCCTCAAGATCAGGTATCATTCCAAAATCAATTTGTTGTTTTCCTTGATAAATGTAAAGGAGGAGTGTGTTCTACCATGAACAATTTGTTGCAAAGTGTGAGAAAAAACTTAAGCACTACTGTCCCAAAACAATTGAGGGTGAAGTGGCCTTTTTATTTCTTTAACACTCTCAAAAAGCTGAAACAAAATCCCTCATGGAATCATCTTCTTGATTGGCTTTGTTGGAAAAGAGATTTCACTAAATAAATGTATATTATGTATAGGTTAGATTAGGATAGATAGATAGGTGTGAAAAATAAGCTCAGCCCCATGAGCATCTTTCTTTCAGTTTGTTTTGAGAAAAATAGAAAACACAAACACAACAGGAAAAGTAGAAAAAGAGGGCAGTTTCTAAAGAAATGATACAACCCCATACCCAAAAAATAGTCATCCTGAAAGTGCACAAGTCTAGATGCCACTACTAGTGCTCAAAAGATGTATTGTTCAGTTATATAGCCTAATCATAACTGAGCATGTTTTAAATTTATTGCTGATAAGTTAGTGAAAAATAATGATAGTCGAAATATGACAGCTTGACTTATCAAATAAAGTAGATTAAGAAACAAAAATGCTGGTTCCACACGCTCAAAACAGAACCAAAGAGAAAAATAGGGATGAAAAGAAAACTATGTTTCCTAGCCCTGATTTTTCTAAATCTCATTTTGTACAAAAATAGCATTTGTGTCCAGCTTGTCTTTATGCCACAAACACATGAAAAATCAGACTGTCTAATCCTGATTCGATCATTTTTTCAATTTCATGTTATAGTCTAGCAAATGAAATCCTGTCCAAAAGATTAATCTTGATAGTTGATCTAGTATAGGTAGAGAGTCAAAGGAGTTCATCAGTTTAATCTGAACTACCGGAGGATAAGAGTGTAGAATTAGATAGTTTTCTTTTTCAAAAATATCATGTCAAAGGGTTGCTAGTCCAAACACACCTAGAGAAGAAAAAATGCTAGGAAATATAGCTGGGTAGGTAAAGATGATGTTGATGCTAATCATGCTGTAAATTTTTCAGAAAAGCATTATTTCCAGGAATAGCATCAAAAAGAAGAGAAATTTTGCGCCAATGGATGAGGCACACGTCTTCGTAAGCCTGAGATATACAATTCTAGACACCTCCTGAAAAGGAGTTTCCGTCCCTAAATGGAGCCACTGTTAGTGATCAATATTTTATGCATGTTTTGATTACTAGATTCCTTGACTAAGTTTTCTAGAAGCTAATCTCAATCTGAAAATTTTTCATCTAGAAAACACCCCAAACAATTTTTGTCTTCCCACCCTTCTCTTTCAACCTATGATATAAATGTTCTTTAGTTTTCCACTCCTATCACAATTTAGAAAAGCCTCCATGTCTATAGCTGTCATAAGTTTTGTTTCTCTACTATCAAAATCCCTTGTTTTTCATACAACCCACTGTCCAACATTTGACAAAGTGTCTACCCCTCTTTCACTGATCATTTTGTCATATGATAACCTATTGAATATGCCTAAGAAACTCTTCAGAAACTATGACAAATTCTATAGGTCTAGGTGGTGGTGTTTAAGGCAAATACCTTGACAAAAACTATCTCTAGTCAAATACCCTGTTTTCAGCACCAGTCAACCATCATTTCTTATTATCTGATAGAAACAATTCATAGTTTATACTTCGGTCATACACCATCAGAATGGTAGCTGTATTTTTTTCAGTAGAGCTTATAATGTTAAATTCAGAAGAAAAAAAAAACAGAGTTTTTTACGTCTTATGTCTAAAGAAAGAAGATCAACTAAAATTTCAGGTATTATCATCATGACACTACAAGAAGAAACTCCAATGATCAAAGCTATCTTAACAATGCATCCCTGCGGGGGTGCTAGTATGAATGGCTCTAATCAGTATGAGCAAGAGAACACTTCAGGATAAAAATTCAAGCTATAGCATTTCACTGTTGAAATCACGGAGAATACAAAGTTTAAAGAAAAAAAGACCTTCAAGATTCCTCCCTGCAAAGTCAAAACACCAAAAAGGTCAAAAGTCCCCCATCATGGCAAAAGATACAAAGCTTGGGAAATGTCTGCATCCAACAACTCAAAATGGCATTTTTTCATTTATTCTAAACATGTCGGCCACCTCTTAAAAATAGTCTCATGAAGCTAAGAGTGGCAGTCTTTGGCAAAAGAGAGCCTCTAGTAGACCAGGCATCAGCATGAAAGGTGTAAAAGGAAAAACTGCCCTTTATCCTTATTTAGCTTAGCCTCTAAAAGCATCAAAAGCACTACAGCAACGAAGGATCTACAACTACTACAAATAAATATTAGTCCAAAGACAGGTAGCAAACATTTATCATTTGCAAAAATATTACCTACCTATAGATTTCATAGTAAAATTCTATAAAAACATGTTTTATAGGAAAATGGTGCAAAGATAATACATATTGTGTTTTTAAGGCCTCCTTCATGATAAGTAGAGGGCCTCAGACAATTTTTTTTCAAAGTGCCTCCTCCCAAGGATAAAAAGGGGCCTCATAGTGGTCTAAAGGGTCACAAATATTGTGTTTTGGAAGCCTCCTTCAAAAAGATAAGTAGAGGGCAAATGGCATAGTCTCAGAGGACCCAAACAAAGGTTATATGTTGTTGTAATAACTTCTTTCAAGGGGTAAAACTAAAACAACTAAATCACTCATAAAAATTTGTCTGAAATAGACTCTTTCAAGTATGCATACCGGGGTTTCCGATTGTTCAAAGGAAATCCTACAGAGGTAATACAGATTGTGTTTTAAAGAACCTCCTTCAATCATAAGCAGAGGGTAAAGGCACAGACTCATAGGGCCTAGATTTTGAATAGATAGCCTCCTTCAAGGGTTAACACTGTCAAATTGAAGGGCTCCTTCCAGAGAAGAAATGGCACCCCTCACAATTCTAAAGAATCCTCCTTCGAATGACAAGCACAGGGTCTCTTTCTAACGATAAACACAGTTCGTCTAAAGAGCCCACAAATAGTTTGTTCATAAACATTATTCAGTTGGTTAACAGAGGTCAAATAAGTGCCCATGCAGTTTTTCAAAATTGCCTCCTTCATGACAAGAAGAGGGCCCACAGACAACTGGCTCAAAAGACAAATCTTCGAATGATGTAGCAGAGATGAAAGAAAACTTTTTTGTTTACAGTGCCTCCTTCAATCAAATTTTTTTTTTTTACAGTGCCTCCTTCAATCAAAATTTTTTTGTTTACAGTGCCTCCTTCAGTCATGAGCATATGGCAAAAAACACAAGTTTTCAAGTTTCCTCAAAAGCATTAGCAGAGGGTCAAAACACAATTCGTATGAAAAAGCCTCCTTCAATCATAAGTAGAGGGCCTACACATTGGATTTGAAGAACCTAGGTAGGTGAATTTTGCATTGCCTCCTCCAAAATATGAGCAGAGGGCAATCACCAGGTTTAATATCTTGTTTGAGAAAGTTTTTAATGATAAACAAAGGGTAAGAAAATTTTTTGTGACATACCTCCTTCAAAGGGTAGCAAAGGGCATAAACAGACACTGTGTTTGGATTACCTCCTTAAATCATTACCCAGAAAACAAAGACACAGTCTCAGAAGGCCCAAAATTTGATGTAGAAGCAGCCTCCTTCAATCATAAGTAGAAGGTAATACTTTGTTTACAGGTTTGAAACCTTCCATTGAGAAACAAAAAACAGGTTTAAATCTTTTTAAAAGGGGCTAAAGAATTGAATGATAAACACATGTTATTTAAGGGTTTAGGTAGTTTTGGATGCATTACCCCCTTCAGTCATAAGCAGAAGGTAAAGGCACAATCTCAGAGAGCCCAAAACAGGTGATGAAAAAGACAATCTTCAAAGGAGAAACAGGGCGCTCCAAAACAGAAAGTGAAAAATGATGTAATCTTTGTTTTCAAAAATACTAAGGAAAAAGGTGAGAAGTATTTTAAAGGGGGGAAAATTCATGATTCAAACACTCCAAAAAAAACAAAAAAACTTATAAAGCCTCAACGAGTTTTTTTTTCATTCTATTTTCAAACTGGCAAAGAAGAATCTCTTTTTCAAACCCTGAGCAACCATCGTGAAAAAAATCATGGTCACGACGTGCTTGTAGTCAGCCTCCGAAGGATTTTTCACACAGCATGACACACCTGTAGGGTGGAGCGATGCACCTGGGCTCTCTGACAGCGTGCAGACTTTTCTGCCTGGCGCCCGATGCACTACATGTAGCCCTCTGCCCTAGTCTGCCCAGATACTTGCATAATTTTTCCACTGGCCTCTACACAAGTTTGTTACCCCTATTCACCACAATATTTTCCCTCCTTTGCATAGCTTTGGCACCTCTTTCACTCTGGTTGCATGGCCCATAACACTCCCTGCCTGGCCTGGCATTCATAAGGCGCCCGGGCTCCCACAGCAATGTGCAGGTGCTACGCGCCTGTGCACAGGAGCGTAGCACCTCTTAAGAGGCCTCAAAATTGCCATAATTTAGATTTCGGGCACAGAAACTGGTTTTTCAATATGCAGGAGATTTTCAAAGGTATTCATCATTTCCTTATACCTCAATATTTTGGTCTTAAAAAATATTTTGAAATCAAATTTCAAGGAAAAGAGAAAACAGTTTTAAAAGAAGAGGCCTATTTTAGTTTTGAAAACCTATGTGTTGAGTGGGTGAAGAAAACTAAAACCAAGATGCCTCCAAAGAAGAAAGGGGTTAAGAAGGGGGGCCACCATAATAGGTTTGAACCCACTACCATTCGGGAGATCACTGCATCCTCTTCAATCTTGTCCTACTTTCAAGAAGTGGGTTGCCTTTACTTTTGCAACAAAATCCAAGAGGTCACTAGCTACCCTCTCCTAACTGAGCTATTTTCCCTGATATTAGATGGAGAGAAGGTTCACATTGCAGGTCTAGACTTTGTGCTTACTCCTAAAGTAGTGTAAAAGGCAACTAAGATACCCTATATTGGAGAAAAATGGTTCAAACTAATAAAAGAGAAAGTCAAAAAGAGGTCCAAAACAGGGAGCAAGATGATGATAGCCCTAAAGAAGAACATGAAAACAGTGAAAAAAGTAGAAAAGCAGGTGATGAAGGAGGTAGTAGTATGAAAGATCAAGCTAAACAAATGCTGAAGCTTCCTCTCTCTTCTCCTCAACATAGCCCTCAAGGACATGTTCTTACTGCCTCTCCTAGGCAAGGGGCCATGATTCTTTCCTCAAATATGAAAAAGACTAAAATCACCAAATCTGCAAAGAAGAAAACTACTTAAGCGGTGACTAGTAATGTCACTAGGGCGCTAAGGAGTAGAGGCAAACTGCCTAAGCAAAGTATTGTTGAATTGCCAAAGAGAAGAAGAGCAAAGAAGACTATCCAAAGCAAAGGCAAAGAAAGAGTTGAACAGTAGTAGAGTAGCCATGAGCATGAAAAAGAATTTGACATCATACAATTGGATAGTGATGCTAAGGATGATGAAGACAGAATCCTTAGGTCACTTTTGAAAAACAAGGAAGCTCAAATTAAGGATTTAGTGATTGACCTTGAAAGGTCAAAAGACCTCATACACTTTCTACAAATTCAAAATAAACAGATGAGCGGGCAAATGGCCATCTATGAAGCCCGAGCACTTAAATATAAGAGGGAAGCTCAAAAGGCTCAGGTAAAACTTGATGAATACATGGGCAAGTTTAATGATGATTATGAGGATGAAGAAACAACAAGGAAAAGGCCTAGGACCATGGGTGTTAGGAAAGTATTGGAAAAGCAAAGTGAAGAGGAATCAACCCTTGCACAGCAGTACCCTCTTACACACCTACTTGCTCAAGAGATAGAAAATGACAAGGAGTCTTGGCTTGAGAGAGAAAATAAAAATTTGGAGACTAAATTGTACGAGGCCAACAAGGATTTGGACCTATAGAGGAGGATGACTGGGCATTATAAGAAACTAAATCAATTTTCCCGAAAGAAGCTCAAAATTGCCCAAGCCAAGCTCAAAACTGCCCAAAGGAGGCGCCTAGCGGAAAAAGAGGAAAAGGCCAATCTCGGCTTGATATCCTAGCTCAAGCTTCCATGCATGTTTCTAGAAACCCTTACGGGGTTTGCACACCAAAATTGAGCATTTTTTGACATGATCTTGTTTTTTGTGATTTTTGGGCCTAATTGCACAAATTCATGGGCGCTGACGTTTTTGTTTGGATCATCCTCAACTGATGAATGTTATATTTTTGAATGCATTAAATTGGAGGGAATGTACTCAGAAATTTTCAAATCAAAAGAAGATGTTTTGATACCTCAAAAGGGAAAAAAACAGTCAATTTTTACCTTTCTGCCTCACATATCAGCATTCGCTACACTCCTGGATTTTTTCACTCCTTTCACTTTTTGGCTGACTCTCCTACATCAGTTTTGAAAAAATCAAGTAGTTCCAAAAATTAGACATCGAGGGCTTTCCAACGAGCCATTACGGGCCTCTTTTAGACATCGGGAAGTCCCTCCAAAGTCCTATGTAATACATACTTTTGTTTCTGCTGCTACGCTCTCGTAGGATTTTGCTAAAAACTAGTTTTCTGAGTATGACTGGCCAAATGTGCGTTGGGCAAGTTCATTTCATGTGTTAGGCCTAAAAAGTGATTTATTTTTTCTATTTTAGTCCAAAAATATATTTTTAGAGGATATTTTGTGCCTTGGACCTTTTAAGGCCTCAAGGACAGTTTTAGATATTTGTTTTTAGCCAATGGCCTTCTAGTTGCTCTAGGTGGGTTTCCTCCTCTTTGGCTTATATAATCCAAGAGGACTTATTGTAACCAGAGGGAGAACTTGTGTTATAGAGAGCAATACATAGCACTATGAGCTTTGACGAAATACTTGTTTTATGAAGTGGATGATCTCTTGCTTGGCTTGATGGTGGAGGAGGATTGTGTGTAGGATTCCATGGCTTGGTGAATGGTATTGTGTTTCTTATTTGTTATTTTTTCTTAGTTTCTAATATATGTTTTCATACTTATTTCTTGTTGTAGTTCAGTAAAGAATAAGTTTGAGATATGCCCATGGAGGCACCTCAAACTTCCTGATTCATCATGACTTAAATTTTCTTCATCTTTCTTGGTTATTTCAAAGAATTCTTAATTGCTCTTTGGTTCCCTAAGAACTTGTTATCAGTTTCATTAATGGGTATTATGTATGTTTTCTAGAATGATTCACGACATGCCCTACTTACTCATAGCTAATCAAAACTCCATTTCTGAAATCTCTCTCTGAATTATTGGTTGTTTTAGTTAAGTCAAAGAGGTCTTGTTTCGATCTTTCCCTTTGCCCATGCTTTGCAGTCTTATTTAAAAGTTACCAATAGCTCAAGATATGATGTTTTGGAGTTCCCTCTTCATAGATTGAGTTGTTTTTTTATCTTATTTTTTTTCCCAAAATTCTGAAGGTGATTATCCCAAAGTTAGAGGGTCTTATACTTCTGTGTATCACTGGATTGTTTATTTTCTGCATCTATCAGTTTTGAGTTTCGTTCATAGAGATTAATGGTCAAACCTAAATCATGAATGCTTGGTGTTTAACTATTTATGATTAAAATCTCTTTGTCTTTCACAAACTTAATGTTCATCTCATTTCACTTTCACGCAAAGAATCCATTTACCTCGACTAAATCGGTCCTGCAGTAATACCTTTTCCATCATTAAGACAGTCTTGACCTTATCTGACCCCATAGCCTAGTTGATTTGATGAACTCCATATCTATTTGTCCTTTTGATCAGTTCCCCTCAAAAAACCCAAAACAAACCAGAACATACTTAACAACTACCCTAAAATCAAATATATAGAAGCAAACAAGTTTACATCCTTTGCATAATAGAGAGAGCCCTCTCTAAGTCCAGGAAGTCTAGGTCCTAGGGCTCCAAAGCTTGGTTTGATGTTACCCTACCATTTGGTTTACCAATCTGCCAGATTATGTGACACTAACGTGATGAACCATTCAGCAAGGAGCTGATCGGGAACAACGCCACTCATGAATATGATCTGAAATGTGAGTAGCATTACTCTGTTTGAAATTGGTTAAGAGTTTCGTTCCAGTTTCTTATCTGATCGGTAACTGAAAATGGGTCAAAAATACAGTAGCCAAAGCAGTGAAATTATCGAAAGAATCTCTAGGTAATTCAATGTACCATTTAGCTGTCGAACCTGTGAGTGTTCGCTAGAAAAGACGTAATCGAACAGAATCATAATTTAGGGAATTTGATGAACACCATAAATGATAAGTCATAACATGAGTTGATGGGTCTTCTCCACCGTTTCCATTGAATTTAGGAATGTCGGATGGTAATTTATGTGGTATCACCGCCCACCAAGGAGCATAATTGATAGGATAATTGGTTAACCGATTTAAATCTGGTAGTTCCAAGGTTGCAACAAAAGGCAATTGTTTATTAAGGTCAGGTTGAGCATAGCTAGGATAAGATGGAATTTCTTGGGCAATAGGTCTTTGAGCACCATCATATGGGATTTGTTGTTGGTAACCCAGATAGGGGTTCTTTTGCATAGCAAACACTTGAGAGTTCTGTTGACCAAAACTTGGATACGGTACTTGTTGATATGAAGTTTGAGGAATTTGCGTTTGTGGTTGCCAAGGGGTCTGTCCACCAATGTTATAACCCAAATTAGTATAAGTTGGATTCGGTTGATATGTATAACCAGATTGTGTTTGTGACATCCCATAAAATGGTGGACCAACTTATGAATAAATGATCCCTGATACAGGTTGTTGTAAATTAACCAAAGGATTTTGATATTGAGTTGAAGAACTCACCTAATAAGGTTGATGTACAAGATTTTGATTCTATAACAGGGGTATAGATGTATTAACAAGTGGTATTGAAGTGGGTGTAACAGGTTGAATTGGTTGATACGATTGGACAACTGTTTGTGGTTGGATAGGCAGAGTGGGCTGCCATTGACAAACATTCATGCCAACATTAGTTTGACCAAAATGTGACTTAGTATTGTCGTATTGGGTGACAATAGGTTTCCCCCGAGCATAGGGAGGATAATAAGACGGAAAATATTGCTTTCCAAATGTTGGGAGTCCAGTTGACATGGTACTTAAAGGAATTGACCCATAAGGACCGACTTGATATTTCCCTTGTTAGCCACCTATAAAAATTTGTCATATCAAATGATGGCTAAATATTTTTTAGCCTTCAAGAAAAAATTTATGTCCAAATTTGTGAGTACTTGAAGTTCTTGAAGTCTAATCTATTTAAATATTGAGCCAAAGATGGAAGAACAAGTTCTAAAAAGCTCAAAACTTGAACCAGGAAAGAAAGAGGAAGTAGCTCAAATAAATTCAAAACAGAGTTGAAGAAATAATGAAGGATGTTTTTAAATTTTTAGATCTTAAGCCTTCACCATTTTTTTTAAAATTTTCTGCAAATTTTTAGGCTATGTGTAGTTTGTTTTTATGGCATAGATCACAGCAAGTCACACTGCTCAATCCTGGCTTGGCTGTTTTTAAATTTCTGTTATAGAAAATAGAGAATAAAAGTCTACCAGACAGTCCAATCCTGACAGATTGTAGTTTAGGTAGAGAAACTTATGAACTCAACTGTTCAATCTAAGTTCATGGAGAAATAAGGGTAGATTTAGATTAGTTTCATGTTTTCAATAAAAGAATAAAATGATTGATGAAAAGGTTTGCAAGTCCAAATGCACCTGCTGAAGAAAAAATGCTAGGAAGTAGGTTTTGTTAGTAGTTGATTGGGAAATACTTTTTGCTAATGTAACCAGTTCTAATCATTTTTAGTAGCTAATAAAAAGGTTATCAAAGTGCAAGGCACTGATCAACTTCCAGAGAAAATTGTCTGAGGTTCTTGACACCTCCAAGGAGCTGCCATCCCATGTTAGAGCCGCTATTAGCCACCTATAAAAATTTGTCATATCAAATGGTGGCTAAATCTTTTTTAGCCTTCAAGAAACAATTTATGTCCAAATTTGTGATTTCTTGAAGTCTTATGATGATAATGATCCTTGGAGTTAATCTTCACTGTTGTTTCACTTTTTTAGCCCTAAAGAACCTGCTGATTACCAAGAGAAAGACTGCTTAAAACTCCATTTTCCATCATCTCAATTATCCATTTTCACCAATTTTTCCCTTTCATTTTAACCCTCAAAATACCTTCATTTAGCCTCTAAACCATCCCAAAATCCTCTTTAAACCTTATATCTCCCTTTCATTTGGTTTAAAAATCCCTTCTTTCATTTATCAGAACCCCCGAAAACCCTTCAAAAACCTTTATTTTGGCCTAAAAACCTTCATTTTTCTATAAAGGCCTTAATCCCCTTTCGGCCTTAGCCCCAGCCCCTTTTTCCACATATGACCCGTGCTGTGATCGAGCGTGAAGCACTCATCGCATCGCAAAACACATTTTACTTGTTTTTCATGGTTATTTGCCTCCCACCAATGCGATCTCACGATCAATTCTCCACCATTGATCTGATCTGCTACGCCCAGATCTAACGGCCCATATTTCTTCCCATTCCAAAACCCACCATTCCTCCTTTTTCTTCATCGTTAAATCTCCCCCGTCGATCTAGTTTTCAGATCAACGGCTCTCACTCCATCGCAAATCGACAATCACATTTTCCCTTTCTCCTCTCTTTTCCCTCCTCGAATGCCGATCCCCTGATTTAATCTCAATTGTCGAATCCACAAGAACCGACAGCTAAGATTCAATCACGCTCCACCCATAGCCCTCCGACATCAAACCTTCGGTTTAATCTTGACCACTGATCTCTCTTAGATCGAACGGTTCGCGCTCAATCGCATTGCCACTTTTCCCTTTCCTCCTGCCGATGTGATCTTCCAATGAAATCTCCATTGTCGATCAATTTTGATCAGATGGTCCGCGCTCAATCGAATCATCGCCTTTCTCCCCTCCCATCGCACCATTCACATCCTGCGCAATTTTGCGATGCAATCTCCACTGTTGATCTTCTCAAATCCAACGGCCCACAATACTTCTGTTTTTCAACACCGCCATTCTTTTTCTCCTCCATCGAGAGATCTTGTCCGTCGATACTCATGATCTGATGGCTCCCATCGATCCTCCTTTCCACCCGTTCCTTTTCCCTTCATTTCTTCATATCTACTTCTTGTTTTAAATCCAACCATCCATCAAAGAAATCTAACGATCGGGACTTCAACCCTATAATTGCACCCGTCCACTACGCGCCAATTTTGTTGACGTCACCATGGACCCCACATACACTATTACCCCTCAGCTCTTCATCCATCATGCTCAACCCACACCATTGGATCTGCTACCCATCATCCAACGGCTCAAACTGCATATTGCATAACTTTTTACCCCTCTTCCCAGTGCGCTACTTCTGCGCGAAATAGGTGGTTTTCATTTTCCATGGGTCATTCATTGTATGGAATCGTGTTTTTTTTTTACAATACCGCTTACCCCCCAAACGCAACGTGAAAACCACTACCATTTTTCCGCTATACCGCTCCCTCCGTCAACGTTGCTTTTTCATATTTTAGTTCTAGACGTCAATATCTGAGATCGGACGGTCCTGTTTTAATCTCGCCCCCATTCACTTTTCACCCAACCTTCTCCCAAACGACTTGATCGAGCAATCTCCACCATTGATTATTCTAATCCAACGGCTCCTGTTCGCCCCCGCACCCAAAACCTCCAAAGCAGTTCTACACCTATTTTCGCAGGATTTTCATAATTTTTGTTTGTTTTGTATAGGTTATATGGGTTTTTCCACAATTTTAAAAATGAAATGAAGGCCATGGATGACGATCCACGAGCCATTATTTATGCAGAAAGGGGACCAGCAGGGTTTTAATTCCAAGTTTTTCGATGCATCCTGACCATCAACCTTTAGTAGAAACCCTCCAACTGCATAAAGCCACCTGTGTAAACAAGCCAAACAAAGTGTATCAGTAATGAAGAATCAAGGTTAAAAGGAAATTTAAGCCAAATCCAGAAGATCATAGTTTTAATATTAAAGGTTTAAAGAGATAGAGATAGTGTTAAGGAATTAAAGACCCAAAGATAAAGATCAAGGCCTAATTAAGCCTAAACACAGACCAAAAGCATATTAAAGGTGTTTTAAGGAGAAAAAAAGAGATATATCAGTCCAAAAGGCCTCCACTGCCACATCGGAGGCTGATTGAATCCTCTTTAGCTACCAAAGTGCCACCTGCTTCTTTCATAAATCAATAGAAGGCGGAGTTATTGCCTAGTCAGTGATATTTTGCCTAAATACAGCTAGAGTTACTGCCAGCCTACCTAAAGGAGTTTAAAGTCAACAAAAACTGACAAGAAGCTAAATACTTAATGAAAACCTATTAATACATGAAAAATATCAGAGCTCTCTTCTTTTTGAGCCTTTCAAAGACATAGAAGCATTTAAACTTTTATTAATTGAACTATAGATTTTATTTTTCATCCCACCTCCTCTTTCTTCTATAAATACTTCTGAAGAAGATGAGATGTGGTTGGTTATTGGATTTCTGATGTAATAGTTTTTGTATCGAATCATTGTTGTATGTAAATAAATTATGAAGCTCTGAAGCTCTGTTAAGTTAATGAAGAAGTTAGGCTGAGAAGAGAAGTTGTTGCTATGATGAAACGTTGGACTTGAAGTATGTAACTGGATTGAAAATCAATATACAAGTTGGTTTTTGGGATCCTGGTCTATATCATTGGTGAACTACCTATTACTGTTATTATTTTCCTTTCATCTATGCCATTTTGTTCACTTTTCTCTGATAAATAATAGAAAATATAGAGCTAGGATTTACCATTAAAAGTACCCTACTCTAACTGATAAGCTTTATCTTTAT
Source organism: Pinus albicaulis (assembly GCA_034641835.2). Classification (NCBI taxonomy): domain Eukaryota; kingdom Viridiplantae; phylum Streptophyta; class Pinopsida; order Pinales; family Pinaceae; genus Pinus; species Pinus albicaulis. The sequence goes on along the minus strand of CM076575.1, from coordinate 446,313,600 downwards.
GTTTTCCTCCAATTGTGTATTTAAGAATGACTTAAGTTAAGTGTAAACATTATCAAGGAATGTTGGTTAGGCCATGTCTTCATGTGCAAAACTTGAAAGGAAATTCTTGAATGATATTTTCATTACATGCTAAGTAGAGTTCAAACTAGAAAAGTTTATGGTTTTCCCTGTCTTCTAGTTTTATCTCCGAAGGTTGTTTTGAAAGTTTCCCTAAGAGTATGCTAAAGCAGGCTTTGATTTTAATGCATCTTGCTTGATCTTAAGCTGCACTCTGTTTTCTTATCTATTTTCATCCCTTCTAAAAGTAGTCTAGTGAGATTACTGGATTGTTGTCTAATAAGTTAGCTTTAATACAAGCTTGTCCAAAGAAGTTTATGGTTAGCCCTATCTTTGGTTGGTTTCAAACAGTTGCTTAAAAAGGTTTTTTTTGTATGGAATGTTGATAAATCGTTGTTGAAATTATTGGACTTTTCCACTTTCTTAACACTTTTAATGTTCTAGCCCATCATTCAATCTAAAGGATATTTTGATATATATGACTTTCCCCTTGGATCACTCTTGAAATTGTTGTAAAATTAAACCCTTTTGTGACTCCTTCTCCCAATGGTTTAAAGTTGTTTTCATAATAATCCTATCTGCTGAACACTTCTCAATATACTTACATCTTCAACTCTTTTTAACTCTTTCATTTTGTGATATTCCATCCAATTAAATATCATACCTGACCAACCAAACAAAACAAAAAACCCTTGTTCTTAATAACTAGCCTAATATCATATTAAAACCTTAAAAGATAAATTAATCTTTACACTTATAGAGAGATCCCTCTCTGGATATAGGAGGGCTAGATCCTAGAATCCCAAAATGGTTTTTGATGTAGTCTCTGCAGCGTTTAGTCTTGTCACTTTACTAAATTACAGAGACCTAACATTTCTAGTGACCATACTAGGGACTTTCTGAAGTAATAGATAACTTATACACTCAGATAATTCCATTTTCAACAATGAACCAAGTGTCTTCCTAGAGTGATTTTAATTGTTTATGTTTAACAACTTTCAAAGCCCTGAAATCAAGTATAAACTCTTCACCTGGTGACTCCATTGAAGATCAGTAGGCCTGCTGATGTTCTTTGGTATTCGAACCTATTAATGGTGGTGGACCATAAAACATTTTACCTTCTAAAACTAAAAATTTCCACCTGGTGACTCCACAATCCTAAATAGAACTAAAGACTCCACTGGGAAACCCTTTATCATAACATCATTCAAAATCAATTAAGAATACTTTGAGGATTAAAGTTTTCTTGCTAAATATCAATTAGCCTCTCAAAGATTTTCATATTTGGTTGAACTTTTCTAAATAGTGGGTCTAAGAAACAACACTGTGGCTTCAAAAAGAATTCATACTAGGAGCAATCCTGACCCAAATCCTCCTGAGATAGTTGATAACCCTGAAATAATTCTTAGAAAATATTCTAAAGTTAAAAATCCAACTATTGTCAAACCAATTGTTAGAGCTAATTATGTTCCTAAAAACCTTACAGCTCTACAAGATTCATAAGTTGACTTAAGAAACCCATTCAGAACTATGTCACTTGAGGATATAGATCAGATAGATTTTGAGCCTTCACCTTCATCCCTAGATAGAAGTGAACATCCTGGTAGCAGAGAAACTACTCCACCTAATTTGCATTTCCTTCATAATTTTGGTTTCTCTCATCCTAGATCTGCTCAAAAATCTCTTGCTGGTCCATCCACTTCTGTTATCCACACATCCACTATTCAAACCACACCATTTCATCAACCCCCTCCCTCTCTACATCCTCCACTTGTAAACCCCCCACTTTTTCCGCAATCTCCTATCATGGCAACATGGTATACTCCCCTAGTCCTTCCTTTACCTTTAGTCAATTTTCCACAAGACTATTAGTCCAAGATACCATTATATGATGCCAGTAGTGCTACTTCTACTTCACAACATGTGGAAAATATGAATGACTATTTTGATAGGAATGATATTGATGATGAAACTGTCAAACTTAGGTTATATGCTCAAAGTCTAGGGGGAGAAGCAATAAAATGGTTCAAAAGCTTAACCCCTAACAGTATTAATGACCTCCAAGCCTTCATCAGTTATTCTTAAACAAGTGAGAAGTTAGAAAAAACCCTCTCCAAATACTTTCAAATTACAATAACCTCAAAAGAAACAATGGGGAAAGTGTCCAAAATTATTGCACTAGGTTCAATAGTGTTTATAATGCACTACCACCAGAATTGAAACCTCCACAAGGCTCAGATTTAAACAAATTTTCTGAAGGATTTGACCCTAAAATGGCCTATCAGCTGAGAGAAAGAGATCCTTTGACTTTAGAAGATATGCAGAAAGGAGCCATAGCTGTGGAAGTAAATCTGACGGAGAAAAGAGCCAGGATGAGGAATGAGAAGAAAGTATCATTTAGGGAGGAATCTGCACCCTCCACATCTAGCTCAAAAATGGAAAGGATGATGGAAGAGATGATGAAAAATATGAACATACTTGAAAGGGCACAATCTAGAGAAAACCAATCAACTCCCCAAAACAAAAATCAATCTCAAAATCAAAATCAGAATTTCAGGAGAAATCAACCTTAAAACAGACCAAGAGACTCTGACCAGGAGATTATTCCTCATTTTCATCAAAACTATGTAAGTGAGGTTGAAGAGACAATTTAACAAACAGAGGAAGATGACATAAACATGCTGGGAGTAGACATTGATACTTTTGATGTTCCTCATAGTAGGAAACAAGGTTTATATACACCCTATGATGATGGAAGAATGGAGGATGAACATTATTATCAAGAGCTGTAAAATGTCATCATAGAGACTCCAAAAGAATATCACCTTAGGAGTAAAAATAATCAGGAAACTCCCAAAACTAAGACCTCTAAATTTTTTTCGAAAAACAACCCTGTCAACAAACCCAAAATTACAAAACAAAAAGATAAAACAGTGGCTGTAAATTTGGATCAAAACAAAGAGAAAGACACTCAAATTAATGAAAAACAGAGTGCAAACCTTAGCAGTGTTATTACTTCAGCTAGTGCTCCTATTAAAACAATTTTAACCAATGTAAATAGAAGAAATCAGCTAACTGATTTTGCTGATAGGATTGTGATTAACAAGGCTGAAACAAACATTGTAAAAATTCAAATTCCTTTCAGTTTAGAATAAGAAATTTCCAAGATTAAAATCTCTGTTCCCCTCACAGAATTAGTCACCCAAGATGTATATAGATAACAAATTTTGAAAGCTTTCAACATAGCAGAAAATAATGACACTGTAAACCTCAATGATGACCAACCAAAGCTCTTATTTTATCCTAATATTGAAGGAAGATACCAAGAAGGACCAGTTCCTCCTTTTTATGTTAGTTTGAAAATTCATGACAAAATTTTACACAATTCCATGCATGATTTAGGGGCCTCTCATGACTTAATGCCCAAAGCAGTAATGGAGAGTCTAGGCCTTGAAATCACCAGACCATACAAAGATCTATAATCCTTTTACTCCAGTAGAGTGAAATGTTTAGGTTTGATCAAAGACCTTTGTGTAAACTTAGCACAAATTCCAGCTAAGTGTTTATTAATGGATATTGTAGTGGCTGATGTACCCCCCAAGTATGTTATGATGTTATCAAGATCATGGGGAGCTAAGTTATAAGGAACAAATGCAAATGGATATGACATATCCTACCATCCCTGTTTTTAATCAAACCAGAAGAATTTATAGGGAATATCACATGCAATACATGGTTAGTAGCCAAGAGAGACCAAAAAACTCTCCTCTTTATTCTGTGCATACAAGCCTTGACTCATTTATTCCCTTCAATCATGAAACATTTAATGAGCAGGAAAATTTAACTGACTTAGTGGCCACTTCTCACTGTAACATAGTGGCAGATAGAAAACCACAACAAACTAGTCACAGGTCTAGAGCCACAGAACAATCATCCATTGGTTTTCAACCTTGAAGGTCAAGAGAAAAACCCTCAACATAATGAAGAACATGAGGGATCAAACCAATCTCAACATAGTGTTGACTTACAAAAGAAATTTAAAAGCACACAAGATAAAGAGGATAGTAGTCAAACTAGTAAATCTGAAACTAGTCCTCTTTGGAGTATGCATTTTGATGGATCTTGCACTAAGAATAATGTTGGAGTAGGCATATGGATACACAACCCTGAAAAAAATCATGCTGAAGGGAACTCCTACAGGTTAAGTTTTCAATGTTCAAATAACATAGCTGAGTATGAAGCCCTCCTTTTAGGCCTACACTTATTGAAGAAATTAGGGGCCAAAAGGATAAAATTTCATGGGGATTCAGAGTTGATTGTTAGGCAACTGAATGGGGAATATAGTGCTAAAAACCCCAGACTTAGAGCCTATATAAATGATGTCATGGACTTATTGAAAACATTTGATGAATTCCAACTTGTCTTTGTCCCAAGAAACCAAAATGTCCTTGCTAATGGTTTAGCCTTTGCCACTAGAACTTTTCTAACTCCTTATGAAACCAAAAAATGCACTACCCAAGTCAAATTTAGAACAGTTGTCGCAGACAATGAAAAAAATTGGCAGGTGTTTGAGGGAGATAGACAAATAGAAGACTTCCTACAGTCCAAAAATAAATTTGAGCCATCAATTTCAGATTTAGAGTATGAAAATGACTGTTCTATTGAATAAAATATACTTAATGAAGAAGTAAACTCTCCAGAGATTGTTGATTTAAATCTGTTATCAAATAAACTTGAACATACCACCGAAATTAGTGCAGATTTAGGAAAAGAAGAACTAGAAATGCTATAATCTAACGCTCAAAACTTGCCAAAAGGACTGGTCCTATTAGAATAATTGTTTGATTTCAATGATGTTGCCAAAAAACCAAAATTCGAGCCTGTTGAAATTGAAATAGAAGAATGTAACATAGGCAGTGAAAAAAAGCCAAAAATGATTAAACTTTCTAAAACCTTGCCAACTCACATTAAACTGAAATATATTAAGCTCTTTAAGGAATTTTCTGATGTATTTGCATGGAGTTATGAAGATCTAAAATCATATGACACAGAGATAATTTAGCATAAGATACCCCTCAAGGAAAACCAGAAGCCCTATAAACAAAAATTGCGCAGAATAAACCCTGTTCAATTACCCATGGTTGAGAAAGAAATTAAGAAAATGTATGATGCTGGAATTATAGTCCCTGTTAGATATTCAGATTGGGTATCTAATCTTGTGTCAGTGAGGAAGAAAACAGGATAAATAAGGCTTTGTATTGATTTTAGGAACTTAAACAGAGCCTCATTGAAAGACAACTACCCTTTACCCAAGATGGATCATATTTTACAAAAGGTAGTTGGTTCTAAAAAGATTTCTTTTTTAGATGGCTTCTCAAGTTACAATCAAATTCTAGTACATCCTGATGATCAAATCAAAGCAGCCTTTACTACACCTTGGGGTACTTTCATGTATGTGAAAATGCCCTTTGGTTTAATGAATGTTGGTGCCACATTTCAGAGAGCCCTGGATATTGCAATCTCAGAAGAATTAGGATACTTCATCATTATTTAACTTGATGATATCACTTTTTTTTCCAAAACAGATGAAGAACACCTAGAACACTTGAGAAAAGTCTTTGAGAAATGCAGAAGATATGGGTTATCTGTAAATCCAAAGAAAACAATGTTTGGTCTCCAAGAAGGCAAACTACTTGGACACATCATATCAGAAGAAGGGATAAAGATAGACCCAAAAAGGATTGATGGTATATTGCAAATCAATCATCCTAGAAACATCAAAGAACTTCAATATTTCATTGGGAAGATTAATTTCTTGAGAAGGTTCATACCCAATCTAGCTGAACTCCTTAGAAACATAACAAACATGCTGAAAAAAGAAGAAGGAGTTAAATGGACCTTAGAAGCAAAGAAATAATTTGAACTGGTAAAACAAGCACTAACCAAAATACCAGTTCTCATTAGCCCTGATTTTACAAAGGATTTTTTCATTTTTTTATTTGCATCACAACACACAGTGGCTGCTGTCCTATTACAGAAAAAATTGAAGGGAAAAGAGTATCCAATTGCATTCTTTAGTAAGGCATTGAGAGGTGCACCTATGAAGTATAATATCATGGAAAAACAATCCTTTTCTTTAGTCAAAGCCTTAAAGGACTTCAGAGTTTACATTTTACGTTTCCACATAATTTCATTTGTGCCAAATTCAGTTGTAAAAGACATTTTAACCCAAGATCCAGATGGAAAAAGAGGAAACGGGATTGTTGTGATACTTGAATATGATTTAGAGATCAAGCCCACTAAGCTCATAAAAGGCCAAGGACTAGCAAGATTAATGGCTGAGTCTAATTTTGAAGCTCTTGACATAAACATTTTAGATGCTTTAGATGAACAGGAGGAGTTGTCAACTCCAACTGTTTAATATCATTTTCTGAATTCATCTTGGTATGCTAATATTTTATATGTTTTTCTCAATTTGAATAAACCTCCTGGTTTGTGTAAAGCAAAGGAAAGATTTTTAAAGTTGAAAGCTATTAACTACTGCATTTTGGATAAATGTCTATATTGGAAAAATGCTAGAAGATTATTTCTTAAATTTTTTCCTGAGAATGATGCAGATAAGATCAAGCATGAGTTCCATGAAGGAGAATGTGGGGGCCACCTCTATTGGAAGACAACTGCCAATAAAATCCTTAGAGCTGGTTACTATTGGCCCACCCTCTTTCAAGATGTCCATAAAATGATTATTTCCTGTCATAAATGTCAACTCTTTGAAGGCAAAAGAAAATTGCTTCCTTTACGTCTGCAACCAATCACTGTGGAAGCCCCTTTTCAATAGTGGGGTCTAGACTTCATTGGGGAAATCCATCCAGCCTCATCTACCCAACATACATGGATCCTCACTGCAACAGAGTACTTTACCAAAATCGATAGAAGCCATCCCTTCTAGGAAATTCACTGACTCTTTTATCATAAAATTCCTTGAAAATCATATCCTATCTAGATTTGGCTGTCCTAGGAAGATTATCACTGACAATGCTGCTACATTTGGATCCAAAAATATGGCTGAATTCTGTCACAAATATTAGATTACATTGGGCCATTCTACTGCTTATTACCCTCAAGGTAATGGGTTGGCAGAATCCTTAAACAAAAGTTTGGTAAATATAATCAAAAATTTGCTGGAAGACAATAAAAAATCATGGCACACAAAGCTAGTACATGCACTTTGGGCTGACAGATTAACACTTAAGAAATCAATTGGAATGTCACCCTACCAACTAGTTTATGGAACAGATGCAATTTTTCCAACCAGTCTAGGAGTGCCAGTCATGAAGCTGATCCAAGAATTACAGTATGAGGATAATGATATGACAAGAATAATCAATCAGACTATACATCTTCAACAACCCATAGAGGAAGTCTACAATAGAGCACTGCATAAGCAAGAAAACATCAAGAAGTTGTTTGATAAAAGGACAAAGGCCAGTGATTTCAGCATTGGTGAAATTTTTTTGAAGTGGGATTCCAGGAGAAAAGATAAGGGAAAACATGGAAATTTTGATAACTTATGGCTAGGCCCTTATCTTTTTCATTCTACTACTGGAAAAAATGATTCTTTCTTGCAATAATTGAATGGAACTGAACTTTTTGGAGGTCCTCTCAATGGCAAGATGCTCAAACATTATTTTTCTTAACTATACCAGTTTGAAGATTTTTATTTTTTCCTCATTGTAAATATCATATCCATCATTGCATTTAAAGTTAGAAAAAGAAAAAATTGCAAAAACAATAAAAAGTGAAAAAGAGGGCAAGATGAAAATAATAAAGGTACAGCCCCATACCAAAAAAGAGAAACAAAATCTGAAAGTGTGCAAGCTCAAATGCCACTCCCAAAAACACACTTCTAGTTAGTCATGCAGCCCAATCATGACGAATTAGCTTTTCAATTTACTATTGATAGGTTAGTGAATTAGATTAGCCAAACAACTCAATCCTGGCTTATCAGTAAGGTAGATTAGGATAGAAAAACAAAGGTTCAAACAAGTTCAAAATCTGAACATATGAGTTTCAAAAAGAAGAATAGCTCTAATCTATTTAAATATTGAGCCAAAGATGGAAGAAATAGTTCTAAAAAGCTCAAAACTTGAACCAGGAAAGAAAGAGGAAGTAGCTCAAACAAATTCAAAACAGAGCTAAAGAAATAATGAAGGATGTTTTTAAATTTTTAGATCTTAAGCCTTCACCATTTTGTTTTAAATTTTCTGCAAATTTTTAGGCTATGTGTAGTTTGTTTTTATGCCATAGATCACAGCAAGTCACACTGCTCAATTCTGGCTTGGCTGTTTTTAAATTTCTTTTCTATAAAATAGAGAATAAAAGTCTGTCAGACAGTCTAATCCTGACAGATTGTAATTTAGGTAGAGAAAATTATGAACTAAACTGTTCAATCTGAGTTCATGGAGAAATAAGGGTAGATTTAGATTAGTTTCATGTTTTCAATAAAAAAATAAAATGATTGATGAAAAGGTTTGCAAGTCCAAATGCACCTGCTGAAGAAAAAATGCTAGGAAGTAGGTTGTGTTAGTAGTTGATTGGGAAATACTTTTTGCTAATGTAACAAGTTCTAATCTTTTTTAGTAGCTAATAAAAATGTTATCACAGTTTAAGGCACTGATCAGCTTCCAGAGAAAATTGTCTGAGGTTCTTGACACCTCCAAGGAGCTACCATCCCACGTTGGAGCCGCTGTTAGCCACCTCTAAAAAAATTTCATATCAAATGGTGGCTAAATATTTTTTAGCCTTAAAGAAACAATTTATGTCCAAATTTGTGATTTCTTGAAGTCTTATGATGATAATTATACTTGGAGTTAATCTTCACTATTGTTTCACTTTTTTAGCCCTAAATAACCTGCTGATTACCAAGAGAAAGACTGCTTAAAACTCCATTTTCCATCATCTCAATTATCCATTCTCACCCATTTTTCCCTTTCAATTTAACCCTCAAAATACCTTCTTTTAGCCTCTAAACCATCCCAAAATCCTCTTTAAACCTTATATCTCCCTTTCATTTGGTTTAAAAATCCCTTCTTTCATTTATCGGAACCCTCGAAAACCCTTCAAAAACCTTTATTTTGGACTAAAAACCTTCATTTTTCTCTAAAGGCCTTAAGCCCCTTTTGGCCTTAGCCCCAACCCATTTTTCCGCATATGAGTGGCATTGTGACTGGGTGTGAAGTGCTCATCGCATCGCAAGTATTCATCAAATCACAAAACACATTTTACTTGTTTTTCATGGTTATTTTCCTCCCACCGATACGATCTCGCGATCAATTTTCCACCGTTGATCTAATCTGTTATGCCCAAATCTAAAGGCCCATATTTCTTCCCATTCCAAAACCCACCATTCCTCCTTTTTCTTCATCGTTAAATATCCCCCACCGATCTAGTTTTCATATCAAGGGCTCTTGCTCCATTCAAATCGGCAATTGCATTTTCCCTTTGTCCTTTCCTTTCCCTCCTCCGATGTCGATCCCCCAATTTAATCTCACCCATCGAATCCATAAAAAATAACAGCTAAGATTCAATCACACTCTACTCATAGCCCTCTGACATCAAACTGCCGATTTAATCCTGACCGTTGATCTCTCTTAGATCGAACGGTCCGCACTCAATCGCATCGACACATCACATTGCCACTTTTCCCTTTCCTCCCGCCGATGCGATCTTGAGATGAAATCTCCACCATCGATCAAGTTTGATTGGAAGTTCTGCACTCAATCGTATCATTGCCTTTCTCCCCTCCCCTCGCACCATTTACGTCCTGCGCAATTATGCGATGCAATCTCCTCCGTTGATCTTCTCAAATCCAACGGCCCACAATACTTCTGTTTTTCAACCCCGCCCTTATTTTTCTCCTCTGTTGATAGATCTCGGCCATCGATCCTCATGATCTGACGGCTCCCATCAATCCTCCTTTCTGCCCATTCCCTTTCCCTTCATTTATTCATATCTGCTTCTTCTCTTAAATCCAACCATCCATCAAAGAAATCTAACGATGAGGACTTCAACTCAATAATTGCACTCGTCCAATATGCGCCAATTTTGCTAATGTCACCATGGACCCCGCATACACTATTACCCCTCAGCTCTTCATCCATCGTGCTCAACCCGTGCCGTTGGATCTGCTACCCATCATCCAACGGCTCAAACTGCATATCACGTAATTTTTTACCCCGCTTCCCAGTGTATTACTTCCGCGTGAAATAGGTGGTGTTCATTTTCCACATGTCATTCATTGTATGGAATCACATTTTTTTTTACAATACCGCTTACACCCCAAACGCAACACGAAAACCGCTACCATTTTTCCACTATACCGCTCCCTCCGCCAACGTCACTTTTTCATCTTCTAGTCCTAGTCGTCGATCTCTGAGATCGAACGGTCCTATTTTAATCTCACCCCCATTCACTTTTCACCCAAACTTCTCCCAAATGACTTGATCGAGCAATCTCCACCGTTGATTATTCTAATCCAACGGCTCCTGTTCGCCCTCATGCCCAAAACCTCCAAAGCAGTTCTAGACCTATTTTCACAAGATTTTTATAATTTTTGTTTGTTTTGTACAGGTTATATGGGTTTTTCAATAGTTTTAAAAATGAAATGAAGGCTAGGGATGATGATCCACAGGCCATTATTTATTCAGAAATGGGACTAGCAGGGTTTTAATTCTAGGTTTGTCGATGCATCCTGACCATTGACCTTTAGTAGAAGCCCTCCAACTACATAAAGCCACCTGTGTAAAAAAGCCAAAAAAAGTGTATCAGTAATGAAGAATCAAGTTTAAAAGGTGACTTAAGCCAAAGCCAAAATATTAGAGTTTTAGTCTTAAAGGTTTAAAAAGATAGATATAGTGTTAAGGAATAAAAGACCCAAAGATAAATATCAAGGCCTAATTAAGCCTAAACACAAACCAAAAGCACATTAAAGGTATTTTAAGGAGAAACAAATAGATATATCAGTCCAAAAGGCCTCCACTGCCACATCAAAGGCTAATTTAATCCTCTTCAGCTACCAAAGTGCCACCTACTGCTTTCATAAATCAAAATAAGGCAAATTTATTGCCTAGTCAGTGATATTTTTCCTAAAGATAGCCAGAGTTACTGCCAGCCTACCTAAAGGAGTTTAAAGTCAACAAAAACTGACAAGAAGCTAAATACTTAATGAAAACCAATTAATAAATGAAAAATATCAGAGCTCTCTTCTATTTGAGCCTTTCAAAGATAGAGAAGCATTTAAATTTGTATTAATTGAACTAGAGATTTTATTTTTGATCCCACCTCCTCTTTCTTCTATAAATACTTCTAAAGAAGATGAGATGTGGTTGGTTATTGGATTTCTCATGTAATAGTTGTTGTATCGAATCATTGTTGAATGTAAATAAATTCTGAAGCTCTGAAGCTCTGTTAAGTTACTGAAGAAGTTAGGCTGAGAAGAGAAGTTGTTGCTGTGATGAAACGTTGGACTTGAAGTATGTAACTGGATTGAAAATCAATATACAAGTTGGTTTTTTGGATCCTGGTCTATATCATTGGTGAAGAACCTTTTGTTGTTATTGTTTTCCTTTCATCTATGCCATTTTTTTCACTTTTCTCTGATAAAGAACATAAAATATAGAGCTAGGATTTACCGTTAAAAGTACCCTACTCTCACTGATAAGCTTTATCTTTATGTTTTCCTCCAATTATGTATTTAAGAATGAATTAAGTTAAGTGTAAAAATTATCAAGGAATGTCGGTTATTCCATGTCTTGATGTGCAAAACTTGAAAGGAATTTCTTGAATAATATTTTCATTACATGCTAAGTAGAGTTCAAACTAGAAAAGTTTATGGTTTGCCCTATTTTCTAGTTTTATCTCCGAAGGTTGTTTTGAAAGTTTCCCTAAGAGTATGATAAAGCAGGCTTTGATTTTAATGCACCTTGCTTGATCTTAAGCTACACTTTGTTTTCTTATATGTTTTCATCCCTTCTGAAAGTAGTCTAGTGAGATTACTGGATTGTTGTCTGATAAGTTAGCTTTAATACAAGCTTTTCCAAAAAAATTTATGGTTAGCCCTGTCTTTGGTTGGTTTCAAACAGTTGCTTAAAAAGGCTTTTCTTGTATGGAAATTTGATAAATCGTTGTTGAAATTATTGGCTTTTTCCACTTTCTTAACACTTTTAATGTTCCATCCCATCATTTAATATAAAGGATCTTTTTATATAGATGACATACCCCTTGGATCGCTCTTGAAATTGTTGTACAATTAAACCCTTTTGTGACTCCATCGCCTATTGGTTTAAAGTTGTTTTCATACTAATCCTATTTTTTGAACACTTCTCAATATACTTGCATCTTCACCTCTTTTGAACTCTTTCATTTTGTGATATTCCATCCAATTAAATATCATACCTGACCAAACAAACAAACAAAAAAACCCTTGTTCTTAATAACTAGCCTAATATCATATTAAAACCTTAAAAGATAAATCAATATTTGCACTTATAGAGAGATCTCTCTCTGGATTCAGAAGGGCTAGATCCTAGAATCCCAAAATGGTTTTTGATGTAGTCTTTGCAGCGCTTAATCTTGTCACTCTGCTAAATTACAGAGCCCTAACAACCTTGATGATGGATGTAATGGTTCAAGTCGTTCAGTACTAATGATAGGACTACCAGTTAAAACACCAGATGATGACATTGGTAACGACCATGGTCTTGAAGATTGACTAGAGAAAGTTCCAGACAATGATTTGTAGCCTGTTGGGACCAAAGCGCCATTGTGAAAATATGACTCTGATGAGGTTGTGAACAATGATAGAGTAGTGAGGATAGGAGCTGACATAATGGGAACAGTAAACCCAATCGAAGATGTCGGTTCAAACATGGTTGTATGACCAAATGTATACCTTCCAAAATCTATGGGAGACTGATTGGCAAGAGGATCAATAAAAGCAGATGGAGATGATTGAGGAAAAGACCGGTACATGTAAAGGTCTCCCCCAAAGTGGGTTGGAATTAAAGGTGTATCAGGTTGAGGGATTTCTTCAATCGTGATTAAACCAAGATGAATAACTTCACCGTCATGCCCAAAATATATTTCAGACGGTTGAATATGTGATATTGGAGTTTCAGTGGCTACAAATATTTATGGAGTGACCAAAATAGGAACAAATTTCGATTGTCCAAGATTCAAATTTTCTGGCAAAGAAGAGACAGGATCTGGATCGATTTGTGATTGAAAAAGTTTGGGTCCAGGAGGTATGGTCTCATCGATTGAATGAATCGTGACCATAGGTAGCTGTGAAGACTCCGTTTTGACAATAGTAAATGAACCGGGATGTGTGGAAACAATTTGAACTAGCTCTGGCTGAGATGATTATGTTTCGCCAGAGGTACGAATTGTACTTGATTTGACAAATCGTGATCACCTTCACCTACCAGAAATAACTTCCGGTGGTAAAGGTGGTTTCAAAGCTAATCTACACAAACAACAGGGGGTAGGATTTTGTTCTTCCACGATTACTGATTTATTTTATCCAAAAAGAAATAAAAAAAAGAGGGTAATGCTACGAAAAAGGGTTTACCAAGAAACTATGAACTGCAGAATACCTCCCAGCGAACCAAGAAGTATAGGCAGGTACTCTCCCTGAATGTTGTGTTCAGTGTATCACAATTTCAGGGTGGCCGACTCGGTTCACTACGGATGAATAGCACCTAAAATTTTTCCTCCCAAATATACCCGAAGGTACGTGGAGGTCCAAGTCCGTATTAGCACTGTCTGATGCGAAACCGCATAGTGAGAGCACCACTTTATACTTATCGTACGGTAACACCACCCAATATACCCAAAAGTACGTGGACGAGGTATCACACTCAGAATGTATCACACTCGGAATGTATCGCAGACAAGTTAACAACAGCCACTATGTTTTACGACGCCGAAACCCGTCTCTAGCGTAGACCTTCTAAATGTTATCGTTAATGTTCCAATGCATTGTTAAGTAAATTGAGATTTATTTTATGTTGATCTTGCTTAACAGTTTTCCTTTCAGGTTCACCACGATGATGTATATAAAATTCCTAAAATGCAGCTAAGAATGATAAACAAACTTTCACTTTTAGCTTTTTCAATGAAGAACCTAGCTACTAAGGTAAGAGAATGCTAGTTTTTCAGAAAGAGAGCAAATAATTTGTGAGAAAAAAAATGAATGAACAAAATAAAATCAATGAATCACAAACTAAATGCAAATTTCCTAATGTTCCTTTTGCAAAAAACACACAATCCTACATGCAAATGCAAGTTTTTCTTTTCAGTTTCCTTAATTTTATGAATGCAGAAAGAAACTAGGTGCACTAGATCAGTAATCGAAATGCTTTTTACTTTTGAGAAATGAAGAATACAAACAACAATTTCTCTTTTGAAGGAAAAATGAGGATTTCAACAACAATTTCTCCTATCAAGAAAATGAAGATTTTACGAAAATTTCCTATTTCAAAAGCAAACGATTCTTAATGCGACCATAAAAAGTACTTTGAAATCAACTTTTCAATGATAATGAAAAAAAAAAATTTAAAACAACATTCAATAAATTTTCAGTCAAAGGAGAAGAAATATATAGAGCTACTGGTCAATAGAGCATCAAACTTTTCAGAGCAAATCAGCAAGTAGAACTGAAGCAAAGTACAAAGTGAGATTCAAGGGGATTTGTTACTTTCAGGGGCCAACGCAGTCTCCAAGGGGAGACAGTGCTCTGTAATGCAGACTTGGAAGGAAGACAGTGCTCTGCAAAGCACTGTGCCCTGACTAAGGGTGCGTTCGGCACAGTAAACAAAGAAAACGCTACTGTTTGGCTCACCAATTTTGCAAATTAAGGTCTGAAAAAGTCTAATATTTATGTGAAAAAGCTACTGGGTGGATTTAGAAAGCAGATTAGAGACTAAAACACCTAGAAGTAAGAGAAGTTCTCCCCAGCGGAGTCGCCAATTTGTTGGACCGAAATTGTAATATATGGATAAACTATTCTTCCCTAGGCAGGTGTTAGCCTAGAACAACAGTTGAAAGACTATACTATTGTTTCTCCTAACTCAAAATAGATACACAAAGAGGATTGGATGCTTACTTGTTTCAGTTGCTTCCAAATAGCTCCTTTCTGTTGCTTCCACTATAGCTTCAAATTCAAGTGGTTTCAAATAGCTGAATGCTTCCTGCAAGAAAGAACACCGAAACAACAGAAGATGCAATAATATATATATCTATTCAAGCTATTTAGCTAAATCAGTTAATCATAAACTACATTCATTAACCAATATCTTGCAATATGGAAAATCAAAGTAAACATAGATGCATGTAGGGAAAAACAAGAAGTACTCTTTATTGATGATCGAAGGAGAGGTTACAACCTACTGACTGATTTGAAGTAACCTTCTAGAAAAGTTCCTAAGTCTAATCACAACATAAATCTCTCTAGCATCAGCTCCACAAATCAAAATCTCTATTGAAAATTCTCCAGCATTTCCCTACTCAAATTATTCCTCCCAAACACTTAGATCTGTGTTCAATTTATAGATGAACTGTAGGTTGTTTTGTAATCAATAACATTCCAAAAATAGGAAATAAATGTTTCCATTCATGTAGATGTCAAATGGACACTTGGATCTGAAGCTTGACACATGTGAACCCTTCTAGAATACACTGGCCAAGTGATATTTCGAAACAATGAAAATTTCGCTCCCAATGTGACCAATGCACATTTGATTGTCGGGAAGTGCTTTGCAGAGCAGCCTTGAATGGGGCTACATGCATATGCAATGCACTTAGGCCCCTTAAAGCCTGCGTTGGTGAGCTCTCACATGTTTAATAATAAGCTTCAAACCAAGGAAAGTCCTTGCTTGATGAATTTCTTTGTTTGATTCTTGTTGCTTCCTGTCTTAGGGCATATAGCAACTGAGATGATAGGGAATGATAGACCCTTTATCATCGGTCTTGGAGATGATGCCTAGTTAACTAGGTCATTGGGAATGGTGCCCAAATTGAGCTATAACACTTGTCATGTGAATAAATGTTTCGGTGTCGAACATAACAAGAAATTGTTAACTTAGTGGCCATTGATGGATGCCACTAGTCAACACGAGAGCTCCCATCTTTAACGAGGATGACAGTCAAGATGCCCCAAACACATCTTTATACGTATGAATGAATTTTTCGTTGTTGAATATTTAGAAGATCCGATGAACAAGGGACATTGATGTATTCCCTTTGTTTATCGGCATGATAGCTTTCCCTTAAGGAATGAAAGCTTCAAGAATTTTTTAGAAAAATATTTAGACTCAAGGACTATGGACTCAATGGTGTATGGAAGCAAGGTTTTATTTTCAAGTGTAGGAAAAAGGAAAATGACAATGAATATGTAAAGTGGACCAAAAATCTTGTAGATGAGCTTTGTTGGTTTTATTGGTGGGTTAGGATTGAAGAAAATGTAATGAAGTGTATGTGGTAATGGAAAATGGATAATGACTATTGCTAGGAAAAATAAAATGAATTATGGCTTCAACTTGTCAAATATAGCAAATCTCCTCCTCAATTCTGGACTTCCTACTAAAATAGCTGAGTTTGACCAGCATTGACCAGCTACCTATAAAATTTTAATTCAAGTGTGGATAGGTATTTCATTTAATGTTCGTTTTTCAGGAACTTCTCATGAATCCGACAAATGAGAATCCTTTTTCGAAAACATTACCAATCAACAAATGGATCTATTCCATAGATTGACTGTAGGGGAATTTACTGGATATGTCACCCCTAAAAATAGGGTGAGATCCAGAGGTTAGCTGGGCCACTAGCAGACTCTATCTATAGAACTATGTCGAAGGCTAATATTTCCCTTTCAGGACTATTGACAAGCAACTCAAGGAAAACGTTGTATAAGAAAAAATATGCAACAAAAACACAGATTAATGCTTGGGTCCTCTCATATGGACTATATGTGACTTATTTATGGAATTTTAGCTGAAAAAAATGAACTTAGAGACCTTAAACAGATCTCCCACAAACTAGACTAGCTGAAAACTACTAAAAGAGGAAGGTTGCAGCAAAATGGAATCCTACTTCAGAATTTGCATAGTTTCTTCAGAAACTCAAGAGGAATCAAAAAATTATAAGATCAAATGTTATATCAGATGCATAGCTCATCATTTGACAAAATCTATAGTAAACATCACTTCAGAAAGACAACTAAGTGGGGAAAAGCACCACTAGTGACCCAGAAACGTTGTTTTTCTGAGTATTGAGTTACAACAGTATAAAATAATGGTTTTTTCCCTTTTATTAGACAATATAGGAGTTGCATGAAAGATGGTTTCTGTTACACCATTTTTTGGTCATCTAACCTATTATCATTAGATGGACCCAAGTACACCATGTAAGACCAATTTTACCCTAAGTAAAATTGCTTTCACTATGTGAAATAACTTAATAAAGGTGTTTTACTAAGTTATTTCACATAGTGAAAGAAATTTTACTTAGGGTAAAATTGGTCTTACATGGTGTACTTGGGTCCATCTAATGATAATAGGTTAGATGACCAAAAAATGGTGTAACAGTTTCAGAAACAAATACCAACAGCAAAGTTAAACAAGCCTCCCATGCTCAAATAGTTGAAAATGGACAAAAACCCCAAAACATGCAAATGTTAGAGCTGCTGCAAAGAGACTATGCTGTCTATTGAAGAAAATACTCAGAAAATGGAGAAAAAAATCTGATATTCACATTATATTACTCAATGAGGCAAAGAGACAGAGATCTAATCTCCTTTACAATGAAATTATGATCACCCGGCAAGGGTTTTCCCACATACACTGAAAATACAAAGAAGCAGTTGCAGATATAAACTAAAATAATGCAGTATGGCTATAGCTTTGCATGAAATTGTTGAATACACATGATAAATTTTGGCAATTCTTTTAATCAGCTCCCGGAAGAAGGATTGAGCTCCCCCTTGGGAAACTAGCTCAAAAACAATGGGGTTTTAACCCCTTCTACTGCACCTCTGTAAAAATAATGCAGTATCCTCAAGGGACTATGCAAATATGGAGAAAAATTTCTTGGCCCAACACTTGAAATTGGAAATTATAGATCAAAATCTTCCCTTATATCTCTTGCTACAAGATCTCTAAGAAAAAGCAGGGCATTCCCGCATGAGAAAACCCTTTGCACTAAACAGTGCAGCAACTTGGCTAAAAAACCAAGAATACCAAAGGTCTAAAAATACCATATGAAAATAAAATATCCAATCTTCTCTCAAATGGTTTCCCTTCCTTCATTATATAGAAAATGAGCTTCTCCTTCAATGGTCCCACTTCACTAAGGTTTGCTTCCTCGCCAAGCTTCCCTCCTCTAGAGTTACACTGTCCTATTAAGTGGAGGTCTTCTAGGTGCTGCGTGGTTGGATTTTAGGCTAATGCATTTTCTTGGAACCTTCCTTGATTGAGCCTTCATGCCTTGTCCCTTTTCATACTCAAGGAATCTTCAAATGGTTTTGCCCTCTATTCACATTGAGCTAGATTATTTATGGATTCACCCATTTAAAAATAAGTTGAGTTTGGTCAAATTATCCTTGTACACACATGTGGTTTCTTGATCTGGTTATTTCATGGCCCCTTTTTACATTGTGAGGGTTTTTTATTCATGCTAGAGTTTTTTTTATGAGCCTCCTTGCTCACTTATTCATGCATTTGAATTTATTGACAAAAATTAATATTCCACTTAGCTATGAGCTAAGTTGGGAATATTAAAGTCTCCCCCTCCCAAATTTTTCTTGTCCTCAAGCAACTGCAAGGGTGCTGAAAAATTTCTTCTCCTTCCTTTGTGGCCTTCTCATCCATAGCCTCTATCCCTGCATCAGATTTTCTACCAAAGTGTTTGTCTTCTAATGGTTCCTCCCAAGTGTACAAGTTGGCTTGTGGTGAATAAGCCCAATGGCTCTTGTCATGGAAGAATGGAAGGATGATATGGGAACTTTCTTGCTGATCCAAGGCCTCCTAAATATAGGTGTGGTGACACTCATGAAGCACTTCATCATCAATGAAAGACTCTCCTCCCCATGCTATCATCCAAGCAAAATTTGTTTCCTTCGAAGATGGAAACTCATGGTAAATATTCTCCACCTTGAGCTCTTGCAAAGAAGGTTGGCTGAATGGCTAGAAATGATAGGAAAAATATCCTACCCCACGCTGCCTTCCTCTCCACTCATGGCAAGTGTAGAGTACATATTGTTCTTGGGCTGCAGTAAGGCTGCCCTTTGATGGCAAAACAAAGGTTGGATCTCCAAAGATCCTTCCTCCAAATTCATGGATCTTGCTGGCCCAAATCATTCCATTCAAAGTGAATAGCACATCACCACTATATGTCATCCAAATCCGGTATTTTCTGAAGTTTATGTGCAAGTGAAGATGATACACATAGCCTCCAAGGTGGGTACAACACAGTTTTCCCAACTGCTGATTTAAAACATCAAGTGGCAAGTTGCTTCCCAAAAAAAAAACTCAGCTATGCATGTCAGCTCGTCTACTATAAAGTAGTAGGCAACAATATATATCAGCTGCATCCAATCAAAAAATAAAGCACTTGCCCCAAGTCATGTAGGGATGGGTTATCATCATTACAAAATTTGGCCCTAAAGTGACCATGAAGCCCATGAATAATCTTGCTCTCTTGTGGAGCAATGCATTGTTGACAAATGGTGAGAAGATACAAATTCTTAATAGAGAAATAAATAAGCATATAGATGTATTTCTTACCACACCCATGCGTGAGCTGAAGATGAGGCCCATGAGTGAGCTCTCCCATAATAATCTCCTCATAAGATTCTGCAAGGAAAGAGGATGCATACTTCCTTGGGGACACTCAATCAACAAAAACATGCACTTAGATGGAAGCACTATAGGCTTCAATGCTCTTGCCACTTCATGACTTCTTCTTTTGACATTCCACATGCCAAAACCATCCACCTTCATGATGCTATGTGAGAGGTTCTCCATCCCTTCCTCTATTGCTGAAAAGTAGCCTTTTTTCTCCTTGAATGTGCCATGCATTCTTCCTGAAATGTTGTGATGAGTATGGAGAGATCTTGGCTCATACTCTCCCAAAAATAACCATACCAACAAGGGCTCTCGTTTCCTTCTTATATGATCAACATGTCAATCATGGAGCAATGATGTAATGATGGACATGTCGGGCGTCTCATCAACATAGTACAAGCTAGCTCTTCCATTTCACATCATGTGGGAGTTATTCCTCCTCCCAAACCAAGGTACATTCTTGAAATACATCTCAACCCAAAATACATGTGAATGCATGAGACATACCTCAATCATGGGTAAATATTTTGGCATTAGATTCAGCATATGATGCCCAAACTTTCCTTGTGACAGCCATATCAACCATGCCTTCCCTTTATGCAGCCTTCTCTTGGAATATAAGGCATGAGTCAAGAATATTAGAATTTTTGGGGAGTACCCATCCTCACCCAACAGAAACCAGCGCAGGTTATCTCCTCCCTGCTTCAGATCAGGATGTAGTAAGTGGTTTTCATGCCACTTACTTGTTGTTCTTATCACTCCACCATGGCTGAAGATGAAATGCATATTTTGGGCTTTAGGGAACCACCCATCATAGTGCATATCCTCCCTTAACTCAACAAGGAGGTGGCCATACTTGAGAACAATCTTGGCCCATAGTTGGCCATGAAGCTTATAAGGCAAAACACTCCCCTTGGGAGATATGGCCTACACATGTAAGGTAAGAGAGCACATGCAATCATAAAATAAAATGTTATTCACATAAACATGCTTATTACCCATAACCCCCAATGTTGTGACAGAGTCTCCTTTGACCCTAGGTGTCTCCAATGTAGCATGTTGAGGGAACACTTTGTTCTTTCTCACGTCAAGGGATTACCCTAATGGTCCCCTTTCAGATAAGGAAGCATCAAGGCATAGATCATAATAGAGATATGGATGAAATGATGTGCATGGATCTTCCTGCCTTCCTTGTGCATCATTATTTGTAAATAAAGAGGGGTAGATATTGCTTACCCTATGAAACTCTGTAATATTCCAGATCTCACTATTTGATAATGTTGGCACATACTGCACATGGATTGTGCCACAATCTCTATATGTGAGATTCTCTGAAACTCCTTGCAAAGGTACAAGAGCTTCCCTCCTTGGTGCAACTATCCTCACCACCTCTTCTTCTTGAGATGATAGAGGTGCCTCTGTTATGACTGCGTTGTCACCCCCAGTCTTCTCTTTAGATATGGAAAATGCCTCATCCTCAATAGGAGACCTTAGATCTTGGTCTTCTCTTGAAGGAGGGATTCCCATGCATGCTTCTTTTTCTTGAAACCTTATAAAGGTTTCACTGTAGTCCTCTTCTCCTTGAAACCCTATTGGATTCTCACTGCATCTTTCTGCCTCCAACTGTTCAACCCCCTTTGAGAGGCTTTTCTTGGATCTGAATATTGATGAGAGTAATCTCATCCTCTCCATACTTTCTGCTTTCTTCTTGCTGATTCTCCTCGGAACTTATCTGATAGCTTGATCTCGTAGACTGGGCCAGATATCATGCTCTGATACCACTGTAATGTTCCTTTTTTAGGAACTACTCATGAATCCAGCAAATGAGAATCCTTTTTCGAAAACATTACCAATCAACAACTGGATCTATTCTAGAGATTGAATGTAGGGGAATTTACTGGATATGTCACCCCTAAAAATAGGGTGATATCCAAAGGCTATTTGGCCCACTAGAAGACTCTGTCTATAGAACTATGTCGAAGGCTAATATTTCCCTTTCAGGACTATTCACAAGCAGCTCAAGCAAAATGTTGTATAAGAAAAAATATGGAACATAAATGCATATTGATGCTTGGGTCCTCTCATATGGACTGTATTTGACTTACGTATGGAATTTCAGCTGAAAAAAATGAACTTAGATACCTTAAATAGATCTCCCACAAACTAGACTAGCTGAAAACTGTTGAAAGAGGAAGGTTGCAGCAAAATGGAATCCTACTTTAGAATTTGCATAGTTTCTTCAGAAAATCAAGAGGAATCATAAAATTATCATATCAGAGGTTATATCAGATGCATATCTCATCATTTGAAAAAATATATAGCAAACATCACTTCAAAAAGACAACCAAGTCGGGGAAAGCACCACTAGTGACCCAGAAACGTTGTTTTTTGGAGTATTTGTTGGACATTGGATAAACCAACACTCCCCGTGTGTTTCGCGACATGGAATAACTACCTTTCATGGATCCTTATCTCTGGTGATGCGATCGTTGACTAACACCTGCGGGTTTTGGTCTAACGGCAATCGTGATTCCCAACAAGTGGTATCAGAGTGTAGGTCACGAGTTCGATACACACACGGCTCGCGTTGGGGGGGATATTGTTGGACATTGGATAAACCAACACTCCCTGTGTGTTTCGCGACATGGACTAACCGCCTTTCGTGGATCCTTATCTCTGGCGATGCGATCGTTGACTAACACCTGCGGGTTTTGGTCTAACGGCAATCGTGATTCCCAACAGTATTGAGTTACAACAGTATAAAATAACGGTTTTTTCCCTTATATTAGACAATATAGGAGCTTCATAAAATATTTTTTCAGAAAAAAATACCAACAACAAAGTTAAACAGTCCTCCCATGCTCAAATAGCTGAAAATGGACAAAAACCCCAAAACATGCAAATGCCCGAGCTGCTGCAAAGAGACTATGTTGTCTATTGGAGGAAATACTCAGAAAATGGAGAAAGAAATATGATATTCACATTATGTTACTCAATGAGGCAAAGATACAGAGATCTAATCTCCTTTACAATGAAATTATGATCACCCAGCAAGGGTTTTCCCACATACACTGAAAATAGAAAGAAGTAGTTGCATATATAAACTGAAATAACATAGTATGGCTATAGATATACAAGAAATGGCTAAATAAACATGAGAAATAGCTGAAATTATTTTAATCAGCTCCCGGAAGAAGATTTGAGCTCCCCCTTGGGAAACTACCTCAAAACCAATGGGGTTTTAACCCCTTCCACTGCACCTCTGTAAAAATAATGCAGTATCCTCAAGGGACTGCGCAAATATGGAGCACAAGTGCTTGGCCCAACACCTAAAATTTGAAATTACAGATCAGAAGCTTTCCTTAGATCTCTTGCCACAATATCTCCAAGAAAAAGCAGGGCATTCCCGCATGAGAAAACCCTTTGCACTAAACAGTGCAGCAACCTGGCTAAACAACCAAGAATGTCGGAGGTCTGAAAATACCATATGAAAATACAATATCCAATCTGCTCTCAAATGGTTTCCCTTCCTTCATTATATAGAAAATGAGCTTCTCCTTCAATGGTCCCACTTCACTAGGGTTTACTTCCTTGCCAAGCTTCCCTCCTCTAGAGTTATGCTGTCCCATTAAGTGGAGGTCTTCTAGGTGCTGCGTGGTTTGATTTTAGGCTAATACATCTTCTTGGAACCTTCCTTGATTGAGCCTTCATGCTTTGTCCCTTTTCATACTCAAATAATCTTCAAATGATTTTGCCCTCTATTCAAATTGAGCTAGATTATTTATGGATTCACCCATTTAAAAATAAGTTGAGTTGACTTGGTCAACTTATCCTTGTACACACATGTGGTTGCTTGAGCTGGTTATTTCATGGCCCCTTTTTACATTGTGAGGGGTTTTTATTCATGCTAGAGTAGTTTCTATGAGCCTCCTTGCTCACTTATTCATGCATTTGAATTTATTGACAAAAATTAATATTCCACTTAGCTATGAGCTAGGTTGGGAATATTACATTTCACCATCCTTGTACATTTAGGAACAAATCCAGCTCTTTGAATTTTTCTAATCTGTCATGCAACATGTCAAACCATTAAACTATTACAGGAGGTTGCAAGAACTTGTAATTTTCTGGAAATTTCGTTTATGTTCATGGAATTTTTCTTTAGAATTTCTCATGAAATTAGTCTTTTGAAGACCAATTCTACTCACAATGTAATCTCCTTACTGATCACATGATTAACCTGTAACCTGCGAAAAAAACTTGGTAGAAAGAAAACATAAGTGTGTTCAAGAAGAAATGGCCATTTCCTTCATGATTCTTACGCAAAAATTTTGTACCAAATAAAATAGATTAAGGACAATCAAAGTGTTGAAATTAACTCAATTCATGATATTAGTATCAATCCATTCTTAAAGAAATAACCATGAAAATTAATTTTACTCCCTATTTGAAGTTGTGTTCCAGTTCTTTGCACGAGTGCGACAGATTTTTCTATCATACAGAAAGCAATGTCGGGGCCATGGAGGACTCTCTTCAGCTAGGTAAGCTACCCTTAGTGTGCCATCTCTATTGATCATTCTTGTATGAAGTGACTCAAAAACAATTAGCTCATTTTCAAGAATTGACGAAATGTCCATTTTTTAATTATTTTTCAAAGTTATACTAATCATGGATGAAAAGGGTGTCACATCGTAATGTTGAGGCTTTTGCATAAGCTTCTCGTTTTGACCTACACATAACACCAATCTCATTTCACTTGTTAGTATATGCATCCTACTTTTTCCCACAAATTCACTTTAAAATGTATGACAATTCTAAAAAAACCATCATACTTTTATTTCCCCCCCAACTAAAAATATTGCATGTCCTCATGCAATTTAGTCATTCTATGAATTTTATATGGGGCAAAGTTTTTTTTCTTTTTTCTTTTTGTTAAGTGAAAACAATTTTTTTATTATGTTATTTTTCAAATAACAAAATTAAAAAGGAAAAAAGAAAAAAATTCATTGATGATTGGTGTTGCATTTTTTTTTTTTTTGTAAACAACAAATTAAAAAAGAAAAGCAAAGGTTTTTTTTTAATTTATTATTTATGTTAATTTCTTTAAATTTTTTGATATTTTTTTGATATTTTTTTTAAAATAACAAAATTAAAATGAAAAAAAATTATTTTGTTATTTTTTATATTTTTTAAAGCATGAAAATCTTTTTTTATTATTTTTATTGTTTCTTTTGTTAATATATATATATATATATATATTTTAATTGTTTTTTTTTAAATGAAAACTTAAAACTATGATGGTCCAAGATAAAGAAACCTTCATCATGCCATATTAGCACAATTCCAAACACAAGATTAACTTACCTCGGGCCTGAAAGTTCGTCCACCAACTTCTCACATTTCCTCCTATATCGAACAAGATCTGCATATGATGTTCTACGCACACGCAAAAAACACCTATTTGGATTTGTTTGCATTCGCCTTAATGTGATTGGCTATTGTGGCCAAATCCTTGTCCATAAATATATCCCAATGCCCATCCCATCTGATGTATAACTCAGTATTTGTTAGATATTGCACCCTGTGCACATCAGGCGTAGGAGTATAGAGATAATCCCCAGGGCCCAAATTGAAGCTCTGGTTCTTAGTGAGATTCTACACTCTCTTCGACCCAAACACGACATGTATATCATGCCCAAAGGTATGGTGATGGGCCAGCTTGATGCTTCCGGCCTTGAATTTGACAATGGCAGCAGTAGGGCTTTCTCGCACGATGCTCATGGATCCCTCAGGCATGATATCCACATCTTGGAAGTTTCTCATTTTTCTTAATGAACAGAGAGCACAAGAGGATTTGGATTGATGCTTGTTGGGTTCGGGTATTTTGGGCATTTCCTGTAAGGAATTTTCTAAAAAGCCAGCGATCTCAGGCGGCCATGGATTCCCTTTGCTGGCATGGCAGGGGGCCTTGAAAGGGGTGTCGAGCCAAGCGTCAAGTATCTTCTTGCCCTCTTCGGGGGTGGTGTACATTCCTCCAACTGCTATAACATTCAAGTTGTTGATCGACCTGCAGTCCTGGGCATCCTCCACAGAATCACAGGTGACAGAATAGACGCCTGGGAACTTGTTGGAAAAAATGAAGACCCCGGCACTGGTTCCGCAAGCCACCCAGCCCATGATTTATGTTTGATTATCACTGTGTTTGGCTTCATTCACTCTTCTGTCGACTTCTTCCCCTACAATGTAGTATTTATCGATGCCGAGATCCTAGACATCGATACTCTTTGATCGGAGGTGTTCGATAAGGGAATCTTTGAGCGCATAATGGAAGTCACCAGCTCCTATAATGATCTTGAGAGGCTTCTTGGCGTCGGTGCTTCCCATTGCAAGAGAAAAATACAAATCTTGAAGCAGATAAAGTGACCAAAATGGCAGTAACATATAGGCAATTTCTCGACGGTTTTGTGCAGAATCTCATTGAATGGGCCCTCCTGTATAGATTTTTCAACGTCATGTATAATTCCTGTTGAAAATATTAAAGTCACCTGCCATGCCTTTAGGCAGGAAGAAAAAGAGTACAAGGCAGCAGCAACAGAATTTTGAGTGCACAACACTTTGTATTAAAGAGGAATGGAGAATCCATAAGGATGAATTAATTTTGATGGGCCGCAGCCACAGATTGCAGATGAGAAGTTAATATGGATATGGGCGAAGTCGATTTTTTGCAGAGGAATGAAGATTTCCCGTAGCTCTAATCTAAGGAGGAGAAGTTCTTATTAAAACAGTCATTTCGGGATTTAAAGCCCTCAACAACCAAATTTTCTCTTTGAAGCAATGTCTTGTTAATGAAGAGTTCTGAGATGCGATCGCAATCGCAAATCGCAAAAAATAAATGAGACAAGGACCGAGTGTCTTGTTGATGTGGAAGAGTTCCGCAGAGGAACGGTTGTACACAATACAACCAAATTTTATATTATAAATCGCCCCCACCAACAGCCGAGGCCCGTGGGTCCACTTGACCACGTGGCGGAGACTCAATGGAATCGCAAGTTTCAATCGCAAGGTTCAATCGGTGGTCCTTTGTTTTGTGTTCCGATCAAAGGCCGGACCCGATGATATTATATGCCACAGTTGAATGGGCAATCGCATCCGGTTGTCCAATCGCAATCGGAAACTCTTAACTGTTGGGCCCGATTGCCCCGATTGAAGTTTCGGACCCGATCGCTTTATGTGCTATGTTTTATATCGGGCCATCGTGTCCGTTGTGTAATCGCAATCGGAACTTCCGGTTGATCGCACGCCTTTGTAATATGCTACGATTGGAGTGGCGGACCCGATCTAGGTATAGGCCGGAGTTTATATGTTCCATCGCATCCGGTTGATTGATCGCAATCGGAGATTTCTTATTGTGGTTCGTTTGTTGTAAAGTGCAAACCCGATGGAGTTGTTACATTATATTTAATAGTTGGATCGCACCCGCAATCCAATCGCAATCGCAAGTTTTGTTTGACATTGCCGATCCGCCGACTGCGATTTGGTCCCCACTCGCATGTCGTGTATTTGATTTTATTTCTTTGATTTAAGTTTTTTTTATATAGTTTTTATGAAATGTTAAAATATATGCGCGGCATATATAAAAGCAAAAAGCCTGCGAGCCATTGTAATGAGATTTGCATTGTTATGTTTTCGCACAACAGTGCGAAAGGAAGAAATACACAACAGTGTTGTTACTGAGAGACAGAGAGTCATTTTGTGCACTGCGTCTGTAGCAGTCACCATTGTTGTTATCCCTCTATTAAGAGGAAGAATTTGTATCATTTTTTTTTAATAGAAGTTGTTTTAAAAGTCTGGAAAACTCTGTCTCCTGTCAAATATTTTTAATTTCTCTGTGTTTAGAGGAGAGGAGCTTACTCTCTCCACTTTTTGTTTGGAATTCTCAAAATTCCAACATGGTATCGGAGCTAGTTCAGGCTCTTTGAATGTTTCAAAGAAGCTAAAGAAGAAGAATACTTGTTGCAGCATTTTCTCCAGCAGAGTGAAAGCTCAACAGAGGTCAAAAGATTAGGTATTTCTCAAAGATAAAAGTGCAGTTGTCTATTGTTTAAGGAGTTTGTTCTTTCAAGAAGGAAAGACAGTTTATTTAAGCTTAGAGTTCAGCTTTGAAACTATGGCTGGACCAAGCACTGGTATGAGTCTTGGAAATGTTCAGCTTCCACAGTTTAATGGAAAGAACTATGATTATTGGGCCATTACCATGAAAGCCCTATTTGTTTCACAAGACTTATGGGAGTTTGTAGAAGATGGTTTTATTGAACCAGTTGATGAGCAGGCTTTTAATGCCTTAACTCAAGCAGAGAAGGATTTATTGAAGAGAAATAGGAAGAAAGATGCTAAAGCTCTCTTCTTATTGTATCAAGCTGTTAATGAGAGTGTGTTTCCAAGGATAGTAGTAGCCAAGAAATCCAAGGAGGCATGGGAAACTCTGAAAGTAGCCTATCAAGGTATGGAGAAAGTTAAAACAGCAAAACTTCAGTTGCTGAGAAGATATTTTGAAACTCTTTTCATGAAAGAGTCAGACAGTGTAGACACATTTTTTACACATGTGATTGGGATTGTAAATCAGATAAGATCCCATGGAGAAACTCTTGAAGAAAGAAGGATTGTGGAGAAAATTTTGAGATGCTTACCCTCAAAGTTTGATGTTATTGTTACCACCATAGAAGAGACCAAAGATCTCTCACAGTTCGCAGTAGATGAACTTCATGCCTCGTTGATAACTCATGAACAGAGATTGAGCAGAGATGAAAACTCATCTCTTGAGCACGCCTTCAAGACCCAGATGACTTCAAGAAGAGGAAGAGGTCAAATAAAAGGAAGAGGAAGAGGCAGAAGCCAGAATAGAGGTGGAAGGAACAGCCCTTCACGTTCACATGTAAGGGGCAACAGTCAAAGTCAGAGCCACGACCAAAGTAACAACCAGCAAGGTGGACATGAACACCAACATGCTCATGGACAAATGCATGACAAAACCAATGTCCAATGTCATTATTGCAAAAAATATGGGCACTATGCCAATGAATGTAGAAAGAAGAAAAATGACATGAAAAATAAGCATAATGCTAATGTAGCAAAAGAGGAAAAGAACCCAAGTAATGTGCTATTAGCCTGTAATGTAGCACAAGATAGAAATGATGATGTTTGGTTCTTAGATTCTGGATGTAGTAATCATATGACAGGCAACAAAGCAATGTTTGCAAATCTAGATGAAGAAGTAAAATCTGAAGTGACCACAGGGACTGATACTAAGATCTCTATCAAAGGAAAAGGTAGAGTAATTATTCGAGCCAGAAATGGTGAGCAGAAATTTGTCCCTGATGTGTATTATGTTCCAGGTCTGAAATGTAATATTTTGAGCGTTGGGCAGCTCATAAACAAAGGTTACAATGTAATATTCAAAGATGATGTGTGCACAATTAAAGATATACCTCCAAGTAAGAAAATTATTGCTGAAATACAAATGACTGGCAATAGAATTTTTCCACTCAAGCTCAACATTGACTTGAAGGGAAAATGGAAAAGCATAGCAGCTGTAACACAAGAAGCCTTTCAGAAGGAAGCCAAGGATGAAAATTGGTTATGGCAGCTGAGATTTAGACATCTCAATTTCGGAGGATTAAATTTGCTGGACAGAAAAGGAATGGTAAGAGGTTTACGATTGATTGAAAAACATGACAGCCTATGTGAAGGCTGCATCTTGGGAAAACAACACAGAGAAAGTTTTCCATCAGGAAAAAGCATAAGGGCGAAAGCACCCTTAGAAATCATCAACTCAGATTTATGTGGACCGATGCAGACAACATCAGTTTCAAGCAGCAACTATATGCTGACCTTCATAGATGATTTCACAAGAAAAGTGTGGGTTTATTTCTTAAAATATAAGAGTGAAGTTTTTCAAAAATTTCACCATTTTAAAGCTCTCGTAGAAAAACAGAGCGGACTGCACATTAAAGTCCTCAGAACCGACAGAGGAGGAGAATACATATCAAAGGAGTTTCTGCGTTTTTGCAGAGAGAACGAGATTCACAAGCAATTTACTACCAGGTACACACCGCAACAGAATGGAGTCGCTGAACGGAACAATCGAACCATAATGGAGATGGTGAGAAGTATGCTCTAGGCAAAGCACTTGCCGAATGAGTATTGGGTAGAAGCAGCAAACTGTGTTGCATATATTTTGAATAGATGCCCCACAAAAGCCGTAATGAACAAGGTTCTAGAAGAAGCGTGGAGTGGCAGAAAACAAGGATTCACCCACATGAGAGTTTTTGGATGTGTTGCATATGCACACATTCCAGACAAATTGAGAAAGAAGTTGGATAGTAAGGGGGAGAATTGCATTTTCCTTGGATACTGTGAAGATTCCAAAAGATACAGATTGTATAACCCATCCACAAAGAAGTTTTTAATTAGCAGAGATGTGAAATTTATCGAAGAAGAAGCATGGGATGGAAGCATTGAGAAAACAGTCAATGTTAAAAATTGTTTGTCTCATGATGAAGATGAAGGAGATGTGGTTGAAATTAATAACCCATCCGAAGCACAACCTCCACCAGCACAAGGACAGCAAGGGATGCCTCAAGCGGCAGTGAGAACACCCTTGAGAAGAAGCAGCAGTGATTCACCGAGCACACCACATGGAGCAGAATTCAGTGCTTCATCAAGCACAGCTACGCCAAGTGAAAGAGGAACAAAGTTCAGAAGTCTTAGAGAAATCTATGTGCAAGGAGAAGCAAATGAAGGTATGAATTCCTTATTTGCTTTGTGTTGTTCAAGCTTTAGCATTAGCCACGGGAGTCCCAAAAGATAGACAAGTCACACATTAAAAATTTGTATCAAATGAAAAATATTCCAAGGATGGGCCGTAAGGAAACAAGGTAGTGAAATCCACATGTATGAAAGCCAATAGAGGAATTAAAGCAACGGGTGGAATGTATAAATTGCAAACAAAAAGAGATATAAAAGTTAAAGGGGACGCCAGCCAAGCACATGAACGATGTATCAAAAAGAGCCGCGGGCTATATACGAAAGCGTATGGAGAAAGTCCGAGGGGGTCGAGCTGCGGGGAAAGGACGAGACCCATACCCCCGCGGACTTACGACACGTGGCATGGTAAGGTCTCACAGCGGAAAAGGGATGGTAAGGATGGGCCACGGGATGTGATCGCTTGGCAAAGTAAAGATGGACCCGCATAGTAGAGAAAGACAGGTGTTAGTCCGGTGAAGGAAATCATGCGCGGTAAAGGTTGGACAGCGTACGTGGATAAAAGGTAAGGTAAGTCCATTAGGTCAGCTGGTACTAAGACCCGTACCAGCTTTTAACCCGACACGAGGCGCTCACCTACACCTTGATATACCCAATCCCCACACGCCACGTGTCTCATTGTCAGTGTCCTTACGACACTTGCCTTCTGTCATCTTACTTATCCACCTTTTTAACCAAAACAGTCCACCCCAATGGTAACAAACTCCCGTATTTTTCTCTGGTAAAACGTCACAGGTAGTTTTCTACGGCGAATACCGAGTGGGGAGGAACGCCGGGTATATCCAAATCACTGTCACGGTTCCCCGCGTCGCTTTCCCGAGCATTGTCACCCTCTGTTCAGGTATTCTATTCTCCGTTTTCCCTCTTTTCCCTTTTCTCTTTTCGAAATTGTTTAAATGTCTGCCATGGGAAGAGGAACGCCCAAGAAAAACGAACCTGAAACCCCCCAACTCCGTGAGTCCAGAAACCCCCCTGGTTTTGAACCCCTCTACGACTTACAGTCGGGTATCTGCAACCCGAAATATCCTTTTGACATACGCAGTATCAAGCCGCTGCTTTTTGGTCGCCACTGCAAAGATGTCGACCGTTTCCGAGTTATCGCGTCTGGTTTCTATCACCATATCACCCCCCTGGTCCATTCCTGTGTCGATTTCATCATCTGGCTCAGAGACTCCTATGATGTACATCGGGACGCTTTCGTTTCCCCTCAAGGGAACGTAATCTTTTCCCTTTCCCCCGATGTCATTAAACAGGCCATCCGTTTCCCTTCCAGTGATACATACTTCAGTTTCAAAGATGAAACCTTGCTCGCTCAGTTCAATAAGCAGTCAAGAGAATCCCGTCGTGCCTTCATATCCTCCATAACCATCGACCAGGCAACTGCCCTGCCTACATTGGAGCCTTTTTCACTAAGTTTGTTTTCCGAAGAAGTTCGACCTGTTCTGTCTCTCATCGCCGGCCTTTTGGGGGTAGGAAGCCCGGAAGACATCTCTTCAGTATGCATTCGCTTTTTGTGGCTCATGTCACAGAATGGGGTTACATTGGACATTCCAGGCTTCCTCTCCTCGACCATCCTAACCCAATTTCAGGAGCTCGCCCAAGCCCGAAAGTTTCGCTTCTGCTCATTGGTGTTCTACCTCTTCTTGTTCCAACATGCGGATAAATTCGACCATTTGGGGTTAGATAGGATGTACTCTGAGAATTCCCAACCCAGACCAGTCTTCGATTGGAATTGCTCTGTCCGCCAGTTACCTAGGGGAGAGGGTTATGCCAACTTCGTGAACACCTTCATGTCTATTGCCTACACCATCATTCACGACACGCCTTCCCCTAGGGTTTTCCCAGAGATGAAACGCTGGCTGCAGGCTGGGAAATACCAGTGTACTGGTGATTGGTTCCTGTCTGAAGATTGTACTGAAATTCGGGTCTATGGAGCCGAAGTTGCCCCATACCGGCTACCAGTTTTCCCCGTCCGACGAGTTTACGCCCTTGAGTACATCCGGCAAGCCCTCAAAGCCGACCAGGTCCATTTTGTTCCTGCTAAGAAAGGCTACATCTTAAAGCTTCCTGTCCAAATTGGCCCCTTTGTGGTAAACTCTAGATATGCCCTCCCAATTGCCGAAAAAATGTTGCAGAACATGGACCTGAAGTTGGGGGAAAGTTGGGCTTATGACCCATGGGAGATCATTTCAAACAAAAGAAAACGAAACAGGTCTACGCCCTACATTCATGAGTCCAGGCCATTTCTGGAGTGGAGGGCTAACCTTGAGGTTTGGCCTATGTTTTCGCAGATGGAGACAGACTCGTCTGCTACAGGAGGAGAGGAAGAACTGAAAAAGGGCATAGATGAGCAAGAGGTAGGTACTTCAGGAGCACCACCACCACCACCCAAGAGGCAGAAGGTGGCCACTAGTGAAGCAGAAGTCATCGGAGAAGGGATAATACTGGATCCCTTCACGAAATTTGGTCAATTCGATAAGGGCAAGGCGGGTATAACAGTGTTGAGGGACAGTGTCGCCTCCTCTGACTACACTGAAGTCACGCAAGCCATCGTCGAGCCCTCTCCATCCAGGACGAGTGAAAGGGAGCGGACAAATAAAACTGTCCGAGACAAATACAGGGCCGAATTAGGGGGATTCGTTGAAAAATACCATACCAGGCTCTCCGCTTTTGTCAATGCAGACACCGAAAGCCTGGTACTATCTATGACGGAGGCCATCATAGACCCAAATTCGGATGTTCCGAGTTATAAGGTGCTTGAATTGGCTATTGATATGCAGAAGGTACCGGTACAAGATATGACTGACCTGTTCCAAACAGTCTGTGACATGATGAAAGACAAGCTATCACAGATTACCCTCGCATTGAGGAAGACAGAACAGAAATATGAAAATATGAGGGATTCCTTTACAGCAGAACAGAATGCTTGTCGTGCCAACGCACATCAGGTGCGTGTTCTCCAGGACCAAATTAAAAATTCGGATGAAGGAGGGAAAGGTTCACAAGCAGCCCTTATAGCTAAGTTGCAGAAAGATATCATAGCTGCTAAGAAACAGGCTCGGATACCGGCTTTGCATCCTGTACAGACTGAGGAATTGGTGCGGGTAGAGGAAGAGAAAAATGAACTGTCTGCTAGGCTTTTCAGGGAAAGAGAAGAGAAGGAAAGGATGGCTAAGAGGATTCACGAGCTAGAAAGCAGAGCCACGGAGCTACAGACCCGGTGGGATGCGCACAGTTGTCATGCAGCCGAAACATCAATCGGGACTGGTTCAGCGACAGCACGACTATCCACAGCTATGGCTGAGATCGAAGTGTTGGAGAAACAAACATCCACCGCCAAGCAAAAGGTCACAGAGTTGGAGGGCGCCCTGGCTGAAAAGGCCAGAACAATTGAAGGGCTACAGAGGGAAGTTGAGGAAGGAAAAAGGGTCATGGCTGAGCAACATCAAACCATTGCCGAGATGAAGAGTCGAGCAAAGGGGAACCTCACCCTGCTCGAGGCCAGAAGCTTAATCTGGTCGGACATAATCACGGCAGTAACCGAGCAGTGGGAATTCTTGACGATGATGGGGGAGCTCAAGTCCACCCTTCCCTATCTAAATAGAAGGTTGCAGGAGGCAGGGAGTAATATGTTTAATAGAGCTCAACACGTCGGCGACTACATCTCTTTTCTTTATGCGCTAAGGGCGAACGACTTGGGGAAACATGGCATCTCCAGTCGATTCATGGAAATCAACAAGTGTCAAAAGATTATTGATAAAGAGGAAGCCCGAGTAGCAGCTTCAAGGGTCCTTCAATAGGTGGCTGACAGTGTTGAACAATTCGACAAGGTATGGGATGAGATCATCATAGCCGGACTCCCTTTTTGTTGGGAACCAAATGCCCCTGCCGTGCTTATGCTCCCAGATCAATACACAGCACGTTTACAAACGGAAAGGGATCGGTCAGACCTTCAAATGGGGAAAGCAACTCAGCTCAAGGCCACCACCATTGTCACAGTCCTCAAAAAGGAGTTTAATCTCCTTCACATGATCAGATATCGGCTCCCAACTGAGGCAAATATTCACACTCTCGGCGAAGCGTTTATCAGAGTTGAGAAGCTCTGAGCAATGCCGGAACCGACCTCCGATAGCCAGCAGAGACTGACACAATTCATGAGTCAGCATACAAGTTCCTCTGCCAACGTGCCTCCTCCAGCATCTGCAACGGCTTCTACTCAATTGCACCCATGACATTTCAGTTTACTCATGATATGGCCTAAACAGACTTTTTACTTTCATTTAGTTTATGTTTTTCAAATTTCCGAGTGGGTTGTTTTTCCCCCACTCTTGCATTTTTACTTTTTACATCAAACATTGGTCTCATTTTCTGTTTTGAAATTGGCCCGGGGCCTGTTTATGCATGAGGGGAGGGTTGTTTCCCCATCATGAAATTTTGTTGTTATGATAATGACTTTTAACAAATTTTGTTCATGCGAAGAAGATATTTCCCCGAAATATCTTCTCGCTGAAAGGAAAAGGAATCCTATATAAGACAGAGAAAAGAAGAAATAAAGGTTCCAATTCTTCAGAAGAAATTGACGGTGTAAAGATTTTCTGTGTGTGTTTTTGCAAAGACTCAAATGCTAATGTGAAGAACCCGTAGGGTTTCAATGATAAGGAGTTACACTTTAAAGAGGATTCTGGACTTGTTTTATGGTAGTGTGTGATTTCCTCCTGTTTATTGCAATGTTGTTGTTCATTTCATTTTCATCCATGTCTCTGGTGTTATATTCTGGAATGCGAGTGTCCCGTTTTTCTTGATATAAATTTATCTCTCCGATACTTATATCATTAGCTCTCAGGTACTTTAAAATGGCTCAGATATAATACAGTGTTCCATCTCCCATTCAGACATATTTCTGTTATATTGGCTATTGCGAGGTACTATTGATGAAAGTTGCCTGCATATATGGATTCTTAGTTCTATAAGTCCATCATATGATGTGAAACTCTTCTTGGTGTTTTCTTCCTGATAGTTAATATCTCCTTTTTCTATGCAGCTCATTAGTCATCGTTATATACATATCTCTTTTCTGCCATATACCATGAATCCGGCCCTGTTTACTATGAATTGTCTTAAAGTTGTCTGATACTGCCATGTTTGAGTACAGCATTACATTCGTTCAGTATTACTCTTTAATGCTTCAAACTATCAGAAGTTTTGGTCCCACTCAAGTGTTATTCTCTGTTTGTAAAGAAGCAGTATGAGAGTTTTGTCTTGTTAAATTGCTAAAACGCTGTTTTAGATCCTATGCTCTCTATACATTACAAGATGTCCTAGGCACTGGTCTACAGCAACTCTAGGCTGTCTCTAGGAGTTACAACATCTTTTTGGCGCCGTTGCCGCGGATCGGAGTTGAAGAAATTTAAATCCCTGGGCCTCGACAAAACCCATCCACTCTTCAGTTAGGTGAGCACGAAGAGTTGAGAGTTGTTCATCCCTCACCTTGGCGACTCCACATTCATATTACCGAAAAACATATTTGCAGTCCTGGCTCCCCGTAAGCCACACCTAAGGTCAGATACATCTCAGTCAAGGACACCCTCTGTGTCTGACCCAGAACGAATCTTACATAGAAGGGGCTGGAGGGAAAGGCAGTCAGTTCATACTGACATTCCTGAGTTCTCCCTTGAAAACTTTCCATATCTTCAGCCCTCCTCTTCTCAAGTCGCCCAAATACAAGGCTCTAACCCTATTATAAGAAATACTGGTTATTATTCAGATAGCCCACATCGGGAAGGTGTCCCTATCAAAGACGAAGCTGAGTCTAGTTACACTCCACATTATTCTTTTCATCCTACCCCTGAAGTTGAAGAGGTCAAAGAAGTCACTGAAGTATCTGTTGTTGACAGCCCTACCTTCTCATCAAACCCCCAAGCTGTTGTTCACTACATCCCCATCATTATTCATACTCAACCCCCACCACCTCCTCCACCACTCACTGCTCAGGCTCTCATCCTACCTCTGCCTCCCCCAATGGAAAATATATCTGGATTTTTACAAAATAGGTACGCCCCTTTACAGCTGCCTGCAGTTCCAAATGACATGCCACAAGACTATTTAAAGATTATGCCCAGATTCAATGGGGAGAACGGCGTTGATGCCCATAAGCATGTTGAAATCTTCTGCTCCTTCGCAGAGAACTTTAATGTGGAGCATTTGGATGTGGTTCTGAGATTGTTCGTGCAGTCCCTAGATGGGGAGGCAAGAAAATGGTTTAAAACCCTCGCGGCTAATTCCATCAACACCAGGGAGGCTATGGAATAAGCTTTCGTGAAAAAGTGGGGAGATAGGAAAGATCACGGGGATACCCTAACCGAGTTTAACACCCTTAAAAAGAAGCACAATGAAGGGGTATCAGAGTTTATCAGAAGGTTTAACAAATTGTATCTCAGCCTCCCAACTGAGATGAAGCCCCACCAGACCGCCGCCAAGGTTGTTTTCGTGGCAGCGTTTGATTCTGAGTTTGGTTTCTCGCTGAGAGAGAGAAAGCCAGCCACTCTGGATGATGCACAGACAGATGCATTGGAAATAGAGGCAAACTTTGTCTCGACTGGTAAGTCCAAAGTAAAGCAAGAACATGATACTAAAAG
Source organism: Pinus albicaulis (assembly GCA_034641835.2). Taxonomy (NCBI): domain Eukaryota; kingdom Viridiplantae; phylum Streptophyta; class Pinopsida; order Pinales; family Pinaceae; genus Pinus; species Pinus albicaulis. The sequence continues at coordinate 446,276,189 of CM076575.1, read as the reverse complement.
AAGAGGCAAAGAAGAAGTATCCACTTCAAGCCAAGATAGAGAATCAGCAAATGACAAGATCGAAGAAATGAATAAAATGATCAAGAATCTCTCTAGCAAGTTGGTCAAGCTGGAGATGGAAGCTAAGAATTCACCACCAAAGAACTTCCAGAATGCTCCAAACAGAGGATTCAATCCTCAGTACAGAAAACCACCCTTGCAGATACTGCAGAGAGGGCAGAAGGAGCAACAAGACCAAGTACCGCATCCTTTGTACTTGGAAGGACAAATGGAGGCTTCTCACGAAGATCCTGCCTATGAGCAAGATGATACATGTCCCGTCTTCTCAGACAGTGATGACATAGAGTGCCCTGTACAAGAAAGTGAGGAAGGGGAGCTACAACCTCACTCAGAACCGAAGAATAATGAGGACGCTGAAGAGCCAGAGATCGATGACTATTGTAAACAGTTCATTGATTTCATGCAAGCCCAGTTTAACAGAAAATATGACCTCATGTCATCCAGGAAAAGAACACGTACTCAAGATGAAGAGGAAGACACACCCCAAAAATCAGCACCTGCACAAAAGGATGCCAATACTCAACAATCTCCAGACAAAGGTAAGAAGCCCCTTAACCCATCTCTGCAAACTGATAGTCAAATGCCTTCTTCTTCACAAGTATACGTTCCTCCTGAAAATAAATCCCCAGTTAAAGAGGTTAAGCCTCCTCTGCAAAACAAAGAGTCAAAAGAAAAGGAAGTGCCAATAGAGAAGCCTTCATCTGCCTTCAGTTTGCAAAAAGAACTCGAAAAAGTTAAAATACCAGTCCCTCTCTCTGAATTGTTGAGACAGCCTGCCTACCAGTCACAAGTCTCCTCTTTCATTTCCACCCCTGATGTACCACATATTCCAGACAGCCTTAACCTGCAAGAAGAAATGCCTATGGTAGTATTCGGCCCACACGTCGAAGAACTAGATCCCTCCACCCCTCCCTTTTATGTATATCTAGTGATTCATGATCTATTGCTACATAATTGTATGTTAGACTCAGGAGCATCTCACAACCTCATGCCCCTGTCTGTCATGGAGAAATTGGGGCTCCAAATCACTCGCCCATACAAATACCTCTATTCCTTTGATTCCAAAAGGGTGAAGTGTTTGGGCATGATCAAAGATCTAGCAGTCACCCTGGCTCAGATCCCAGCCAAGAGTGTGGTGATGGATATCATAGTGGCTGACATCCCAGCCCGCTTCGGTATGCTATTGTCAAGGTCTTGGGGGACCAGGATTGGAGGGTCAATTAAGCTGGACCTGTCTTATGCCACCATTCCTGTCTTTGGTGGCCAAGAGAGGAGATTGTACCGAGAGACCAGATTTGTCAAGACAGTCACTAAGGCAGGTGATTCAGTGAATTCCCCAGTTTACAGCAGAGATGGAGATTTCTCCTGTCTAATGTTGGAGGAAGATCAGGAATATGCTCATGAGCCTTCATTCTGTCAGATAAATATTGAGTCATCATTGCAGGACTATGGATCGGAAATCTGGACACTCCACTTTGATGGAGCAAATTCCCGAGAAGGAAATGGGGCTGGAGTGTTGCTTATTTCACCCGTGGGTCAATGGGTCCCCTTATCATTCAAATTGGAATATGAGGCCACAAACAATGTGGCTGAATATGAAGCACTCATATTGGGGTTGCAGAAAGCAAGGAGTATGAACATACAGAAGCTAAAAGTGATGGGAGACTCCGAATTGGTGGTTAGGCAAGTGAGAAACCAGTGTCAAGCGAAACATCCTAGGCTAAAAGCCTATAGAAATGAAGTTTGGGACCTGGTAGAGAACTCGTTCTTGGCGTTTAACATTCAATTCATGCCCCGTGAACAGAATAGAATGGCAGACTCCTTGGCTGTGGCTGCTAGTACATTCCGCCCACCTCAGAACCCTCTTCTGAGATACAAAATTGAAGTAAGATACCGGCCTTCAATCCCTGATAATGTCAAGCACTGGCAGGTCTTTGAAGATGAGGAGCAGGTGAAGAGGTTCTTGGAGACTGTTGGAGAGTTTTCCAATCTAGAGATTGACAGCTGCGAAGAAGAAGAAATCAGGGACCATACAGAAGACAAGCTGGAAGAGAAAATAGCTGGTCACAGATTCCTCCAGCTGAAAGGGAATATCATTCCCCGAGGGCTGGTACCTTTGGAGAGGCTGTTCAATAAGAATGATGTTCTGGTACAGCCAAACAAAGTGGTGACTGATGATCAGGTCGAAGATCTAAATCTGGGTACAAAAGAAGATCCAAAGATTGTGAAGCTGTCCAAGAAAGTCCCAGATGAATACAAACAATTGTACCAAAAGCTGTTTCAAACCTATAAAGATGTATTTTCCTGGTTGTATCAAGACTTGAAAACCTTTGATGTCAGTGTGATGCAGCATAAAATTCCACTAAAGGGAGACGCAAAACCCCACAAGCAAAAGCTCAGACAGATTAATCCCCTGTTGCTACCCTCGATTGAGCAAGAAATAAAAAATTTGTTGAAGGCTAAAATTATAGTGCCACTAAGGTATTCTGAGTGGGTGGCCAATTTAGTCCCAGTACGAAAGAAGAATGGCGAAATCATGTTGTGTGTGGATTTCAGAAACCTAAACAGGGCGTCTCTAAAAGATAACTACCCACTACCGAAGATGGATCATATTCTGCAAAAGGTGGTAGGGGCCTCTAGAATGTCCATGATGGATGGGTTCTCGGGCTATAATCAAGTGGCTGTGTTCCCGGAGGACCAGAAAAAGACAGCTTTCACCACGCCCTGGGGGACATTTATGTATGCCAGGATGCCATTCGGACTGATTAATGCAGGGGCTACGTTTCAGAGAGCCATGGACATAACCTTTGTTGGAGAACAGGATAAGTTTCTGGTGGTGTACCTAGATGATATAATAGTCTTTTCAAAGGATGATACCGAGCACGTTCAACATCTACAGAAGACCTTTGAGAAATGCAGGAGGTATGGACTCTCTCTTAACCCTCAAAAATCTTTCTTTGCATTAGAAGAGGGTAAACTCCTAGGACATATAGTAACTAAAGATGGGGTCAAAATAGATCCTAAAAGGGTGGAAGCTATAAACGGTATCTCTCTCCCCAGAAATAAGAAAGAATTCTAGGTATTCCTAGGGCGTATCAATTTTCTCAGAAGATTTATTCCTAACTATGCTGAAATAGTTAGACACATCACAGATATGTTAAAGAAGGATAATGAGGTAAAATGGGCACCAGAATCAAGACAAGCCTTTGCCAGGATCAAGAATGCGTTTGCTGAGGCTCCCGTGCTGGCAAAGCCTGACTTCACTGAACCTTTTATGATTTTCTCTTTTGCATCACCTCACACGGTAGCAGGGGTCCTCTTACAGAAAAACGGGGATGGGTATGAGCAACCCATTGCTTTCTTTAGTCAAGTTCTTCATGATGCAAAGCTAAAATACAACATACTGGAGAAGCAGGCTTATGCCCTGGTAAAGTCCCTAAAGGCATTTCACATGTACATTCTGCAGTCTCACGTTACTGCTTTTGTACCCACAGCAGCAGTTAAGGACATCCTTGTTCAGGGAGACAGTGAAGGCAGAAGGGGCAGGTGGATTGTGAAGATACAAGAATATGACTTGGACATCAGACCCACCAAGTTAATTAAAGGACAGGGGCTGGCAAAGATTCTATCAGAGTCAAACCACCAAGCTTTGGGCATCCACTTATCCATGATCGCAAATGAGGAGTCTGAGGAGTAGACAGGGAGGCCAGAGGTGGAAATGGCTACTCAAAAAATACAGATGAAGTATCTCACTAGCCCCTGGTACAAAGAAATTGTTGAGTACCTCCTGACACTCAGCTGCCCACCCAGCTGTGATAAGTCCAAATACAGAGCCTTGAGGCTGAAATCTCAGAAGTATGTTGTAGCTAATGGTCAATTATATTGGAGAGACCCCTCAGGCATACTTCTGTTATGTCTCATCGAAGGTGAGGTAGGGAACATAATAACCAAATTCCATGAGGGAATCTGTGGAGGGCATTATAGCTGGAGGAGCACAGCTCAGAAAATCCTGAAGGCTGGTTTTTACTGGCCTAAATTATTTGGAGATGTCTCCACTTGGGTCAGAGCATGCGACAAATGCCAGAAGTTTGCTGAAAAACAGAAGCTAGCAGCTCTACCCCTGATTCTTGTGCATGTTGATGAACCTTTCAAGCAATGGGGAATTGACTTCATAGGTGAGATTCACCCACCCTCCAGTGGGCAGCACAAATGGATTTTGACCGCTACAGATTACTTCACGAAGTGGGTGGAGGCCATCCCTGCACGGAATGCCACAGACACGGTGATCATAAAATTCATGGAAGAGAACATTATCTCCAGGTTTGGATGTCCTGCTAGAATAGTTACAGACAATGCCCAAGCTTTCAAATCTGCTAAAATGGTGAATTTTTGTCAGCAATATAACTTTACTCTGGGCCACTCCACAGCTTACTACCCACAGGGAAATGGTTTGGCAGAATCATCAAACAAAACGCTGGTCAGGGCTCTAAAGAAGACAATAAATGAAAATCAGAGGAACTGGGACTCCCAACTGAAGTTTTCTCTGTGGGAAAACATGATAACTAGTAAAAGGGCAACGGGAAGATCTCCTTATGAACTAGTATACGGGCGGGCAACCGTATTCCCTATACAGTTAGCTTTACCTATTGCTCGTTTCATGCAGGAGACTCAGGAAGAACCGGATGGTATGAACAGAAGGATCAACCAGTTGATTGAACTCGAAGAGACGCGTATTCAGGTGAACCAGAAACTTGTGGATTACCAGGAGAAGATGAAAGAATTGTTTGATCAACATACAAAAGATAGAAAGCTGCAGGTGGGAGATTTAGTTCTCAGGTGGGATGTACGAAGGGCCGATAAGGGTAAGCATGGTAAATTTGACCCCCTTTGGTTCGGCCCCTTCAAGATTGCAGAGCAGGGAGGAAACAATACATTTAAGCTGGAGAATTTACAGGGAGATCTGTTGGAAGCCCCTGTAAACGGGCAATTCCTCAAACCATATTTCCAATTCTGAAGCAGGCTGAAAAAGCCTGACTGTATTATATTGTATATTAGTTGTTGTTTTTCATTTTCTTATTAAAGATTTTGCATGAGTCATGATGATCTATCCAGGAGGAAGCTTCAAGAACTGAAAAGTGTTGTTCAAAGAAGATGCACAGGCGGTCTGCGTAGTTCTCGACACGTTCGGGGACAAACGTGCCGTCCCCAGGTGGAGCCAATGTTGTTCAAGTCTTTAGCATTAGCCACGGGAGTCCCAAAAGATAGACAAGTCACACATTAAAACTTTGTATCAAATGACAAATATTCCAAGGATGGGCCGTAAGCAAACGAGGTGGTGAAATCCGCATGTATGAAAGCCCATAGAGGAAGTAAAGCAACAGGCGGAATGTATAAATTGAAAACAAAAAAGAGATATAAAAGTTAAAGGGGACGCCAGCCAAACACATAAACGATGTATTAAAAAGAGCCGCGGGTTATATACGAAAGCGTATGGAGCAAGTCCGAGGGGGTCGAGCAGCGGGGAAAGGACAAGACCCATACCCCCGCGGACTTACGACACGTGGCACGGCAAGGTCTCACAGCGGAAAAGAGATGGTAAGGATGGGCCGCGGGATGTGATCTCGTGGCAAAGTAAAGATGGACCCGCACAGTTGAGAAAGACAAGTGTTAGTCCGGCGAAGGAAATCATGCGCGGTAAAGATTGGACAGCGTACGTGGATAACAGGTAAGGTAAGTCCATTAGGTCAGCTGGTACTAAGACCCGTACCAGCTTTTAACCCAACACGAGGCGCTCACCTACACCTTGATATACCCAATCCCCACGCGCCACGTGTCCCATTGTCAGTGTTCTTACGACACTTGCCTTCTGTCATCTTACTTATCCACCTTTTTAACCCAAACAGTCCACCCCAATGGTAACAAACTCCCGTATTTCTCTCTGGTAAAACGTCACAGGTAGTTTTCTACGGCGAATACCGAGTGGGGAAGAACGCCGGGTATATCCAAATCACTGTCACGGTTCCCCGCGTCGCTTTCCCGAGCATTTTCGCCCTCTGTTCAGGTATTCCATCCTCCGTTTTCCCTCTTTTCCCTTTTCTCTTTTTGAAATTGTTAAAATGTCTGCCATGGGAAGAGGAACGCCCAAGAAAAACGAACCTGAAACCCCCCAACCCCGTGAGTCCAGAAACCCCCCTGGTTTTGAACCCCTCTACGACTTGCAGGCGGGTATCTGCGACCTGAAATATCCTTTTGACATATGCAGTATCAAGCCTCTGCTTTTTGGTCGCCACTGCAAAGATGCCGACCGTTTCCGAGTTATCGCGTCTGGTTTCTATCACCATATCACCCCCCAGGTCCATTCCTGTGTCGATTTCATCATCTGGCTCAGAGACTCCTATGATGTACATCGGGACGCTTTCGTTTCTCCTCAAGGGAATGTAATTTTTTCCCTTTCCCCCGATGTTATCAAATAAGCCATCCGTTTCCCTTCCAGTGATACATACTTCAGTTTCAAAGATGAAACCTTGCTCGCTCAGTTCAATAAGCAGTCAAGAGAATCCCGCCGTGCCTTCATATCCTCCATAACCATCGACCAGGCAACTGCCCTGCCTACTTTGGAGCCTTTTTCACTAAGTTTGTTTGCCGAAGAAGTTCGACCTGTTCTGTCTCTCATCGCCGGCCTTTTGGGGGTAGGAAGCCCGGAAGACATCTCTTCAGTATGCATTCGCTTTTTGTGGCTCATGTCACAGAATGGGGTTACATTGGACATTCCAGGCTTCCTCTCCTCGACCATCCTGACTCAATTTCAGGAGCTCGCCCAAGCCCGAAAGTTTCGCTTCTGCTCATTGGTGTTCTACCTCTTCTTGTTCCAACATGCAGATAAGTTCGACCATTTGGGGTTAGATAGGATGTACTCTGAGAATTCCCAGCCCAGACCAGTCTTCGATTGGAATTACTCGGTCCGCCAGTTACCTAGGGGAGAGGGTTATGCCAACTTCGTGAACACCTTCATGTCTATTGCCTACACCATCATTCACGACACGCCTTCCCCTAGGGTTTTCCCAGAGATGAAACGCTGGCTGCAGGCTGGGAAATACCAGTGTACTGGTGATTGGTTCCTGTCTGAAGATTGTACTGAAATTCGGGTCTATGGAGCCGAAGTTGCCCCATACCGGCTACCAGTTTTCCCCGTCCGACGAGTATACGCCCTCGAGTACATCCGGCAAGCCCTCAAAGCCGACTAGGTCCATTTTGTTCCCGCTAAAAAAGGCTACATCTTAAGGCTTCCTGTCCAAATTGGCCCCTTTGTGGTAAACTCTAGATATTCCCTCCCAATTGCCGAAAAAATGTTGCAGAACATGGACCTGAAGTTGGGGGAAAGCTGGGCTTATGACCCACGGGAGATCATTTCAAATAAAAGAAAATGAAATAGGTCTACGCCCTACATTCATGAGTCCAGGCCATTTCTGGAGTGGAGGGCTAACATTGAAGTTTGGCCTACGTTTTCGCAGATGGAGACAGACTCGTCTGCTACAGGAGGAGAGGAAGAAGTGAACAAGGGCACAGATGAGCAAGAGGTAGGTACTTCAGGAGCAGCACCACCACCACCCAAGAGGCAGAAGGTGGCCACTAGCGAAAAGGAAGTCATTGGAGAAGGGATAATACTGGAGCCCTTCACGAAATTTGGTCAATTCGATAAGGGCAAGGCGGGTATAACAGTGTTGAGGGACAGTGTCGCCTCCTCCGACTACACTGAAGTCACGCAAGCCATCGTCGAGCCCTCTCCATCCAGGACGAGTGAAAGGGAGCGGACAAATAAAACTATCCGAGACAAATACAGGGCCAAATTAGGGGGATTCGTTGAAAAATACCATACCAGGCTCTCCGCTTCTGTCAATGCAGACACTAAAAGCTTGGTACTATCTATGACGGAGGCCATCCTGGACCCAAATTCAGATGTTTCGAGTTATAAGGTGCTTGAATTGGCTATTGATATGCAGAAGGTACCGGTACAAGATATGACTGACCTGTTCCAAACAGTCTGTGACATGATGAAAGACAAGCTATCATAGATTACCCTCGCATTGAGGAAGACAGAACAGAAATATGAAAATCTGAGGGATTCCTTTATAGCAGAACAGAATGCTTGTCGTGCCAACGCACATCAGGTGCGTGTTCTCCAGGACCAAATTAAAAATTCGGATGAAGGAGGGAAAGGTTCACAAGCAGCCCTTATAGCTAAGTTGTAGAAAGATATCATAGCTGCTAAGAAACAGGCTCGGATACCGGCTTCGCATCCTGTACAGACTGAGGAATTGGTGCGGGTAGAGGAAGAGAAAAATGAACTGTCTGCTAGGCTTTTCAGGGAAAGAGAAGAGAAGGAAAGGATGGCTAAGAGGATTGACGAGCTAGAAAGCAGAGCCATGGAGCTACAGACCCGGTGGGATGTGCACAGTTGTCATGCAGCCGAAACATCAATCGGGACTGGTTCAACGACAGCACGACTATCCATAGCTATGGCTGAGATTGAAGTGTTGGAGAAACAAACATCCACCGCCAAGCAAAAGGTCACAGAGTTGGAGGGCGCCCTGGCTGAAAAGGCCAGAACAATTGAAGGGCTACAGAGGGAAGTTGAGGAAGGAAAAAGGGTCACGGCTGAGCAACATCAAACCATTGCCGAGATGAAGAGTCGAGCAAAGCGGAACCTCACCCTGCTCGAGGCCAGAAGCTTAATCTGGTCGGACATAATCACGGCAGTAACCGAGCAGTGGGAATTCTTGACGATGATGGGGGAGCTCAATTCCACCCTTCCCTATCTAAATAGAAGGTTGCAGGAGGCAGGGAGTAATCTATCTAATAGAGCTCAACACGTCGACGACTACATCTCTTTTCTTTATGCACTAAGGGCGAACGACTTGGGGAAACATGGCATCCCCAGTCGATTCATGGAAATCAATGAGTGTCAAAAGATTATTGATAAAGAGGAAGCCCGAGTAGCAGCTTCAAGGGTCCTTCAACAGGTGGCTGACAGTGTTGAACAATTCGACAAGGTATGGGATGAGATCATCACAGCCGGACTCCCTTCCTGTTGGGAACCAAATGCCCCTGCCGTGCTTATGCTCCCAGATCAATACACAGCACGTTTACAAACGAAAAGGGATCGGTCAGACCTTCAAATGGGGAAAGCAACTCAGCTCAAGGCCACCACCATTGTCACAGTCCTCAAAAAGGAGTTTAATCTCCTTCACATGATCAGATATCGGCTCCCAACTGAGGCAAATATTCACACTCTCGGCGAAGCGTTTATCAGAGTTGAGAAGCTCTCAGCAATGTCGGAACCGACCTCCAATAGCCAACAGAGACTGACACAATTCATGAGTCAGCATACCAGTTCCTCTGCCAACGTGCCTCCTCCAGCGTCTGCAACGGCTTCTACTCAATTGCACCCATGACATTTCATTTTACTCATGATATGGCCTAAACGGCCTTTTTACTTTCATTTAGTTTATGTTTTTCAAATTTCCGAGTGGGTTGTTTTTCCCCCACTCTTGCATTTTTACTTTTTACATCAAACATTGGTCTCATTTTCTGTTTTGAAATTGGCCCAGGGCCTGTTTATGCATGAGGGGAGGGCTGTTTCCCCATCATGAAATTTTGTTGTTATGATAATGACTTTTAACAAATTTTGTTCATGCGAAGAAGATATTTCCCCGAAATATCTTCTCGCTGAAAGGAAAAGGAATCCTATATAAGACAGAGAAAAGAAGAAAGAAAGGTTCCAATTCTTCAGAAGAAATTGACGGTGTAAAGATTTTCTGTGTGTGTTTTTGCAAAGACTCAAATGCTAATGTGAAGAACCCGTAGGGTTTCAATGATAAGGAGTTACACTTTAAAGAGGATTCTGGACTTGTTTTATGGTAGTGTGTGATTTCCTCCTGTTTATTGCAATGTTGTTGTTCATTTCATTTTCATCCATGTCTATGGTGTTATATTCTGGAATGCGAGTGTCCCGTTGTTCTTGATATAAATTTATCTCTCCGATACTTATATCATTAGCTCTCTGGTACTTTAAAATGGCTCAGATATAATACAGTGTTCCATCTCCCATTCAGACATATTTCTGCTATATTGGCTATTACGAGGTACTATTGATGAAAGTTGCCTGCATATATGGATTCTTAGTTCTATAAGCCCATCATATGCTGTGAAACTCTTCTTGGTGTTTTCTTCCTGATAGTTAATATCTCCTTTTTCTATGCAGCTCATTAGTCATCGTTATATACATATCTCTTTTCTGCCATATACCATGAATCCGGCCCTGTTTACTATGAATTGTCTTAAAGTTGTCTGATACTGCAGTGTTTGAGTACAGCATTACATTCGTTCAGTATTACTCTTTAATGCTTCAAACTATCAAAAGTTTTGGTCCCACTCAAGTGTTATTCTCTGTTTGTAAAGAAGCAGTATGAGAGTTTTGTCTTGTTAAATTGCTAAAACGATGTTTTAGATCCTATGCTCTCTATACATTACAAGATGTCCTAGGCACTGGTCTATAGCAACTCTAGGTTGTCTCTAGGAGTTACAACATTTTGTATTGTCAAGTTGATGATCCTATTCATTTTGAAGATGCTATTAAAGATAGAAAATGGATAGAAGCTATGGATGATGAAATTAAAGCCATAGAGAAGAACAAAACATGGGATTTGGTTGATCTCCCAAAAGGAAAGGAAGTCATTGGAGTTAAATGGGTCTATAATACCAAAAGCAATGTTGAAGGAAAAATAGAGAGACACAAGGCCAGACTTGTTGTCAAGGGATATAAGCAGAAGCATGGAATTGATTATGAAGAAACTTTTGCACCAGTTGCAAGAATGGAGACAGTAAGAGCAGTGTTGTCAATAGCAGCACAAAACAAATGGAAAGTATACCAAATGGATGTAAAATCTACATTTTTAAATGGAGTTTTAATGGAAGAGGTATATGTGGAACAGCCTCTCGGATATGAGAAGAAAGGCCAAGAGCATAAGGTCTGCAAATTGAAGAAAGCTCTTTATGGGCTGAAGCAAGCACCAAGAGCATGGTACAGTAGAATAGATTCCTATCTATTGGAGAATGGATTTGAAAAGTGTGAGGGAGAACCCACCCTCTACATCAAAGAAAAGGATGGTAAGTTATTGATTGTTGTTTTATATGTTGATGATTTAAGTTTTACAGGTAATGATGATTACCTTGTTGAAAATTTTAAAACAGTCATGAAAGATGAATTTGAAATGACTGACATGGGTTTGTTGAGATACTTCTTGGGAATAGAAGTAGAGAAAAGTGAAAAAGGGATTTTTATTTCTCAAGCAAAGTATGTGAATCAAGTTTTAGAAAGATTTAATATGCAGGAGTGCAAAGCTGCAATTACTCCCACAGTAATGGGATTGAAGTTGAGTAAGGATGACAGCAGCAAGGATTTCGATCCAAGTTTGTATAAAAGCATAGTTGGCAGCCTCATGTATTTGACTGCAACTAGGCCGGATATTATGCATGTTGTTAGTTTAATTTCCAGATTTATGGAGAAGCCAAAAGAAGCACATTGGCAAGCAGCAAAGAGAATTCTAAGGTATGTGAAAGGAACTAAAAGATTCGGCATTTTATATACTACTTCAGAAAATTCAGAATTGGTTGGATACACTGACAGTGATTGGGATGGAAGTGTAGATGATCGGAAGAGTACTTCCGGTTATGTTTTTCATATGGGTTCAGGAGCCATTTCATGGGCTTCTAAGAAACAGCCTATTGTAGCAATATCTACAGCAGAGGCAGAATATGTGGCAGCTACAGCAGCAGTGTGTCAAGCAATTTGGATGAGAAGAATGTTGAGAAGCTTGTGCCAAGAACAGGTAAAGGGCACTGTGATTTATTGTGACAATAGCTCAGCTATTGCATTGTCAAAGAATTATGTGTTTCACAAAAGAACGAAATACATAGATACAAAGTTTAATTATATCAGAGAATTGGTGAACAATGGTGAAGTTGTTTTACAGCATTGTAAAACAGAGGAGAAATATGCAGATATTTTAACTAAACCACTGGGACAGAAGACCTTTGAATTTTTAAGAAAATCTTTGGGTATTATTGATAACCCAGCAGCTGACTTTAAGGGGGAGTGTTGAAAATATTAAAGTCACCTTCCATGCCTTTAGGCAGGAAGAAAAAGAGTACAAGGCAGCAACAGCAGAATTTTGAGTGCACAGCACTTTGTATTAAAGAGGAATGGAGAATCTGTAATGATGAATTAATTGTGATGGGCTACAGCCACAGATTGCAGATGAGAATTTAATATGGATATGGGTGAAGTCGATTTTTTGCAGAGGAATGAAGATTTCCCGTAGCTCTAATCTACGGAGGATCGGTTCTTATTAAGATAGTCATTTGGGGCTTTAAAGCCCTCAACAACCAAATTTTCTCTTTGAAGCAGTGTCTTGTTAATGAAGAGTTCTGAGATGCGATCGCAATCGCAAATCGCAACAAATAAATGAGACAAGGACCGAGTGTCTTGTTGATGTGGCAGAGTTCCGCAGAGGAATGGTTTTACACTATACAATCGAATGTTATATTATAAATCGCCCCCACCAACAGCCGAGGCCCGTGGGTCCACTTGACCACGTGGCGGAGACTCAATGGAATCGCAAGTTTCAATCGCAAGGTTCAATCGGCGGTCCTTTGTTTTGTGTTCCGATCAAAGGCCAGACCGAATGATATTATATGCCACAGTTGAATGGGAAATCGCATCCGGTTGTCCAATCGCAATCGGAAACTCTTAAGTGTTGGGCCCGATTGCCCCGATTGAAGTTTCGGACCCGATCTCTTTATGTGCTATGTTTTATATCGGGCCATCGCATCCATTGTGTAATCGCAATCGAAACTTCCGGTTGATCGCACGCCTTTGTAATATGATGCGATTGGAGTGGCGGACCCGATCCAGGTATAGGCCGGAGTTTATATGTTCCATCGCATCCGGTTGATTGATCGCAATCGGAGATTTATTATTGTGGTTCGTTTGTTGTAAAGTGTGGACCCGATGGAGGTGTTACATTATATTTAATAGTTGGATCGCGCCCGCAATCCAATCGCAATCGCAAGTTTTGTTTCACACTGCCGATCTGCCGACTGCGATGTGGTCCCCACTCGCATGTCGTGTATTTGATTTTATTTTTTTGATTTAAGTTTTTTTTATATAGTTTTTATGAAATGTTAAAATATATGCGCGGCATATATAAAAGCAAAAAGCCCTACGAGCCATTGTAATGAGATTTGCATTGTTATGTTTTCGCACAGCAGCATGAAAGGAAGACATACACAGCAGTGTTGTTCTTGAGAGACAGAGAGTCATTTTGTGCACTGCGTCTGTAGCAGTCACCATTGTTGTTATCCCTCTGTTAAGAGGAAGAATTTGTATCAGTTTTTTTTAATAGAAGTTGTTTTAAAATTCTGGAAAACTCTGTCTACTGTCAAATATTTTTAATTTCTCTGTGTTTAGAGGAGAGGAGCTTACTCTCTCCACTGTTTGTTTGGAATTCTCAAAATTCCAACAATACCCATTTGGGATTTGGCTTAGAAATCTCAGGAAAATGATTCAATGGCACAATGTTCATTCTCATCCATATCCGCTCCGATGAGCCCGAGAGGATCAAGCAAGTCTTCAAGGAGAAAAACAGCAAGTTTAACTACCATGAGATGAAATTGTAGCTTGCTTTGACAGATTCCGAGATTTCCATCCGATTTTTACACCTCAAGCTAGTAATATGTCATTGCAAATTTTTATTCAAACACATTGTTTTGCCCAGAATCACGATTTTTTCAACAAAATTATCGAGATATATATATATATATATATATATATTGAAAATTTCGTATGTGCTTGAAAAAAACGGATCTGCACGATTTATACACTGAATTTTCCGAGATTAGAATTGGGATTGTGTACAACCACTGGGGAAAATTGAAATCCTTAGTTACAGAGCTTGAATAAATCCAACGACTTGTTATTTATGGCATATCTTTTTAATGGAATGACTTCAGAGATTCGAATTGCTTTTAAGGTGGATCAACCTGCTTTGATGTAGCCACATGTCTAGAGGATATGAAGTTCATTCCACATCCATATTTCAAGGAAGAAGCCCCTTACATGGGTTTTTTTTATGTCATAATTTTTTTTAGAGGTCCAACTAGTCGACTTCTTTCAATGTTGGATTTAACGCCATATATGTGCATTTTGAGGGGGGTCCTCTTCACATTCTCAACTCGGTATGAAAAATACAGAAAAACAAGATGGTCCAAGTGGGAGATGTGTTATCCAGGTATGAAAATATTTAAATGAGGTTGTGGTTGGAGGTTGCTTTGTGGACAAACACATCACTTAGAGGTGGACTATTTTTTGATCTCCCATGTTTTACTTTTTCAATTTGACCCTAGTGTTGCGCTATTGGAGGATTATTCTTTTCACTTTGTTTAACCTTGAACCTTCTTGCTTATTTAGAAACAACCCTTTCCTAACAATGGGGGTGCTAACGACAATGGGACGCTAACGACAAAGCAACAAATTGGTATCCTGAGCACTAAGTGGTAATGGAAATGGGCATGTGTACTAATTTTGATAATAGCCAAAATTAGGGTAGTAACCAGAGAGGAGAATTGGAAAAATAGTTTTTGATGATGAGATTCCAATTGCATTTCTACAATCAAACCTCACAATTCTCCTTACATAATTGTTGTTTCTTGATTGATTCCTTTATGTGCACATCATTATTTTTTATTTTCATTCATTCATGTGTTGCACCACTACTAGAAACCAATGTAATTATGATTTATTTATCACCATCATCCTAGATTTCTAATTTTTATGTGATAGCTCCATACTTGGGTGTCTCTATTTGTAAAAATTGAATACACCTGCATATGATTATCTCCTGGCTAATCATTATTTCCTTGCAAAAGTGGTCCATCGAGACAACGAAACCAACGAACTGTTGATTGGAATAAATTGCAGCCAAACGTTCCTACTCAGGGCTGGTGATGGAGATGAGGAATATTCTTGGAGTGCAGTGAGAGATTTGGTGATAGTCATTGAGAACGAAGAACATGTTTCTACAAGAGAAGATTTTTTTATTAGGACTCAAATGATCGATAGCAGATTTGCAATTAAATTTCTGGAAAGATTTTTTCTTTTTTCTTTTTTTTAATAATTCAATAGATTTTTTGATCTTCCTGATCACTCGAAGCGTAGGAAGAGAGCATACTAATTTCTTGAATTAATTTTATTTCTGCAGGGTAGCATGGATGGATAATAAACACAATCAATATTTGTGACAAAACCTCGCATTTTCTATACTCTTTCTGCAATGTCGCGGGGGCATTTAGACTCTTGGAAGACAAATATTTTCGATAATCAAGCTTCTGGCTTACCCATGATACAGAAACAAGATAAAGAAATGCGATGATGAAGCAGCTCTTACTATGCCACTGAATTTATTCATTTATTCATGATGATTTATTTTTTATTTTTGAAAATAAGACTAAAAACTTCTAATGACTTCTAACGATAACGAGCTCGTTTTATTTTCCTAATTTATTCTATCTAACTTGCTTGAAAGAATTTTTTTATTTCCTAGGTAAAATAATGCTTCCAGTGAAGCCATCTACGAACTAAAAATTCAAAAATGCTCACATCAAGATTTAAAATTTTTACATAATTTTTTTAGTTTGTCCTTTAGATTGATTGTTAATTGAAGTATGCTTTAATGAAAGATGGCATAAACCAACAACAATAAATGATTAAATAACAGCAATAATCAGAGAGAAGAAGAAGCAAACAATTTGATGAGGGAGTTCGTCCCTCCTAGACTACATCTCCAGTTCTGCTTTTAAGTGGGCATCTGTTTTTATTAGGATTGATCTTGAAGAATATTTACATTGAAATGGAATACAATGAATGTGCTCACAGGTGCTTCTGAACCCTATAAATAGAAATTAATCTTCCTCGCCTTTCTGACACCTTTCTCCGTGCTCATTTCCGACTCCCGACAATCGAGCAATGCTGCAAAAAAAATCGCCTATGTCCTTCTGAAACTGAACTCAGAATGCACAATGTCTTCCAACTATCGAAGATGAACTTCATGAGGAAATTCCATGGCTTAAATAAGTCTGCATCGAACCTCTGTTTTCCAAAAATAAAAATTGGTTGAGCTGAATTAATGAGGAGGTCTTGAATCCCTATCATTTGCATATACCTAGGGATTAAGTCTCGAAACCTTAGCGCTGAATTTATTTCAAAAACCCAAAATTGAACTATATAATCAAAATATCAGCTCGACGGTTAGGCTAACCAAGTGGAGGTGATAACTACTGCGTATGATCAGGCGGGTATTGTCCAGCGGTCATGGTAGCTCCCGATGGTTGAGGTATATTCACTACTTTTAAGCCTGTTCACATGGCTTATTAACTGTCGGCTTGACACATGGTTTGACATCCTGCTGCGGTTTCATACCTCTCACATTCCCGACACGGCATATCACGTGGTTTTCATACCTATCATATGATAATTAAAACTCCGACATGGTTTCATAAACCACACAGTTAGAAAGCGCTGTGGGTTTTAATATAAGGTTTTATTATGAAGTTTTTAAACCAAAATTCATTTTAACCGAACCTTATCTTAAAAGGTTTATGGTATGGTTTTAGACTTAGGAATAGGTTTTAATATAGCACTTAGGTTTACGACTTAGGTATGATACTTTGTGCTAGGATTTTTCAACATAGGCTTTTAAGACTTAGGATAAGGATTTAGGTTTAATGTTTTACGACCTAGGCTATCACTTAGGTCTTAGATGATGTGGATAGGGTTTTAGACTTAGGTATTAGGGTTTTAGATCTAAGTTTAACTTTTAACCATAGACCTTTACAATGTCATTTTGAACCTTAGTTTATTATTAAAACCCTTTACATCATATCAAAAAATTCGATCCTTATGACATCTGAAGGACCTTTTCACAGGCGACACTGGCGAAAGTGCGTGTATGAAGACTGAACTGGTCATCGAACTGCTGAAGTTGATTGGACCTTTCTGCTGAACTGTACTGATCAAGATCCTCCTGGATCAATCCTCTCCACTTAAAAAGCTTTTGGACCACAAAATATTGATTTTAAACTGACAATAAGTGAGAATACAACTCTCTCACTTTCATCTTGACTTTGATGACATAAAACCATACCTGCTCATTGACCTGAAACTGATGCTTATCATGGCACAATTTGAACCTGACTTGACTCAATGCTTGTCATGGCGAAGAAGAATGTAAGGCTTGATTTTAATATTTATGCACATAAATTAAAATTTCATCCCACATCTTAGGATGTTTATTGTAGTTACCTCGAAGAATATGTATCCTGATCCTCTTTACCATTTCTGTCTATCCTTGAACCAAATCCATGATGCCCCATGGTTGCAAAGGAACTGGAAGTGGCATGTGAAAACCAATATTTCGATTGCATGGCCTGCTTTTCAAACACATTACACATCCCTTTATGTACTTCACAATTGTTTCATACATATGAGGCCAGTAACAATACATTTGACTTTGTGCCGTAGTCTTTCTTACACCGAAATATCCTGGAATACGAGAAAGATGAACTTTGCAAATAACCTACACTCTTTCTATTTGAGCATCATGAGTTAGTGATTCAAAATTTTCTTCGAAATCATCATCAGTATTATACTATTCTATATAACTTTCATGAATCAATGAACTTTTATGCAGTACTACTGAAGCATTCAAAGACATCATATCAAATACTTTACTTGTTACACCTTCCTTATCCTTAATTACTAAGTGAATTTGCTAAATAAATACCATCCAACTGTAGTGAGATTGTTGCAACTTTGTATATGACTGAAAATATTGAAGCAACTGATAATCTATGTGAATCACTGTTTCCATTGCATAACCTTTAACATCTATTTTAACTTCATATGGTTGTTGAGGATCTATCAATGTTGTGAAATTTATCTTCTTAAATGAATCAACTTTAACATAGACACTTATTCCCCATGTCTCATTTTGCTTATGAGCCAAAATTATGGGTGAACTGTATGGAGATGATCCGAGTCACATTAATTATTTACCAACCTTCCCTGGAATTTGTTGCTTTATTTCTTTATTCTCTATAACTGACTTGTGATATATTTCATCATTAGAAAGAGAGGCAACATACATCAACTGCATCTCATGTGATATTTCCATTTTATGAAGTAGATGTTTTGGTTCTTTAACTAGATCCTGAAATGAATCTACCTTTTTAGCTAAATTACCTTCATACTGAATTTCACAACCTGAAGAAGTATCATTAAGATCCTTATGTTGTTCTTTTATCGACATGAGTATGTATCTCTTACTTGAACTTATTGAGCGCTTCATCTGATTAACATTAATTAAATTCAAGTGATATTTGATTTTACGTGCCCGAATGATGTATTTAATCCCATCTTTGCTGAGATGATACACATGCTATATTATATAAAATACTGCATCACGATCATAGAGATAAGGGCTACCTAAAACAATTCCACAAATGTCTGATGGTATCACATCTAGATCCACTTCATCGATATAGTTATCTGTGATTGCAAATTTTAACCGATATTGTTTGGTAACATGAATTTGACTTTGCTCCTTTAACCATCCTAAAGGATATGTATTTGGATGATTATGTGTTTTCAAACCCAATTGTTTAACCAATGACTCAGAAATAAAATTTGCCTGTGATCCCGTATTGAACAATGTATCTATCTTAGTATGTTTTGAAGTTAACCTTATATGAAATAACTCGATTCTTTTATCTTCATTCTGTTGTTTGATGTTTTAAGAAGAAGAATTAATAACATCGGTAATTTTACCTGTTGTAACCATAGTAGTGATTTTACCTTCATCACCTGAATTGGATCCTAAGTCTAAGCCTTGTTTGATTGCTATTTCAGCCTTCTTTTCACCCTTATTTGATTGAAACTTCTTCGGCTTCAGTTCCAGATGAAGTTTCTAACACCTATCTTCATCATGGTCGATGCTTTGGCAATGTGTACACGTAGGTCTTTCATATTCCTTCTGAGCTGTGGCAGTCTTCTTTCCCCTTGACTTGCCCTTCTTTTTTTTGTCTTCAATTTCCATCTAATTAGATGTCTTTGGTGTAAACGTGAATGGTATACCACCTAATTTGACATGAATTTCTTGAACACAAACTTCATCAAAATCATTAGGATTGAACATTAATAATGTATGCTGAAAATATGAATGCAAACTGCTAATATACTTCAATAAATTTTCTTTTGTGTCCAAAGAAATACCAAGTGCTAATGCCTTCTTTCTAAATTCCTGTGTGAACTCTTGAACATTCTATCCCTTACCTTGTCGCAAGCACTGCCAATCCATTATAGCTTGTTGTGTGTGACCCAATGTATAGATTTTTTTCTTTAGAGATTTAATAAACTTAGTCCATGAGGTGATAAATTTTCCTTTATGCTTTAAATCTATCTGTGTATTACTTTCCCACCAGATCAAAGAAGTACCCCCCATTCTAAGAGTAGCTAAATGGATCTTTGTATTATCATCAGTAATATCTTGAATACGACAATAAAATTCTAACTGTTTTACCCAATTATCTAGTTTCTCAGGGTTTATTTCTCCATCATACACAGGCAATTCAAACTTAACATCAAGTTTCAATAGTGGACTCTTAGGTTTCTTTTCTTTTTCTGATTCACAACTAGAAGTAGAAGAGGAAGAAGAAGATGATGGAGATGACGGAGGAGAAGGAGATTTATCTGCCTTGCCTTTGCCCTTGTCCTTCTTTGATGCCTTAAATGATGAGGCTGCATCTCTCATCTTCTTGTCTTCATATAATTCTGCCAACATTTTCTACATGTTTAGAAACATCTGTTGGATTTGATTCTCATCCGTGGGTTTCTTTTCACTAGCTTCAGGAGTCTCAATGGTCTCAGTCCCTGTCATCATTGATTTATGATCAAATTTCTGCCTTCCGATCTCTGGATCGAATTCCTCAAGCTCACTTTTTCCACGTTGCAATCCCAACCTGGTTAACATCCACTAACAAACAAAATACAAGAAAAACCTGCTGTGATACCAAAAATGATCTGAATGTGATCGAATAAAGTGCTTAAGCAGTTTGATTAGTTTTTCCTTTGGATTGATTGTTAACTGAAGTATGCTTTAATGAAATATGAAATAAACCAGCAGCAATAAATGATTAAATAACAACAATAATCAGAGAGAATAAGAAGCAAACAGTTTGATGACGGAGTTCGTCCCTCCTAGACTACATCTCTGAGTCCGCTTTTAAGTGGGCATCCGTTTTTATTAGGATTGATATTGAAGAATATTTACACTGAAATGGAAGATAATTAATTTTCTCGCAGGCACTTATGAACCCTGTAAACAAAAATTACTCTTCGTCATCTTTCTGACGTCTGTCTCCGTGCTCAATTCCGACTCCGGACGGTCAAGCAATGCTACAAACAAAATTGCCCATGTCCTTCTGAAACTGAACTCAGAATGCACAATGTCTTCCAAATATCGAAGATGAAATTCATGAGGAAATTCCATAGCTTAAATAAGTCTACATCAAACCTATGTTTGCCAAAAATAACAATTGGTTGAGTTTAATTAATGAGGAGGTCTTGAATCCATATCATTTGCATATACCTAGGGATTAAGTCCCCAAACCTTAGTGCTGAATTTATTTCAAAAAACCAAAATTGAACTATATAATAAAAATATCAGCCCGATGGTTAGGCTAACCAGGCAGAGGTGATAACTACTGCGTGTGATCAGGCGGTTATTGTCTGATGGTCATAGTAGCTCTCAATGGTTGAGGTCTATCTGCTACGTTTAAGTCTATTCACATAGTTCATTAAATATCGACTTGACACATGGTTTGACATCTTGCCGCAGTTTCATACCTGTCACATTCCTGACGTGGCATATCACGTTGTTTTCATACCTATCATATGATAATTAAAACTTCAACACACTTTCATAAACCACGCGGTTAGCAAGCGTTATGGGTTTTAATATAAGGTTTTATTATAAAGTTTTTAAACCAACACTCATTTTAACTGAACCTTATCTTAAAAGGTTTATGGTATGGTTTTATAATTAGGAATAGTTTTTAATATAGTGCTTATGTTTAAGAATTAGGTTTGATACTTTGCGCTAGGATTTTTCAACATAGGCTTTTAAGACTTAGGATAAGGATTTAGGTTTAATGTTTTAGGACCTAGGCTATCACTTAGGTCTTAAATGATGTGGATAGGGTTTTAGACTTAGGTATTAGGGTTTTAGATCTAGGTTTAAATTTTAACCATAGACCTTTACAATGTCCTTTTGAACCTTAGTTTAGGATTAAAATCTTTTACATCATATCACAAAATTTGATCCTTATGACATCTGAAGGACCTTTTCATAGGTGACACTGGTGAAACCGTGTGTATGAAGACTGAACTAGTCATAGAGCTGTTGAAGTTGACTAGACGTTTCTACTAAACTGTATTGATCAAGATCCTCCTGGATCAGGCACTGCGTACTCAGGATTGAGCGTTGCGCGCATGGGACTGGCACTGCACCCTCAACTTAGGAGTTGTGCCCTTGGCTAGGAGGGCTACCTACACCCTATGATCACTAAAAACACCTCTCATTGCTTCCATGCCTATGCTCAATGGTCTTCCAAGCATTTTCAAGGGTAATTACATGCTATAACCCCATCTTCAAGCAAGTTGAGGATTTCTTATTGAATGAAATCAAACCCCAAGGAGAAAACCCTAAAAATCATGCTTGAAGTCACTGTTTAAACCTCTTTCCATCTGCATATGAAGAGTATCAGTCCAAAAAAAGAGTGACTGCACAGCTAGTGATTTTCATTAAGTATTTTAACCTCTCACTCAGCCTAATGTACCTATACCCTCACTTACTCAATCCCTCATTAGCCTAAACTGGCATTCCATCATCATCTTTTCATTTCCACTCCCATTTACACTCCAAGGTTGGAAAAATAGAGTATAAACATGTCAGTAGAGGGTTGTCATTGAGTTGTTAACTTATCCCTCATTCTCATATACTTACACCCTCACTCATTCATCTCATTCACTTGTAAAGGCTGCCATTCCACCTGTTAGCCACCTATAAATTCTGAGATACCTAGTGGCGGCTAAAGTTGTTTCCAAGCCTTCAAGAGATATATTCCCTTTGAAAAATCCATCATCTTTGAAGTCTTATGATGATTCCTTGTCCTTTGAATTAATCTTCACTGCTGTTTCACTATAATCCCTTAATAACCTGCTCATTACCAAGAGAAAACTGCTTATAAAACTCCATTTCTCACCATTCACCTCTCCATTTCACTCCCAAAAAATATCCATTTTCATCCTTGTTTCCCTCACAAAATCCCTCAAAAATACCTTCATTTAACCTATAAAAACACCCTAACCTTCTTTTTACTTGTTATCTTCCTCTGATTTGGTTGTAAAAATCCCTAATTCAAGCTTATCGGAACCCTCATTTGGCCTTAAAATCCCTATTTTTGGCCTAAAAGCAGTATTACTCTCTATAAAGGTATTAAGCCCCCGAGGGCCTAAGTCACCAACTAGCTCCGGTTCTTTCCCTCCATGGGACCACACCCGAGCGCTTATCCCTAAGCCCTCCTCTCCTCATATTTCTCCGCGAATGCAACTTTTTCTTTATAAATTTTTCACCCGACATTTTACCCCCGATGCAACCTCCACCGTTGATCCCGTAGATCTGACGATGATCAACGAACCTCCTCCCATATTGCCATCCATATGCCTATTCCCCCCCGCTTTTCATCTTTGCTGTCGATCTCTGGGATCCAACGAATTCCACGTAGCCCCACCTTATGACCCGCCAGAACCATTTCTCCACTCCACGACAAATACTGACATCACCACCGGGTCCACTACTTCATCTGCCCATGCAACTCTTCATTCATCGTGCTTATCCTCCACCATATGATCTGTGACCCCAGATTTGAGGGCCAGCGCGTGATATCACGTAAATTCTTGCCCCTGTCCCCCACCGCACAACTTCTGTGTGATAAAAATAGTTTTATAAATCCACGTGTCAATCGCTAAATGGAATCACATTCCAAACTCCCAAAATCGCCTCCCCCCATTTCACTGCGTGAAAATCATTAATGTTTTTCCCAAACCTGACAATCCTTTTCTTCGCGCCATATTCAAATTTAAACCTGGTACAACCTCCGCCATGGTTTCTCCGTCTCTCCGCTGCATACATATACCTTCTCACTACTCCTCTGCTTCCCCAGAGCCTCTGCAAGCAGTCACAGCCCAAACAACGCAGGATTTTGTAACAGTTTGTTATTTTGCAGGTTCTATGTCAGGGTTTCGAGTGCCTGAATATCCCACATCCCAATAAATATGACACAGGGTCGAAGATGACGATCCAAGACCATGATCCATGCAAGAAGGAAATCAGCAAGGGTAATTTCCAAGGTTTTAAGTCAATAATTCATGATTATAGACTATTTACCAAACCCTCCAGTGCGTAAAAGTCCCTGTCAAGAAACAAAGGTTAAACACAGATTAGTGAAGTAATCAAAGATAAAGATTTGAGCATATAGTTTGAAGACTAAAGGAATCGAGCCTATAGATCGGACATGAAGGAAAAAACACAATTCATAAAGATACAACAAATCAGATAAGGTGAACTATTCAGACGTCATGTACATCAGGACAGAGCAGATTAATTCATCAAAATATTTGAAGCCACCTGCACCCTGAATTTTACCTATAAAGACACTTTGACAGTTATCACACTAACAACACATCTTTTAATTGTCAGAATAGTTATTTTAAGGTATGGGAAAACCTATAGCCCATTCTTTCATCTATCTTGTCCCAGAAGGAATGACAGAAACTGTTGCAGCCATCCAGAAGACACTCTTTGGAGTTATTCCCAACCTGCTTATATGTCCTGAAGTCAACGAAAATAGCAGAAATGATCCAGCATTAATGTAATATGTATTAAGTAGAGTGAAACATCGAATACACTCTTCCTCTGCCTTAAATGATCATTAAAAATTTCTTCATCTACTTTTCCTCATTTTTTCCTATAAAGACTCCTTGAAGTCTTATTGTAAATGGTTGGCATTTGGTGATTTCAAAAGTAATACATAGATTTCTGCTTTGAAGAAGCATCGATGTTCTAGAGGAGTGTGGAAGTCTCTGTTTTCTCTATTGAATGAAGGAGGCTAGACCATTGGATCCTTGAGCCTGGTTTTGGTGAAGTAATCTCTTATTGTTAATGTTATTCCCCCGTTTATCACTTTGTTCCATTATTCTTTCACTTACAGTAGGATAAAAAGTTTAGGCAAAGAAATGTATCTTAGAACCACCTCTAACCTGTTTATCCTTCACTGTTTATATGTTTTTTTCTACTGAACATGACAGGGTAGTCTAAAAGCTCTCTTGAATATTTAGTTTGTTTTATTTCAAAAATGTTAATTCAATTGTGTTAAAGACTGTTTAGGCATTCCCTCTTTCTTTGCCACTGAATATTGTAACTAAAATCTCCCTTTAATTATTAATTCTTGCAGTTTGACAGAGAGGCCTGTTTCAATCATACCCTCCATTCCTTACTGTAATTATTGTGTTGAAGGTCCCTATAATTGCAGTCCTAGATGTCTAAGGCGTTCCCTCTTCTTTGAATGCAATTGTATGTCTTGTTGATTAAGCTCTCAACAGTGGACTTGTAGGAGGAAATAGGGCATTCCCCGAATCCTATAATTCATTAAGAAGGTTTTAGTCTGCATTTCTCCTTTTTATTTGAGTGTTTATATTTATTAAGTCCAAAAAGTGAGCTTACTAAAGGAAATAGGGAAACTTATGAGTTCAAATCCTTAATCTGAACTCATGGAGAAATAAGGGTAGTATTAGATAGGTTTTATTTTCTGTTTGCAAAATAAAATGTTGGAAAAAGGGTTTTCTAGTCCAAGTGCACTCAAAGAAGAAAACAATGCTAGGACAAATAGTTTGGGGTAGGTATAAGTGTTGTTCAAATGGATTTATTGCTGCAGGACAATGAAAAGTTGTCAAATGAAGAATTCTGCCCAATGGAATGGCACTGGTTTGTTAAATCCATAGATTACTGAGGTTCTGGACACCTAAAGGGCAAGCTGTCCTCCCCAAGTGGAACCACTATTAGCCACCTATATATTCTGATATACCTAGTGGTGGCTAAAGTTGTTTCCAAGCCTTCAAGAGATATATTTCCTTTGAAAAATACGTCATATTTAAAGTCTTATGATGATTCTTTGTCCTTTGAATTAATCT
The DNA here is from genome assembly GCA_034641835.2 of Pinus albicaulis. Lineage (NCBI taxonomy): Eukaryota > Viridiplantae > Streptophyta > Pinopsida > Pinales > Pinaceae > Pinus > Pinus albicaulis. The sequence continues at coordinate 446,250,709 of CM076575.1, read as the reverse complement.
TCACTGTTGTTTCACTATAAGCCTTCAAGAACCTGCTCATTACCAAGAGAAAATTGCTTATAAAACTCCATTTCTCACCATTCACCTCTACATTTCACTCCCACAAAATCTCCATTTTCATCCTTCTTTCCCTCACAAAATCACTCAAAAATATCTTCACTTAACCTCTAAATACACCCTAACCTTCTTTTTACCTGTTATCTTCCTCTGATTTGGTTGTAAAAATCCCTGATTTAAGCCTGTCGGAACCCTCGTTTGGCCTTAAAATCCCTATTTTTGGCCTAAAAGTAGTCTTCCACTTTATAAATGTATTAAGCCCCTGAGGGCTTAAGTTACCCACTAGCCCTGGTTCTTTCCCTCCATGGGACCACACCCGAGCGCTTATCCCTAAGCCCTCATTTCCTCATATTTCTCTATGAATGCGCCTTTTTCTTTATAAATGTTTCACCCGATGTTTTACCCCTGATGCAACCTCTGTCGTTGATCCCATAGATCTAATGGTGATCAATGACCCTCCTCCCATACTGCCATCCATCCGCCTAACCCCCCCTACTTTTCATCTCTGCTATCGATCTCTGGGATCCAACGGCTGCCACCTAGCCCCACCTTATGACCCACCAAAACCATTTCTTTGCTCCACGAAAAATATTGAAATCACCACTGGGTCCACTGCTTCATCCGCCCGTGCAAATATTCATCCATCGCGCTTCTCCTCCACCATACGATCTGTGACCCCAGATCTGACGACCAGTACACGATATTGCATAAATTATTGCCCCTGCCCCCCATCGCGCAAATTACCCACAATAAAAGCGGTTTTAGGAATCCACGTGTCAATCGCTGAATGGAATAGCGTTCCAAACACCCAAAAATGCCTCCCCCCATTTCGCTGCGTGAAAACCATTAATGGTTTTCCCAAAACTGACAATCCTTTTCTTTGCACCATATTCAAATTTAAACCTGGTACAGCCTCCGCCATGGTTTCTCCATCTCTCCGCTACATACATCTACCTTCTCATTGCTCCTCCGCCACCCCAGAGCCTCTGCAAGCAGTCAGAGTCCAAACAATGCAGAATTTTGTAATATTTTGTTATTTTGCAGATTCTATGTCAAGGTTTCGAGCACCTGAATATCCCACAGCCCAATAAATATGACACAGGGTTGAAGATGACGATCCAAGACCATGATCCATCCAAGAAGGAAATCAACAGGGGTAATTTCCAAGGTTTTAAGTCAACAAGTCATGATTATAGACTATTTACCAAACCCTCCAGAGCGTAAAAGTACCTGTCAAGAAACAAAGGTTAAACACAGATTAGTGAAGTAATCAAAGATAAAGGTTTGAACATATAGTTTGAAGATTAAAGGACTCGAGCCTACAGATCAGACACGAAGGAAAAAGCACAGTTCATAAAGATAAAAAAAATCAGTTAAGGTGAACTAGTCAGACCTCATGTACATCAGGATAGAGCAGATTAAGTCATCAAAATATCTGAAGCCACCTGCAGCCTGCATTTCACCTATAAAGACCCTTTGAAAGTTATCACACTGACAACACATATTTTAATTGTCAGAACAGTTATTGTAAGGTATGGGAAAACCTATAGCCCATTCTTTCATCTATCTTGTCCCAAAAGGAATGACAAAAACAGCTGCAGCCATCCAGAAGACACTCTTTGGAGTTATTTCCAACCTGCTTATATGTCCTGAAGTCAACGAAAACAACATAAATGATACAACATTAATGTAATATGTATTAAGCAGAGTGAAACATTGAATACACTCTTCCCCTGCCTTAAATGATCATTAAAACTTTCTTCATCTACTTTTCCTCATTTTTCCCTATAAAGACTCCTTGAAGTCTTATTGTAAATGGTTGGCATTTGGTGATTTCAAAAGTAATACATAGATTTCTGCTTTGAAGAAGCATCGGTGTTCTGAAGGAGTTTGGAAGTATCTGTTTTCTCTATTGAATGAAGGAGGCTGGACCATTGGATCCCTGAGCTTGGTTTTGGTGAAGTAATCTCTTATTGTTAATGTTATTCTCCCGTTTATCACTTTGTTCCATTAAGCTTTGACTTATAGTAGGATAAAAAATTTAGGCAGAGAAATGTATCTTAGAAGCACCTCTGACCTATTTATCCTTCACTGTTTTATATGTTTTTTGCTGATGAACATGACAGGGTAGTCTAATAGCTCTCTTGAATATTCATTTTGTTTTATTTCAGAAATGTTAATTTAGTTGTGTTAAAGACTATTTAGGCATTCCCTCTTTCTTTGACACTGAATATTGTTTATGAAATCTCCCTTTAATTATTAATGCTTGCAGTTTGATAGAGAGGCATGTTTCAATCATACCCTCTATTCCTTACTGTAATTATTATGTTGAAGGTCCCTATAATTGCAGTCCTAGATGTCTAAGGCGTTCCCTCTTCTTTGAATGCAATTGTATGTATTGTTAATTAAGCTCTCAACAGTGGACTTGTAGGAGGAAATAGGGCGTTCCCCAAATCCTATAATTCATTAAGAAGGTTTTAGTCTGCATTTCTCCTTTTTCTTTGAGCGTTTATATTGATTAGGTCCAAAAAAGTGAGCTTACTGGAGGAAATAGGGCGTTCGCCGAATCCTTTAAGTCATTGTGGAAGGGTTTTGTTTGATTTTCACTCTTAGTCCTTAATTTTCATCCCATTTTACCTATATTATTCAACAGATCCTTGACCAAGTTAGATTTTCCCTCTAGTTTCCCTTCCTTCTCAATCAGAACTATTTGGACTTTCACATGACTCCATTGCCCAATGGCTTGTAATTTCCCATGCTCTATCTATACTACATGAAACATATTTGTCCAACCAAACAAAACAAACAACCCTGCACCTCATAACTAGCCTAAAATCAACTACTAAAATATTCAAGATACATCCTTATAAAAATATTGAGAGATCCCTCTCTGAAACTAGGAGGGCTAGATCCTAGAGCTCTAAAGCTTGGTTTTCATGTTGCCTTGTCACTTGGCATGGTAAAAATCCAAATCACAGGAACCCCAACATAATTGCAATCACAGTGGAAATTTATGAAAGAATCACTACATACACATCTCTGAACATTCAGAAGTCCCCGTATTAAAATAACACCCTATGGACTTATCCCACTGCTAACACCAACATAATGGCGATCACGGTGGGACCTATTGAGTACATAATAGTCTAGAAAACTCTTGTAGACTCAGTAAGTCCTTAAATAACCACAAAAAACTTAGAAAACTCAAAAAACATTTCAGATTGGCTTCATAATAAACATTGGTGGTGGACCATAGAACATTTCACCTCCAAGGGAGCTAAAAACTTCTACCAGGCGACTCCACTGGCCTTCAATAGGCCTACTACTTCACTAGTCCTTATAAAATCCCCTGGGAATGCATTGAGCAAACCCAATCATGCTGTTGGTGGACAAAAAAGTTCAAAATATTCCACCTGGAAACTCCACAATCCCAAAAGACCTAATGAATCCACTGGCAGAAGACTCTGAACTGGTTGAAAAGATACAATGACCTCTTTATTACAAACATGGAATCAAATATATACAGAGAAGCTACACTAGACACATTTTTGTACATGTTTGGAAAATAATGGAGAGGTATGAGGCTAATTTAAATATCAATGATCTCGAGCAGCACATGCTTTTTCCAGATCAAGAACAAACTCAAACTCTACAAGACCTAGACAATGAGCAAGACATGTATGATGATCAAGACTTTATAGAAGATGATGAGGAAGGTTGTCAAGAAATTCCTGATTTCCTGGATATATCTTGTACTATGCTATTAAGAGAGCTTCATGACCAAATTGCAAATACTTATAGTGAGCAGTGCTTTGAGGAAACAAGTAGCCACTTAGAAAACATAGAATCTGATTGGTAGCATTACTTACTTTAATGATTTTCCTAATTTTGATCTATCTGATGATGATTTTCTCCAAATAGAAATTGATATTGCAGGGCCATCATTAGTAGATTTGAGGAAGGAAGATCAGTTCCATCAACTTCAAGAAAGTAATGAGCCCATGCAGGCTATTTATGATACTAATGAGGAAAGTTGTGAAAGTCTAGTAGCAGGTGAAGATTCATTGAATCTTCACTCTGCTTTATCTCAGATCATCAGTAATAGTTTCCATGCATTTGGAAATCAGCAGCCTTTCATCTCAAAGGGTGAAGAAGAAAACAATGAAGAAATTTTTGAGCAGGTTGAAACCAAGGAGCCTTCTCTTGAAAAAGAGGAAGCAATGGAACAAACCCCTGCTCAAGAATACATTGATCTTTTCACAGAGCTCATCCCATCGAATCAGAATATCTCAGAGCTACAAGAGGACAACACTGTAGTATATGATGAGTCCTCCAGTTCAGAAAAGAATGAAGATCAGGAAGAGTTTCTTTCTCAAAAGAATCTTTTCCTTGATCTAGTGGAAGAGGAAGTAATCTTGGTTGAAACCTACTTGTCAAATACTCAAAACCAGGTATTATTTCAAGATCCTTATGCTCATTTCCTACAGACATTTAGAGAATGATCAAAGGCCATCAAGAGTAGCTTGTTGCAGACAACAAGAAACATTTTAGAAGCTGCTGTTAAAAAAAAAAGAGAATGGGAGTGGCCCTGCCTGTCCAACATGCTCAAAGAGATGAGCAGAAACTGATCATGGGATCATCTGATTGACTGGATGTATTGGAAAAGATATTTTGTCAAATAGACATGTAATTATCTCAAGTTAGAATATGGCAGGTAGGAATGTCAATAAAGCTCAGGTCTTGAGCATCTAGTTAGTCTTTTTGTTTATTCCTTTGTAGAAGAAAAATGAGAAAAATACAAAAACAAGATAAAGAGAAAAGTGGGCAGATAAACAACAAATGTACAGCCCCATACCAAAAAATAGATAAAAATCTGAAAGTGTGGAAGCTAAAATGCCACTACTTTAAATAATTACTATTGTCCAATCATACAGCCTAATCATGATTGGGAAAATTTCAATTTACCGCTGATAGGATAGTGAAAAAGATCTGCCAAACTATTTAATCTTTGCTTATCAGTAGAACAGATTAGGATAGAAGAAAGTGAACTGGTTCGAACATGCTCAAAACTTGACCCAACAAAGAAAAATAAAATAACTCTAACAAGATCAAAGCCAGAGCTGAAAGAAAAAAAGCGGTGTCTCTAAAAAGCTTAAAATCTGAGTCACAATGAGAAGGAAGAACGTTCTGAATTTCAGATCTTCAGCCTTCAAAATTTTGGTTTTGAATTTCTACAAGTTTTAGTTCATGTGTAGCTTGTCTCTATGCCATGGACCCACAACAAATAAGACAATCTAATCCTGGTTTAACAGTGTTTCAATTTCTATTTTAAAATATAGAGAATGAAAATCTGTCAGATAGTCTAATCCTGATAGATAATAGTAGCATTAGATAGATTTATTTTTCTTTTTGCAAAATAAAATGTTGGAAAAATGGTTTTCTAGTCCAAGTGCACTCAAAGAAGAAAACAATGCTAGGACAAATAGTTTGGGGTATGTAGAAGTGTTGTTCAAATGGATTTATTGCTGCAGGACAGTGAAAAGTTGTCAAATGAAGAATTCTTCGCAATGGAATGGCACTGGTTTGTTAAATCTAGAAATTACTGAGGTTCTGGACACCTAAAGGGCAAGCTGTCCTCCCCAAGTGGAGCCACTGTTAGCCACCTATAAATTCTGATATACCTTGTGGTGGCTAAAGTTGTTTCCATGCCTTCAAGAGATATATTTCCTTTGAAAAATCCATCATCTTCAATGTCTTATGATGATTCTTTGTCCTTTGAATTAATCTTCACTGCTGTTTCACTATAAGCCCTTAAGTACCTTCTCATTACCAAGAGAAAACTGCTTATAAAACTCCATTTCTCACCATTTGCCTCTCCATTTCACTCCCACAAAATCTCCATTTTCATCCTTGTTTCCGTCACAAAATCACTCAAAAATACCTTCATTTAACCTCTAAAAACACCCTAACCTTCTTTTTACGTCTTATCTTCCTCTGATTTGGTTGTAAAAATCCTTGATTTAAGCCTATCGGAACCCTCATTTGGCCTTAAAATCCCTATTTTTTGCCTAAAAGTAGTCTTCCGCTCTATAAAGGTATTAAGCCCCCGAGGGCTTAAGTCACCCGCTAGCCCCGTTTCTTTCCCTCCATGGGACCACACCCGAGTGCTTATCCCTAAGCCCTCCTCTCCTCATATTTCTCCGCGAATGCACCTTTTTCTTTATAAAATTTTCACCCGACGTTTTACCCCCGATGCAACCTCTGTTGTTGATCTCGTAGATCTAATGGTGATCAACGACCCTCCTCCCATCCTGCCATCCATCTGCCTATTTCCCCTCGCTTTTCATCTCCGCTGTCGATCTCTGGGATCGAACGGCTGCCACGTAGCCCCACCTTATGACCCGCCAGAACCATTTATCCGCTCCACAATAAATACTGACATCACCACTGGACCCACTGCTTCATCCGCCAGTGCAACTCTTCATCCATCGCGTTTCTCCTCCACCATACTATCTGTGACCCCAGATCCGATGGGAAGCACGCAATATTGCGTAAATTATTGCCCCTCCTCCCCACCACACAAATTTCGTGCGATAAAAGCGGTTTTAGAAATCCACATGTCAATCGCTGAATGCAATTGCATTTCAAATTCCCAAAACTGCCTCCCCCCATTTCGCTGCGCAAAAACCATTAATGGTTTTCCCAAAACCGAGAATCATTTTCTTCGCACCATATTCAAATTTAAACTTGGTACAGCCTCCGCCATGGTTTCTCCGTCTCTCCGCTGCATACATCTGCCTTCTCACTGCTCCTCCGCCACCCGAGAGCCTCTACAAGCAGTCACAACCCAAACAACGCAGGATTTTGTAACATTTTGTTATTTTGTAGGTTCTATGTCAGGGTTTCGAGCACCTGAATATCCCACTGCCCAATAAAGATGACACAGGGTCAAAGATGACGATCCAAGACCATGATCCATGCAAGCAGGAAATAAACAGGGGTAATTTCCAAGGTTTTAAGTCAATAAGTCATGATTATAGACTATTTACCAAATCCTCCAGTGCGTAAAAGTACCTATCAAGAAACAAAGGTTAAACACAGATCAATGAAGTAATCAAAGATAAAGGTTTGAACATATAGTTTGAAGATTAAAGGACTCGAGGCTATAGATTGGACATGAAGGACAAAGCACAGTTCATAAAGATAAAACAAATCAGATAAGGTGAACTATTCAGACCTCATGTACATCAGGACAAAGAATATTAATTCATCAAAATATCTGAAGCCACCTACAGCTTGCATTTCACCTATAAAGACACTTTGACAGTTATAACACTGACATCACATCTTTTAATTGTCAGAACAGTTATTATAAGGTATGGGAAAACCTATAGCCCATTCTTTCATCTATCTTGTCCCAGAAGGAATGACAGAAACTGTTGCAACCATCTAGAGGACACTCTTTGGAGTTATTTCCAACCTGCTTATATATCCTGAAGTCAACGAAAACAACAGAAATGATACATCATTAATGTAATATGTATTAAGCAGAGTGAAACATCGAATACACTCTTCCTTTACCTTAAATGATCATTAAAAATTTCTTCATCTACTTTTCCTCATTTTTTCCTATAAAGACTCCTTGAAGTCTTATTGTAAATGGTTGGAATTTGGTGATTTCAAAAGTAATACATAGATTGCTGCTTTGAAGAAGCATCGGTGTTCTGAAGGAGTGTGGAAGTATCTGTTTTCTTTGTTGAATGAAGGAGGTTGGACCATTGGATCCCTAAGCCTGGTTTTGGTGAAGTAATCTCTTATTGTTAATGTTATTCCCCCGTTTATCACTTTGTTCCATTATGCTTTCACTTACAGTAGGATAAAAAGTTTAGGCAGAGAAATGTATCTTAGAAGCACCACTGACCTTTTTATCCTTCAATGTTTTATATGTTTTTGCTGCTGAACATGACAGGGTAGTCTAATAGCTCTCTTGAATATTCAGTTTGTTTTATTTCAGAAATGTTAATTTAGTTGTGTTAAAGACTGTTTAGGCATTCCCTCTTTCTTTGCCACTGAATATTGTATCTGAAATCTCCCTTTAATTATTAATGCTTGCAGTTTGACAGAGAGGCTTGTTTCAATCATACCCTCTATTCCTTACTGTAATTATTGTGTTGAAGGTCCCTATAATTGTAGTCCTAGATGTCTAAGGGATTCCCTATTCTTTGAATGCAATTGTATGTCTTTTTGATTAAGCTCTCAATAGTTGACTTGTAGGAGGAAATAGGGCGTTCCCCAAATCCTATAATTCATTAAGAAGGTTTTAGTCTGCATTTCTCCTTTTTCTTTGAGTGTTTATATTGATTAAGTCCAAAACAGTGAGATTACTGGAGGAAATAGGGCATTCCCCGAATCCTTTAAGTCATTGTGGAAGGGTTTAGTTGGATTTTCACTCTTAGTCCTTAATTTTCATCCCATTTCACCTATTTTATTCAACAGATCCTTGACCAAGTTAGATTTTCCCTCTAGTTTCCCTTCCTTCTCAATCAGAACTATTTTGACTTTCACATGACTCCATTGCCCAATGGCTTGTAATTTCCCATGCTCTATATATACTACATGAAACATATTTGTCCAACCAAACAAAACAAACAACCCTACACCTCATAACTAGCCTAAAATCAACTACTAAAACTTTCAAGATACATCCTTATAAAAATATTGAGAGATCCCTCTCTGAGACTAAGAGGGCTTGATCCTAGAGCTCTAAAGTTTGGTTTTCATGTTGCATTGTCACTTGGCATGCCAATCTGCCAAATCACAGGAACCCCAACATAATGGCGATCACGGTGGGACTTGATGAAAGAAGCACTAAACATACACATCTCTGAACATTCAGAAGTCCCTGTATTAAAATAACACCATGTGGAGTTATCCCACCACTAACACCAGCATAATGGCGATCACGGTGGGACCTATTGAGTACATAATAGTCTAGCAAACTCTTGTAGACTCAGTAAGTCCTTAAATAACCACACAAAACTCAGAAAACTGAAAAAAAAAAAATTCAAATTGGTTTCATAATAAACATTGGTGGTGGACCATAGAACATTTTACCTCCAAGGGAGCTAAAAAATTCCACCAGGTGACTCCACTAGCCTCCAGTAGGCCTACTACTTCACTAGTCCTTATAAACTCCCCTGGGAATGCATTGAGCAAACCCAATCATGCTGTTGGTGGACAACAAAGTTCAAAATCTTCCACCTGGCGACTGCACAATCACAAAAGACCTAATGAATCCACTGGTAGAAGACTCTGAACTAGTTGAAAAGATACAATGACCTCTTTATTACAAACATGGAATCAAATATATACAAAGAAGCTAAACTAGACACATTGTTGTACATGTTTGGAAAAATAATGGAGAGGTATGAGGCTAATTTAAATATTGATGATCTCGAGTAGCCCATGCTTTTTCCATATCAAGAACAAACTCAAACTCTACAAGACCTAGACAATGAGCAAGACATGTATGATGATCAAGAATTTATAGAAGATGATGAGGAAGGTTGTCAAGAAATTCCTGATTGCCTGGCTATATCTTGTATTATGCTATTAAGAGAGCTTCATGACCAAATTGCAAATACTTATAGTGAGCAGTGATTTGAGGAAACAAGTAGCCACTTAGAAAACATAGAATCTGATGTGGAAGGAGAACCAACACATATAGGAACTCCCCCTCTAGATTATAACCCAGTTCAGATTACACAAGAAGAGTGGCATCCTGATAATGTAGAAAAAACAACTCATGAACCTTGTATTCTAAATAACTATCATCATAATCATGAGGAGTTGTTTGAAAAAGAAAAAGATCAGGAAACAGTAGAAAACCATCAAAGTTTCCCTTCAAGCACAAGTGAAGATCCCCTAGAAGAGGCTCAAGAAGACATCAGGCCTCAAAACCAGTTAACAAAAGAGAAAGAGGATTGTTGTTCTTATGTCCATGCTGAAAAAGAAATCCCTCTTTTTACAGAAGAAGAAATTGATCAAATATTAAACAAGAAGTCTGCCTCTGAAATCTTTTATAAAACAAACACTCTTGCCCATTCATCCACTGAGCTTTGTGGTACAGATTTAGAAAGCTCCCTTGTAAATCAGAATAAAGAAAGGCCTGTTGATAATCCATTATGTTTGATTGGTAGCATTTCTTACTTTAATGGCTTTCCTAATTTTGATCTATCTGATGATGATTTTATCCAAATAGAAATTGATCTTGCAGGGCCATCATTAGTAGATTTGACGAAGGAAGATCGGTTCCATCAACTTCAAGAAAGTAATGAGCCCATGCAGGCTATTTATGATACTAATGAGGAAAGTTGTGAAAGTCTAGTAGCAGCTGAAGATTCATTGAATCTTCACTCTGCTTTATCTCAGATCATCAGTAATAGTTTCCATGCGTTTAGAAATCAACATCCTTTCATCTCAAAGGGTGAAGAAGAAAACAATGAAGAAATTTTTGAGCAGGTTGAAACCAAGGAGCCTTCTCTTGAAAAAGAGGAAGCAATGGAACAGACCCCTGCTCAAGAATACATTGATCTTTTCATAGAGCTCAGCCCACCGAATCAGAATATCTCAGAGCTACAAGAGGACAATACTTCAGTATATGATGAGTCCTCTAGTTCAGAAAAGAATGAAGATGAGGAAGAGTTTCTTTCTCAAAAGAATCTTTTCCTTGATCGAGTGGAAGAGGAAGTAATTCTGGTTGAAACCTACTTGTCAAATACTCACAACCAGGTATTATTTCAAGATCCTTATGCTCATTTCCTGCATACATTTAGAGAAGGATCAAAGGCCATCAAGAGCAGCTTGTTGCAGACAACAAGAAACATTTTAGAAACTACTGTTAAAAAAAAAAGAGAATGGGAGTGGCCCTGCCTATCCAACATGCGCAAAGAGATGAGCAGAAACCGGTCATGGGATCATCTGATTGATTGGATGTATTGGAAAATAGAGTTTGTCAGCTAGACATGTAAATATCTCAAGTTAGAATAGGGTAGGTAGGAATTTCAATAAAGCTCAGATCTTGATCATCTAGTTAGTCTTTTTGTTTATTCCTTTGTAGAAGAAAAATGAGAAAAATACAAAAAAAAGAGAAAGAGAAAAGTGGACAGATAAAACAAGAAAGGTACAGGCCCATACCAAAAAAGAGATAAAAATCTGAAAGTGTGTAAGCTCAAATGCCACTACTTTAAATAATTACTACTATCCAATCATACAGCCTAATCATGATTAGGCAGATTTAAATTTACTGCTAATAGGATAGTGAAAAAGATCTGCCAAACTATTTAATCTTGGCTTATCAGTAGAACATATTAGGATAGAAGAAAGAGAACTGGTTCTAATATGCTCAAAAATTGAACCAACAAAGAAAAAGAAAACAACTCTAACAAGATCAAAACCAGAGCTGAAAGAAAAAAAAGGGGTGACTCTAAAAAGCTCAAAATATGAGTCACAATGAGAAGGAAGAACGTTCTGAATTTTAGATCTTCAGCTTTCAAAATTTTTGTTTTGAATTTCTACAAGTTTCAGTTCATGTGCAGCTTGTCTTTCTGCCATGGACCCACAAAAAATCAAATAGTCTAATCCTAGTTTAACTGTGTTTCAATTTATGTTTTAAAATATAGAGAATGAAAATCTATCAGACAGTCTAATCCTGATAGATAATAGTTAGGTATAGAAACTTATGACTTCAACTCCTTAATCTGAACTCATGGAGAAATAAGGGTAGCATTAGATAGGTTTATTTTTCTATTTGCAAAATAAAATGTTGGAAAAAGGTTTTTCTAGTCCAAGTGCACTCAAAGAAGAAAACAATGCTAGGACAAATAGTTTGGGGTAGGTAGAAGTGTTGTTCAAATGGATTTCTTGCTGTAGGATAGTGAAAAGTTGTCAAATGAAGAATTCTGCCTAATGGAATGGCACTGTTTTGTTAAATCCAGATATTACTGAGGTTCTGGATGCCTAAAGGGCAAGCTTTCCTCGCCAAGTGGAGCCACTGTTAGCCACCTATAAATTCTAATATAACTAGTGGTGGATAAAGTTGTTTCCATGCCTTCAAGAGATATATTTCCTTTAAAAATCCATCATCTTTGAAGTCTTATGATGATTCTTTGTCCTTTGAATTAATATTCACTCTTGTTTCACTATAAGCCCTCAAGAACCTGCTCATTACCAAGAGAAAATTGCTTATAAAACTCCATTTCTCACCGTTCACCTCTCCATTTCACTCCCACAAAATCTCCATTTTTATCCTTGTTTCCCTCACAAAATCACTCAAAAATACCTTCATTTAACCTCTAAAAACACTCTAACCTCCTTTTTACCTCTTATCTTCCTCTGATTTGGTTGTAAAAATCCCTGATTTAAGCCTATCGAAACCCTCATTTAGCCTTAAAATCCCTATTTTTGGCCTCAAAGAAGTCTTCCACACTATAAAGGTATTAAGCCCCTGAGGGCTTAAGTCACCCGCTAGCCCCGGTTCTTTCCCTCCATGGGACCACACCTGAGCGCTTATCCCTATGCTCTCCTCTCCTCATATTTCTCCACGAATGCACATTTTTCTTTATAAATTTGTTACCCGAAGTTTTACCCCTTATGCAACCTGTTAGCCACCCATATTTTTCAATTATAGCAGTTGGTGGCTAAATGTTCTTTGCAGCCTTCAAGAAACAAGTTTAATCCTGAAAATTGTTGGTACTTGAAGTCTGTTGGTAAGAGTCCAAATTACTGTTCGGTTCTGCATACTCCTCATCTTCTCTGTCCCTGATGTTCCATGAAAATCTGAATCAAATATTGCTGCATCCTTCCCCTTTTTCCTCCCCCCTTCTTCCATCTTCTCCTCATTTCTCCAAGTCTCCTCTCATCCATAAAAACCCCATCAAACCCTTTTATATCCTTTATTCCTCCATTTAATCTCACTTCCTAAGGTTAAAACCCACTTGTTTAACCTATCGGAACTTTTCTCCTCTCCCAAAAATCATTCAAAAAACCATAAAAAACATACATTTTCTATGCGTTGGGCCTTAGCCCCTCAGGCTAAGCCCCCGCTTTCTCTCCATCCATATGTCCCCCCGCCCGAACCGTGTGCTAAAGTCCGCAAGGCGCTTTAACCTCAGAAATAATTTATCAGCCGAAAACAGTGAAAACCTTTGTAAAAAGTAAAGTTGGGTTTATTTTATTATCTCCGCCGTGGAAAATCATATTAAAACCCTACCGTCGATCTGTCTCACGGATCAACGGTGCGGAGTGTACCATCATCTGGTGGACCCCCTCCCCCTGTTTCCGCCGCGCTGTTTTTCATTTCCGCCTGTTTCGTGCCCGCACCGCTTGTTGTCCGGAAGCAGTTTTATGCCGTCGGCCAGCGATCCCACACGCTGGCCGACACGTGTTCTCCACCTCACCCCCAAAACCGCCGTTCCGAGCCTTTCCCCGCACGTTAAACCTTGTCCTGTGGCCATGCAGCGGGATTCATCCCCGCCGTCGGATCTGGACCCTCCCATCCGACGGTCCCCAATCACCTGTCCCGCTCGCCCTTTAACTAATTTGCTCGTCCGTTAAATTTGCCCAGCGCATTTAAAACCCAATCTCCGCCGTCGATCTCTGCAGATCGACGGTCTGCTTTCCCTCTCCTGATTCCATTATACGGTCCACTTTCCTCCTCGTTGACCGTGTGATTTGCTCCCAACCGTTGATCGCGATACGATCAACGGTCCTGATCTCTCCTTTCTCCCGCACGCCCTCCGATGCAGTCTATCCATATAACGCAGGATTTCCTCATTTTTCTTGTTTTTTGCAGGTTTTCAAAGGTTTTTCTTCGTATTCTATGAAAATCTAAGGGATGAGGGTGACGACTCCAATCCTTCTGATTTATTCAGGGAATCGATCATACGGAGAAGAACAAATATTTCTACAAAGTTTCATGAGCTTTGGTTGCTGCACGTCCCTGTAAAAGCTTGAAGAATGTCGTCAATAGCAGAGCAGAGAAAGAGTATCGGATTGAAGATAGAGTGAACCAGAGCAGTGGTTTTGTGAGAAGATTGGCGGGGATTACGGCTAAGACGGTTATCAAAAGCCTAATCCCCGGCTCAGAACACGGATTAAAGCAAAACCTAAAAGTGTTCATCCGTCAGATCGCCTCCACCGCCATACTTTGAGGCGAATTGATTCCTCAACCACCGCAGTGCCACCTATTGCCTCAGAACGCTCAGTCAGAGGATGAATTTATTGAACAGGATGAGATATCATGCCTCGAACAACCAAAGAAGTTATTACTGCACCGGATTTCAACGACAGAATGTTTGCAGAATAACCCTAACAGTACGCAGAGCCTCAAAGGTCAATATAAGCTCTCTTCGAGCTTACTTCTTAAGTGTAAATACATTAATGCAATATAACACCTGTAGAATTTCTTCATCGAACCTCACGGGGTCAGGAAGACATTAATTCCGCATTGATTGTATTTGAGATCTTTTAATCAGATCTCACCTCCTCATCCTTCTATAAATACTTCAATAGAAGATGAGTGAGGGGTTGGATTAGTCGGTTGTCAATGTAATTGCTGAAGCGCAGTAGCTATTTCTGAGTGGAAACTCTTGACTGTAAATAGTGGTTTCATGGGCCCTTGGAGCTCTGCTTGTAACAGATAGATTAGGTTGTGAAGAGAGGTGAATTAAAACATTGGATGTGAAGATTGTAACCGGTTTGAAGCAATCAATACAAGCTGATTTATGGGATCCTGGTCTATGCCGATGGTGATGTTATTCTTACTGTAACTTGTCATTTTATTTCTGTTTTCAATTTGTTTCATTTTCCACTATAAAGAACAGTTTAAACAGTGTTAGAGTTTGCTGCATATCAGTGACCTTCTCTGGCTGAAAAATCTTTATCCCAATGTTTTCTTCTTATTGTGTTATTTAGAAATGATTTAATTCAGTCTAAGCACAGAGATGCTGGCGTTCCCTCATCTTTTCGTCACTGCTTAATGTTATTTTTAAATGTTACTTTCATATATGTTGTGTAAGGAATGAATTGAGGAAATCAAAGGTTAGCCCTGAGTCCCTTTCTTGTTTGCTCAACTATTTGTCTGTTTCCCTGAGAATGTGTCAAAAGCTGACTAGTTTCAAAGTACTTATCAGATCTTGGGCCATCCTGTGTGATCTTGGTGATTGTCTTGAAAGTAACTAAGTAAAGAAGGACTAAGATGAGGAGAAAGGTGAGCCCTGCCCGCTAGTTCCTGCTCCAAAGGTTGCCTTTAAGTTTCCCCTTTGTTTTTAAATTGTGTTATATTAGAAGTGTATCAAAGGATGGCTAGTTTCAAAGTACTTACCAAATCCTAGTTTGCTTCTATGTTTTTCTTAAGTGCCTGGTCAAAGGCTGGCTAGTTTCAAAGTACTTACCAGATCCTGGGCTGCTCTTTGTTCTGCATCTGTTGAATTCCCTTTCTTTTGTATCACTCCATTCCATAAATCAAATTTCAAAGAGATCCTTAGGCCTAGATGACTTGCCCCATAGATTTCTCTTGAACCTGGATGCTTCAATTAAATTCTCTTATGACTCCATAGCCCAATGGATTGAAAACTTGCTATCATCTTTCTTTAGAATCAAAGTTTATTTTGTTCACTTGCAACTTCTCACCTTTGAACCTATTTGCATATAGATCTTTCCGTCTCAGACAGCAACTATGTTCAACCATCCGAGAAAACCAAACAAAACCCTTGGCCTTCATAACTAGCCTAATATCATCACCCTAAACTTCAAAGACAATATCCATCTTTGTACATATTGGAGAGATCCCTCTCCGGATTCAGGAGGGCTAGATCCTAGAATCCCAAAGTTGGTTGAAATGATGTTAACTCTGTGATCGGACTTTACCAATCTTGCTTGTTACAGAGACCTAACACAACCTTCGCCGTTGATCCCGTAGATCTAACGGTGATCAACGACCCTCTTCCCATCCTGCCATCCATCTGCCTATTTCCCCCCGCTTTTCATCTCTGTTGTTGATCTCTGGGATCCAACGGATGCCACGTAGCCGCACCTTATGACCCGCCAGAACCATTTCTCCGCTCCACGACAAATACTGACATCACCACCGGGCCCACTGCTTCATCTGCCCGCGCAACTCTTCATCCATCGCACTTCTCCTCCACCATATGATCTGTGACCTGAGATCTGATGGCCAGTGCGCGATATTGCATAAATTCTTGCCCCTACACCCCATCGCGCAAATTCTACGTGATAAAAGTGGTTTTAGAAATCCACATGTCAATCGCTGAATGGAATCGTGTTCCAAATGCCCAAAAATACCTCCCCCCATTTCGCTGCGCGAAAACCATTAATGGTTTTCCCAAAACCGACAATCCTTTTCTTTGCACCATATTCAAATTTAAACCTGGTACAGCCTCTTCCATGGTTTCTCCATCTCTCTGTTGCATACATCTACCTTCTCACTGCTCCTCCACCACCCCAAAGCCTCTGCAAGTAGTCACAGCCCAAACAACACAGGATTTTGTAACAGTTTGTTATTTTGCAGGTTCCACGTCAGGGTTTCGAGCGCCTGAATATCCCACAGCCCAATAAAGATGACACAGGGTCGAAGATGACGATCCAATACCATGTTCCATCCAAGAAGGAAATCAACAGGGGTAATTTCCAAGGTTTTAAGTCAATAAGTCATGATTATAGACTATTTATCAAACCCTCCAGTGCGTAAAAGTACCTATCAAGAAACAAAGGTTAAACATAGATCAGTGAAATAATCAAAGATAAAGGTTTGAGCATATAGTTTTAAGATTAAAGGAATCAAGCCTACAGATCAGACATGAAGGAAAAAGCACAGTTCATAAAGATAAAACAAATCATATAAGGTGAACTAGTCAGACCTCATGTACATTAGGACAGAGCATATTAATTCATCAAAATATATGAAGCCACCTGCAGCCTACATTTCATCTATAAAGACACTTTGACAGTTATCACATTGACAACACATCTTTTAATTGTCAGAATAGTTATTGTAAGGTATGGGAAAACCTATAGCCCATTATTTCATCTATCTTGTCCCAGAAGGAATGACAGAAACTACTGCAGCCATCCAGAAGACACTCTTAGGAGTTATTTCCAACCTTCTTATATGTCCTGAAGTCAACGAAAACAACAGAAATGATCCAACATTAATGTAATATGTATTAAGCAGAGTGAAACATCAAATACACTCTTCCTCTGCCTTAAATGATCATTAAAACTTTCTTCATATACTTTTCCTCATTTTTTCCTATAAAGACTCCTTGAAGTCTTATTGTAAATGGTTGGCATTTGGTGATTTCAAAAGTAATACATAGATTGCTTCTTTGAAGAAGCATTGGTGTTCTGAAGGAGTGTGGGTGTCTCTGTTTTCTTTGTTGAATGAAGGAGGTTGGACCATTGGATCCCTGAGCCTAGTTTTGGTGAATTAATATCTTATTGTTAATGTTATTCCCCCGTTTATCACTTTGTTCCATTATGCTTTGAGTTACAGTAGGATAACAAGTTTAGGCAGAGAAATGTATCTTACAAGCACCTCTGACTTGTTTATCCTCCACTGTTTATATGTTTTCTACTACTGAACATGACAGGGTAGTCTAAAAGCTCTCTTGAATATTCATTTTGTTTTATTTCAGAAATGTTAATTCAGTTGTGTTAAAGATTGTTTAGGCGTTCCCTCTTTCCTTGCCACTGAATATTGTATTTGAAATCTCCTTTTAATTATTAATGCTTGCAGTTTGACAGAGAGGCATGTTTCAATCATACCCTCTGTTCCTTACTGTAATTATTGTGTTGAATGTGTCTATAATTGCAGTCCTAGGTGTCTAAGGTGTTCCCTCTTCTTTGAATGCAATTGTATGTCTTGTTTATTAAGCTCTCAACAGTGGACTTATAGGAGGAAATAGGGCATTCCCCAAATCCTATAATTCATTAAGAAGGTTTTAGTCTGCATTTATCCTTTTTCTTTGAGTGTTTATATTGATTAAGTCCAAAACAGTGAACTTACTGGAGGAAATAGGGCATTCCCCGAATCCTTTAAGTCATTGTGGAAGGTTTTAGTTTTCTTTTCACTCTTAGTCCTTAATGTTCATCCCATTTCACCTATATTATTCAATAGATCCTTGACCGAGTTAGATTTTCCCTCTGGTTTCCCTTCCTTCTCAATCATAACTATTTGGACTTTCACATGACTTCATTTCCCAATGGCTTGTAATTTCCCATGCTCTATCTATACTACATGAAACATATTTTTCCAACCAAACAAAACAAACAACCTTGCACCTCATAACTAGCCTAAAATCAACTACTAAAACTTTCAATATACATCCTTATAAAAATATTGAGAGATCCCTCTCTGAGACTAGGAGGGCTAGATCCTAGAGCTCTAAATTTTGGTTTACATGTTGCCTTGTCACTTGGCATGCCAATCTGCCAAATCACAGGAACCCCAACACTGCCATCCCTTCATCTCATTTCCATTTGCAGTCGTAGGGTTTTCTCAAGGCACTGTTTACAATGACAGAAGATAGTGGTAGTGGAGGAGAGGCCCAAATTCCAAGAAGGCATGATCACAGGCGAGGCAAGATAAATAGTGGAGGCAAAGAAGGCCATCAATGACATTAGAGCAATGAGGGTCCAAAGAGAGGCCATAAAGGCCAAATCGAGACTTGAAGCCCTAACCAAGAAAAATAAAGGGTAAAAGTTGAATTTTCTTGCTGATGTGCCCTTGAAGACCTTCCAAACATGATGAGCAAAACAAATTCTAATTTTGACACATTTTTGCAAATTTTGGAATTTTGACTGTTTTAAAAGGCCAAACGCGCAATGCCACTGGCGATGCACTGTTGATTGGGGCATACATTTGGGGAATGACTTGCATTTTCAGAATCCTTAGGCCAAGGATATCACCCTCACAAAATTTCAGATCATTTGGAGCAAAAATGGTACTCCAAAAGTTCCAAAAACATACAAAAAATCAACTTTCTACCCTATTTTCAGAGCTGGCGTTGAGCCGTGAATAGTCTTGGGAGATTGCATTTTTTGAGAAGGTAAATGAATTCCAATAATAAAACTAAAGGCATTTTTGGAAATTAGACTAGACAATATTTCCAATGAGCTATCATGGAGCTCATTTGGACACTTGGAAGGCCTCCAAATCTTGGTTACAAAATAGGAAATTTTTCATAGTGCTAGTGCTGCACCCTTGGCAGAAAGTCGACAAAAGACACTTGGAGTTAATGAAAAATAAATTTTGAGGGTTTTTCAGGAAAATCACCCCATAGTTGGTTGAGGAGTTATGTCAGCATTTTTTTTTGCAATTATTGAGTTAGATATGTTGTGCCTTGGGCCTTGGATGGTCTCTTTGGTCAAAACTGACATTTATGATGTAATTAATGATATTTTGGAGACCCAGATAGGGATTTGTTCCTCCTTTTCTAGTTAAATACTGCACTGAGGCCTCATTGTACATTTTGGGTTGTTACTGAGCTCTATATGATATATACTTTGAGTTTGTTGAAGGAATTGGCTTTGGTGTGTTGTGATTGCTTTGGATTGGGCATCAATGGTTCAAGCACATTCCTAGGATTCATGAGCTCTATTAGATGGTGATGTTATTCAAATATTGTATTTTTTTACTTCATTTTTTATTATATTCATGGTTTCTTTGATCATATGAATTTTTTTTTTAGAGTAGGATATGCTTTCTTGGCACCCTACTTCTGTCTGCATCCTTTATCTCTATGTTTTCTTCCTTGAAGTTTAATTAAAGAATCCTTGAATGCTCTTTAGTTTCACTAAAGTGTTATGTTAAAATATCTCCTTGTTTAAAATTAATGTTCAGATAATTCTTAACTGCTCTCTAGGATTACTTGTCTGTTGTTTTGAGGTCTATTTAGCAAGAGTCTAGTTGAAGAATCCTTTATTGCTCTTTAGTTTTTCTATGCTATCATCCTGGAAGCTTTTCTTGTTTCTAGTATGTTGAAGGATCCTTATTTTCCCTTTGAACCTACTACATTCATAACTTCATGTTCATTTCAGACTCATAAACCTTCGTAGATCCATTTTGCCTTGTTAACTTGCCCTATGAAACACCCTTGACCTATTACTGAACTTTTCAAGTGTAATATTCCTAATTAGCCAAAGCTAATAGGAATATTCAATTTTGTTATTTTTCCTATTTTCATGAATAAATGTGTAAAGGAAGATCCATAAAACTCCTAAATCAACAAAATAAATCAATGCCCCATGTGAATAAGGCTAAATCTGGGTTGCCTTAGTAAACACCCTTATGTGTAAAAAGGATTAAGTCATTTGACTGGGTCAACTAGACCAAATCAACAGTGCTGTATAGATATATTGAATCACCTAGATGCACAACATAGTTTTAGTTAGAGGTTAATCATGTGAATGCAGCTAAACCATTAAGATGGTTTAGGGTTTGGAAAGGTTTCCATCTTATTTAAGGAGGAGGAGGACAACATGAGAGGGTTGTTGAAGATATTATTTTTGAAGGATTTTTCTGCTTAGACACTTCTCATTCTCTAGATGTTTAGCTGAGAATAGTGTTGTTTCGCACTAGGGTGTTCCTGATCGAGAATCCCACCTCTTCCATTGAGTAGCTCTTGGAGGAGTCTTGCATTTATTGACCACTATCAAGCATTTGGCCAAGCGCTTCTTCCAAATACAACATAGATCCTATTGAGGGTTTGGTTGTATTTGTAAGCTGCAGGAAGTGGAGGCTAGATCTATTCATATCTAAGCCATTCTAGTGCCTCTTTTCAGTGGGAAAGCCTTCTATCCCCCTGGCAAGAGAGTATTGGATGAGGACAGCTCATTTTTAGATCTTGGCTTGAGGCCAAATCATGCTCTAGAGCCTACAGCGTAGTCCATCTTCCAAAAATGTGTTATTTGCAAGGAGAAAGTTGCAGGGTGTTTTGGCACTTCAAGGAGGAGAGATCTCTAATGTCGGGAATCTTCCCTTCACTGTGGTGATTTGTGGATTACAGATCTAATCCATGTTCCATTTAGATCTAATATGAATATTGATTTATTTGATTCAGAAATTCGGAATCATTTTACAGATCAGCTGCATTAGATCCCAGATCTACTCTAGGTACATCATTTTCTGCTGAAAACCCGAAGGGGCTTTTGAAGAGGAGGCTCTATAGTGTATGTTTAGTCTCAAAATAGTCCCTATTCTCACTCCATTATTCACCAAAAACCTTCACATTACTTCCATATTACCTTCATGTCACCTTCATTCTACCTCCACATCATTACGTTTACCTCATCATTGGGTTATAACTATTCTTTTCCAAAGTTTATTAATTCTTAACATTTTTAAGTGGATTTATGGTTAAACTTTAGAAAATAATATGCTTATACTTATACCCAACAATTAGAATGAGTTTCTTGCCATGTGTAGGTACAAAGGAAAGTTTCTAGACATCTTTATGTGGCACTCTATGATCAAATTCGAATTTGAGGAGATCATGGACCTCATGGAGGAGCTCATGGAGGATAGGGTTATGTGTCACCATTGGTTGAGAAATATGTGGGTCAAAGGAGGAAATAGTGGATTTAAATTTATGAGTTTGTTATCGTAGCTTTTGTATAAATAGGAGTGTCATCGCCTTCATTTGTAATCATAATTTGTAGTTTTAATCTTGAGTCTTAGTCTTCATTTTGTAATCTTAGTATCTTATAGGTTGGTAGTGAGAAGTTATATTGGAGAATCAATGTAATGGTTGAAATTGCAATTTGCAATTGATGATAAATAAGACGGAGCTTCTTTGATCCTCTACATTTGACCTTTCTTTTCATGTGCTCGTGAATCCTTGGAAGGATCCCAATTTCCTAGCAAGTACACTTTTATTTTAGTAAGCTTTTATTTTATGTTATTTGTGAATTTCATTAGATTAAATTATTAGGTTCATATGTTTGAAATATTAATGAATGACCTTTCATAAGAAAGTATTAATGTTTCCTTCAATGAATCTGATTTGTTTGATTTAATTAGTTTAAGTTTCTGATTTATATGCTTGAGATATAAATGAATAGTCTCTTGTAAGAGAGCTTTAACATTTCATGCAATCAATCAGAATTAGGTTTAATTGCTTTAATTTCATTAGTTTAAATAGTTTGTTAATTAAGATGATTAGAAATATTAATGAATAGTCTCCTGTAAGGGAGCCTTAATATTTCTTACACTTATCACAATGTCTTTAGATTTCATTTTGATTAAATAAATAAATAGGTGTTCGAGATCCTAATGAACAACCTTCTGTAAGGGAGCTTTGACATTTCTTCACCTAGCTTAGTTCAGTTTGTCTCTAAGTCCATATATTTTGGATGATCCTCGAAGTTTACTTACCCAGATTGATAGTAAATGAAACTCTAATTTGCATCCACATTTTAGACCAAACATTTTTGCGCCATTGCCGGGGAGGATGATTTAGAGATAGACTTAGGAAGTCATTTTTATTGCAATTTCTTTTTATGGACTAACTTGTGAAACCTGGTGACAACAAGATCTTCATAAAGGAGTTTAAGTTGAGCTTTTTTATTTTTCTTTTCATACTTAGTTTCAAATTCAGTTTTTAAACCCCCCATTTCTTACTAATTCATCTACGGATGAGAAATTTGAATATGTTAAACAGGTTATTTTTGGAGAAAAAGAATAATCTTGAAGATTGGTTCCAAAAGAACCTTGCACAAATTCAAAAAACCAAACAAGTTACTCACATCCTTGCCAAACTTCTTCAGCACTTTATTCGATCACTTTCATATCGACGCCAATTAGAAAGTCTGTTGTGGGTGTTGGGAAAGAACGCAGCTCTTTTCCAGGCATGCAACACCACCTCCCAGGCACGTAGTGCCTGTGTAAAATGTATGGGATAAAATTTCCATGGGTGCAGCGCCCAATCCCAGGCGCACAATGCCAAGCCAAGGGCAGAGCACCACAAAAATTTTCCCAATTTTGACTTGAAAATTTAGAATTTCTTCTCTCCTTGAAACTTCTAACTCTGTACAAGTGAACCATAATGCATATGAAGTTTGAAATGAGTTCTATAGGCATGTGGCATTTAGTTTAACTTCGCAACCCACCTTCTAATGTTTTGAACCCCTTTTTTCCTTTTCACTGATAATCTTCTACACTTTGCCTTGCACATTGATAAAATGATGAATTTGATCTTTCTTTTGGTCAAGGAGGCATGACATGTTCCATTTGACACTTTTATGATGATTACACACATATAGCAGCACCTTCAATTTCTTGTGCACTCTCAACCTTTAAGTTCGACTTAACCCTTTCAATTTTTGCTTGTATTTGTTGGAGTTATGAAACTTCCTTTTCTTTTAGTCTTGGAGCTTTCACATGTTTATTCTAACCCCTTTGTGATGATTACATACAACAGCAAGCTTCAAAATCCTTTTTGATTCCCATCATGAAACTCAACTTAAAATTCTTACCCTTTCTCAGTGACCTTCTTACACTGTTTGCATGTAAGTGACTGAAATGATGATTTTGAACTTTCTTACTGACACTCTTTACACCTTTGTTCTGCAGGTTTTCTTTGAGTCATAAAGTGGACTTTTCTTGGCTCATTGATGTATTTTAACACTTTTACTTTGCAGATGACATAAAATCATTTGAGGTTTCTCTTCCTTTTCCTCCTTCAGATTTGATATGTTCATTTTGGCACCTTTGGGATTCAAACACAAAGTAACACCTTCAAAACTCTCCTTTGCTTGCACCATGGAATTCAAACCATGATTTTTATCTTCTTTACCCACTTATGATTTGCAGGTGCCTGAAAACACTGACTTAGATTTCTCTTACTCCTTGGAGCATGATAAATTCACTTTTGACAATTTTGGGATCTGATCACACAATGACATCTTCATAATATTTCCTTTGCTTTCATCACGAAGTTTAACATCATCATTTCACCTTCTCTGGTCACTTTTCCAAAAACCTTAGATGTTTGGAGTGTTTTAAGACAATCATCAGTTTTGTCTTCTAAGTTCTCTATAGCCATTTCAAGTTCATTCATTTCTTTCCAGTTCACCTCACCTTTTTCCCTATCTCATCAATAATCTCTGATAGACTTCTCTTCCTGTTTGGTTTTATGGTATACCTCCTCCACGGTCATTTTTTCATTTGATCACTGTTTTGGCATTCTGTTGGACCATCAAGCTCAAAAAACCCTAATTCTCTTCAAGAACAAGTATTTCCTGTCTTGCTGTAAGATTTCTTCATTTACGAGCAGACCTCCTACCTCACCAAATTTAGGTTGATAGACCTTTTAACACTCCTCTATAAGTGCCAAAGTTTTTTCATTTAACTCTTGTAGACCTTGAATTTTATAAGGTAATCTTCTTTGGAAACTTTTATATCTTTTCTTGAATAACCATGTCTCACCTTCTATTACATATGAGCTAGCTTACAACAAAGGAAAAGTAGTGTTTTGAACACCAATGATGACTTTAAAACATGTGAAACCCTAATGACCTAGTGGGAGGGTCCTTGGACCATAATATTTGATTGAAAATTGGCTTGGAGGCTTCAAGTGAAAAACAGAGTATTTGTCAAAGTGCTTTATTGAAGATCTAAAGTCCAATGCATTTGATTTATCTAAAGAGCCTATAGAGATGGTTTTGAGACCATCAATGCTTGAGGAACTTGGGGATCATGGGAATGATTTAGGCTATAGGTAACCCTAGATGGAAAGTGGAGTTATGGGCAAGGGAAAAACAGAGTAATGAGGTCATAGATAGGAAAGAAGGATGGAGATGAGAGGCACAAGCCATTAAGGAGTCTTTTAGGAGTGGCAGGGCGACCATGAAATGGCAAGGTTGATATAATAGTGAAAAATTTTCTATAAGGATAATGAAGGCAGTGAGATTTCTAAAACTCACAATGTTCAAAAGAATGTTGTTTTTTTCAGAAATCTAGAACCAATCTATAGTCATCTACCAATAGTGAAAAATACTGATGACTAACAAGTAGTTTACAAACTATTTGATTGGATTGTGTGATCTAGTGAAGTAGAATAGAGTAGTTTTTGGACATCGTGTGATTTAATTCAAGAATTTCCTATATGGTTAATTCAAGCATTTCTGGTGTGATTTAATTTAAGTTATTAAAATAGCATTTCCAGTGTGATTTAATTCGAGTCATTAGAATATCATAGGGTAATTTATAATTAATTAAATTTTCATAATAGTAGCATATATGTGGTTATATAAGCTGTGTGACATTAATTCAATTTCGTTTATCAATTTAGAGAATTTCATTAAGATTTTCTTTTAAAAACCCATTATTAAGGGAACTTATATACTCTCTCCATTAAGTTGAACCAAAAATGTAGTACAACTCGTGTTTACGACTCTCGGATTGACAATTAAATATTAAGAGGTTAAATCACTAATTAAAACTCTCGACATTTTGGTGTCATTGTCGGGAAGTTGTATTTTGGTTCGGGTAAGATTTTTTACAGAGCTTCAAGGGTATTGCAGGGTAGTCAGAGGGTGGAGAGAGTACGGTAAGACATGATTGAAGAGTCACGCATACACTATGGTGGGGTTGCTCCAAAGTCTGGTCGCTTTTTCTTATCTTTGAACTTTTATTTCCTTTCCTTTATGAGTAGAAGTAGAACCAGGCTTCAATATATTCTGAGACATTATGAAAGTTCATTTATGCATTTCATGTAATTCAAAAAGTGTGTAAATATCACAGAATTAGTAAGACACATCTACGAGAACCATAGCTAAGCCTCACAAGAGGCATAGGCCTTTGAATAGCCTTAAAAATTCTGTAAGACATTTAGTTTCCAAATTGTTTTTCTTTCAACAGATTAAATAGTACTCTGATCTGGCATTTTCCCCAACACTTTTTTCCCTTCATTTTATGCAAATTTATTTTTTTATGCAAGTGTGGCGAGATTTATTTCATCCAATATATTATTAAATTCATTTATCTTCAAATTCCAATATTTAACGTTATATCATTTTTTTTGGGTGCTATAAGAACCCTCATTACTAATCTGTGTGTGGAGACAAGGAATATCAATCGACCAAATGGAATTGAAGATGATAACAAGTATGAAGGACCTCTCTCAAACCCTAGTAGATGCTAGGATCTTGATCTCTACCTCTCAGGAAGAGAATTTCTTGACAATAGTCGAGAACTTGTCCGTTTCTCCACCACGAAAAGAGGATTTGGGTGTCTCTTTTGATTTCACTTACAAATAATATAAGGAGACGAATGAATCATGCACTATAATCAATGGAGAACATCCACTGAAACATTAGATCAAGGAGTTCTCGACATGTCTATCAGTAGAGCCAGATTGTAATTAAGAGACTACTCACCCTAAGGAGGACAATTGGCATGACATGGAAGAAGAGGATGTGCAGCATGGGCCAAATAAATAAATGGACCAAGACTACCATGATAAAATCAAAAATTGGTTCCGAACGATGACTCAAGTGAGACAGCATTCCCCTCTTTTAAAACTCTTGTTGTCATATCATTTACATTTGTTTTTTTTCATGCTCATGCACACTTCCAATTTTATATGTTAAATATGAGCATGAATATATATATTTTTACCTGATCCGCACATGGCTTCATTGTAATTCATCCTTCACATGAGGGAGTTCATCTCCCTTTCTTCAGTAGAATAGGAAATTTTGTATTACAATAAATAAAGGAAAAATAGTAAAGAGAAAAATAAGTCCTTTTGTGAAAGCCAGCATGTCTGGTGCATCTGGACAAAGGCTTTGCTTGAAAAACAAGTAACTAGGGGACAAACTTCTCAATAAATTTTTGTAAGCCTATATTATTTCTTTCCAATAATGTAATCTTTAGATGATTATGTATGCACTCACATTGGTTGATGTGGAATTCCTTAAAGCCCACCTATCGATAGACCCTGTCACATTGACATCGGAAAATTGTGTGGGGTTGAGGTTAGAGTTAGATAAGGTACCTGGGAGAATGCAGCATTAATGGTAGGTATCCTTGTCATTTTTCAAGGAAATTCATTAATGTTTCTTGGAAAAATAATTCTACAGTTTATTCAACTTCAACAAATTTATTCATCGCTAGTAGAATGTACCTGGTGCCTTAATTCCCATTGACATCAAGGGTGGGATATCTCACATTGTTTAACAACATCATCAATGGTCGATAATCCAATGATTCATGCTAATGTTTGACATCAATGCCACTCATTCACATATGCAAGATTGCACAATGGATTGTAGCGGATGAAGACCTTGTATTTTGAGATTTCAACACAAGTTTGTTGCAATTTTGTTCATTCTAGCAACATTTCCTTTTCTTGTAGTAGTCATATTATTTCCATAAAGGTTTCCATATAGCAGCTTGATCATCATTTGCAACAGTCACCTTCCTTCTTTGTTTGGGGACATACAACTGCTCAGGAATAGGGAGAAGGGGACCTTCATTTTTCAACATCATTTACTATCTTCAAGTCAGACTTCTTCAGTATATCCATATCACTATACACATCATCTATAGCCATTCCATCTCCAAAATCAACAATCATTCCAACTCCAACTTTTTAATATCCCAAAATGGGAATGTAGCAATACATGAACACAAAATTGAAAGTAGCAGTGTAAATAAACTCATAATCATTGGAGACCAATATGGATACATAAAATAATGTATTATATCAGAAAATAAATACATAATAGTGAGGCATGAAACATATGCAATTAAGGAACAAGCCTCCCATAAGAAATCACTCCACAAATGAGCTGTTGTCACAATACAAGAATTTCGGAAACTGCTATAGTGCTGTTAAAAACACACTGCTATAGAAAAATTATGTAAAAAAAATTTAGGGCTGTTATAAGCCTCAAAATATATTCCCAATATATATCTATTCTCAATACCAACTCCTACAAGAACCCGAAAAATGGTTTTCAGAAATACACTCTATACAAGATGAGATCTAAAGCCTAATGGTTGAAGATACACAAAAAAATAGAAGAACAAGAGTGTAGAAGGCTGAAATATAATATATGTGATGCTGATCCCCTCAAATATCTCCTCCCATGAAAGGATGGACCCTCAATCACAGGGAAACACTGTAAAGAAACCACAAGATCTGCCACTGAAGCTGCCCTCCAAAATAACGCAATTCCCAGCAGGAACAACACTGGAAATGTTGGGAAATGTATGGCCTAGTGCCAAAGATCTAAAATATGCTCTATGGCTCTAAAAAAAAAATTCCCAAGAGAAAGAAACCTTCCTCCTATGAGAAACTAGCTCAGAAAGTGGGATTCTAACCCCTCCACTGCTGCACCCTGCAACACAACACAATAATCTACAAAAATTGCATTGATGAAGAAGTTGTAGCTTGGCTTGAAAACCTGAATGTGGAAATGAATAAAATACTCTTCCAAGAGGCTTCTCAAGGAAAGAGGTGGGATTCCCACTCAGGAACACCCGGTGCTAAACATCACCGCAACCCTGCTAAACAACAAGAGGAAGCAAAAGTCTAAGCAGACCAATATCAAAATAATAATATAAAACATAAACCCATATGGCTGCCATCCTCTTCCTTAAATATAATATGAGCTTTCTTGCCCTTGGCCCCACTCAATTAGGTCATTTCCTTCATGAGATCCATCTCCCTCCAAAACTGCGTTATTCTCTAATTAATCTCCACTCCTCCTTAACAGCGATGTTGACTTAGTCAAAGTTGATTGAATCAACATGATTGAAACCTTGTTCACACATGGAGGAGCTTTATTTAGTTGATAAAAAGGTCTCCTTTCACACTTGAAGTGTTTTTATTGCTACTCAAGAGACTTATTGGCCTCCCCACCCATTTATTTACCGACCTAGTGATAAAACAAACTATAATATTCCATTTAGCTGAAGGCTAAATTTTTGGAATATTACAGTCCTCCCCTCTAAAATGTTGCTTGTCCTGAAGCTACTGTATAGGGAGAGAAAAATTCTTCCCCTCCTCTTCATGGGGCCTCCTCATCAAGTTCCCACCACAGCTCAACATAATCTGCAATAAATATACCCTCCAATGGTTCCTCCCAAGTATGCAAACCAAAATAGCTTACATCATGAAAAAGTGGAAGGTGTAAGTGGAAACCTCCTTGCTGTCCCATGGCCTCCTCAAGGTAGGAGTGATGATAAACATATGGAATCCCATCTCCAATGAGATTCTCCCAAACCCATGCTATCATCCAAATGAAATGAGCCATCCTAGGTATCTCATCAATGCATTCCTCAACCCCCGGTTCATGCAATGTATTGGGGCTGCATGGAGAGATTAGATTCTTCCACCCAAGTTTTTTCTCCCTCCATCTATGGTATGTATGGGGCTGCTACTTATATTGGGCTGAAATTACATGGCCTCCAAGAATTACCCAAGTTACCCCACCAAACAATTCATCCATGAAGTGCCTCCTCCAAAAACTCAAGCTCTCCAAATGGCTCTTCCCACATGGAGAAAAGAGATGTAGTATGGCAATCATGGGCTGCCCATTGTTTCTCCTGAAACATGCATCATGTAAAGTAGGGAGAATCGTACTCCCAATGGGCACCTTCAGCCTTTGTTCGACTCTCCCAACAAAGCTTCCCATAAACATAAGAACATCTCCAAAATATGGAAGAAAAAACCAATGAAAAAAGTTGCCACATGACAACCGGGAGGTGGATCATAGTTCCTCACATGGAAACAGCGTAGTGCATCCCTTTCCTGCATCAAAAAAATTAATAACAAGTGCTCTCCCAGCCACTTTTTTGCTGCCACAATCATCCCATGAGATGGAATCATGAAGGTACAATGTGGTGTCAATAGTGCAGACCAAGAATCATGTGGCTTCCCCCACAAACCACCAATGGAATAGCCAACCTCAATGTTGAAAATGGCCTCAAGTACATCATAATATAATAATCAATAAGGTATAATATTTATTGGTACAACATGCTTCTCATATATAGTAAAGAAGTACAAATCATAATGCAAAATTGTACCTTCTCCACCATGTACTTTGGTCCTTGAGCTAAAATGGCTCAACTGAAAATTATCCCTCATCCCAAATGAGGAGGGAAGTGGCTGTGGCAACCTCTCTATCACCATCTGGGCTATGCATCTCTCCATATGCTAAAATATATCATGTTTTATGCCCTCCCAAGTGAACTCCTCCACCAAAGAATAAAATGCATCAAGGTGCATGGAAAGAAAGTCCACATGTGCTGCATGTAGTAGCTTCTTCTTGAGCTCAGAAACTCTAGCCAAGAAGACTCTGCCATGTAAATATATGACCTCATCAACCACCATGTATCTATCATCTCCATATGGTTCATCAAGAATCATGCAAGCACCAAAATCCTTGGAGTACTCTACCAAGATTTGAGATCTCCAATATGGATCAATCCTCCTAAGAGACAGCATTGAAGATATGAAATGTGAAGCTCCCCGCATGCTGCTGTCTGCTCCCTTGACATCCATCACGCAAAATTCATCTTCCAAATTTCTTCCATGCCCATCATGCAGCTACCCAAGCTCAAATAGAAGTTGTGACTTTTGGAAGTTGGCCTCACATGAGAAGCTACCATCCAAAAAGAACGTCCAGATCTTAGCCAGTGTATGCATGAGTGGCCTCCATATACTCCAATGTATGGAGAATTACTTCCTTAAAAAAAGTACCCTCTGTTTCTCCAAATCCATGGAACTGCTCCCTTGCACCATGAAGGTGCCATCCTCCATCACTATAGTAACTTATGCCAGCATATAATATGTAGTGAGAGTGGGTGATGCTAAAAATGTGAAAATGTCTCCCTCCTCCTTGAGCCTATCCCAAACTCTCTACATTGTACTAAACCCCTCCAAGGTTTCCACTCCTCTAAGATATAAGAGTGGTGCAACCCCCTATGAAACATCTCTCATCATCTTCTGATCTGGTGGTCTCCCTAGTGGTATGCCTCCATGTAGTGAGACATCAATGTCAAAAGCAAACTACACATATGGATGGACAACTTTGTCCCTGCCCTCACTATGCAAATTATTCTGCCTCTTCTTTTCATCAACCCTTTGAAATAGATAGGGTTGTTTTCTCCTCATCATGTGATGTTGGTCATCCTCCCTACCTCTTCCTTTCATCTGCATGGTCTCCCAATTTGTCAATAATGGCACATGTTGCTCATGGGTTGTGCCTTGATCTCCACATATGAGATCCTAGGGAATTTTTTGCAATGATACAAGAATCCCTCTTGCTGGAGAAAATGCTCCATCTTCCTCTGCATGAGGTGCTAGATATGCTCTAGATTTGACAGTGTTGTTTCCCTCAACCTTTTCTTTCCCTTTAACATGAATGGGCAACTTTTCATTAAGAGGACCAGGGAAAATTTTAAGAACCACCCTAAATTTATATATATAATAAATGGGCGAATCCCCGTGATACATAGGAAAAATGGAAGGCGATTTTATTAATAATATAATATGTATATATAATTTTTTGGCGAATCTCTCACGAGATTATATTATCTTGTAAAATCATGGTGAATCACCAGTACAAATGGCGAATCACTACTACAAAATGGTGAATCATTGTCTAGTGGACTTTGGGGTGTTGGTTCCAATGAATATATGGTAGTTGAACCAGGAGTAGAAGGAAGAGAACCACCGAGACCAAGCATGGTACATGGTGACTCGTGAGGGAAGTAGTTCTCGTGCAGTTTGGAAAACGCATTCTTCTAGTTCTGCTAAGCGTAGTGTTGTTGCTCATGCTACTACTAGCACTGATATTGAGTTTGGAGAGGAGTTTGAGGAGAAATGAACAGCAACAGGAAGAAAAGAAAACATGCTATTAAAAAAGTGTTGATAAACACTAGATCCGATCTAGGTGCCATGGTACAATAACAATATCGCACAATACTTTAGATGTTCAACTATGGAAACATAATTTACATTACAACACCATCACGACTCTTACACAACCATATTTATGGAAATTATTTGATGCTATGAATCTCTTAAAGAAATACCTAGCATGGTAACTATAATAAGGTGAACTTCTTTTCACTTCTTCAAAATATTATTCCTTCTCATGCCTTCAAAATCTGGATATTGAAAGGAATATGTGCCAGTTGCAGCCACCCTGCTGAATCTGTTAAAATTATAACCATCAACATGAAGAGAACCATTAGAAAAACTCCATTCCCCACGTCATGCTCATGCCATGCCATGAATATATTTGTAGCAGAATCCCACAAGTAGTAGCAGTGGCACCCTGTATTTACCTGATAGCTCCATTGATTGGAGAGGAGGCCCACTCTAGAACTTGCCAATGCTCTCCTAGTATTTTTGTACAAATGCTGTCTTGTTTTAAATTTTTTCAAGGAGAGATACGTTTTCAGTATATGCATATTTCCAAATCTGGTAGTTATAACTTATAAGTCCAAATAAAACATAACCCAAAGAACCATATTGTTCTATAGGCATGAAAAATCTGGCCAGATATCAATTTCTAGCAACTTGTCCGTGGATGTGATGAAGTCAATTATGACTGAAACAGTTTTCACCCTTGATAAACCTTGACCTAATCTTACTTTCAATCATGAAATGCGACGAGAATGGACAAGACAAAGGGACGAATTGGCTCTGGATTATAAAAAAATCTAAGCATTGAACTGTGTATTAAACTCAATCCCAGTTCAGTGCCACACACAATTCACAATATTAATAAACACCTACACAGCTAGGAAACCTATGACAGCCTGGCAGCAAGATCCCTAGAACACATATAGTATATATATATATATGTGTGTGTGTGTGTGTGTGTGTGTGTGTGTGTGTGTGTGTGTGTATTTAAATTTCTTCTTAGGTGGGAGGTAGGCCTTTACATAATTGGTTCCTTGATTTTGGTGCTTTAAATCACATGACCATCAAGAAGGATTGGTTTATTACCTTCGTTGAAGCCAAATCCAAAATAGAAACTATAGTCTTTGGTTTTGGTTGGGTGCATTTTGTGGAAAATTGTGGGGATGTTCAAATGAAATTGTTGGATGTTAAGAAGTGTGCTTTTGAGAATGTGCATTACATACCATTGATCAAATATGGATAAAAATCTTCTCTCAATTAGTGAGATAAAAATATAGAGTCCATATTTGGAGGCCTCATTTAGTGTTGAAAATCATTTTTTGAAAGATAAAGGTAATGGACCAATGGTTAGGTGATTGCATCGGTGCTAAAACAGAATGGGTTGCATAGGCTTGTGGATGTTGATGTTGATGAAGAATTTGTTGGATATATCAAAGGCTACCAAGGACTTTTTAATTTAGGTTTAAATTTCTTTCATACTGATGAGTTATTCACATCATTCAATAATGAAAAATGGTGTTACTGCTGGAATGGTTGTTTAAAGGGACTTCCTCCTTATGCTTTTTGTAGCTTTTACTGACCATCGTGGGACTCCACAATCTCCAGCTCGGACATGTACATTGGAAGCACAGGAGGGAGCTATTTGTGTAAGAACAGAGAATATTCTTATCTTACATTTATCTTCTGTCTATATTCCCATATAATTTTTGAGCTATGTACATTGCTGGAAATACTAGATATTTTGCAATAAGCAATCCATGTAAAGGTTGTTTAAACTCTATTGGTTTTTATTTGTCTTGTGAAGGGTATTTTTCTGCATCTCCATTGTTTTTTTCTGTATGGACTGACACTGATTTTTGGTTGATATTCTTAGTGGCGTAGAGCTTACTATGTGAGAGGAGAACCAGAGAAGGAAAGATTGGCTATGGAGGTGAGATGAAAAGGGAGGCTCACTGTTTTGTTTAGCATGTTTTTCTTTGCCTATTAATGGGAAAAACGATGATGGGTTTTTACTAATAAATGTGATCATCAATATCTGGAAATCAGGGAATGTGAATATGATCTTAAGGCCTCTGTAGATTTCTACACAGTAAGATGCTCTGCATTGCTCCATATATATGGCAATTGCCTAATGATTTCTTGGAAATATATAGAAGCTATTCATGTGTTTGAAATTTTCATATGATGTCTAATATTCAATGGTGGATTTGTTATTGTAGGAGGAAAGAGAATTTGCAACCCCATTTCTGACTGGAGTCTTAGTGTGAGTTCAAGCAGATTTGATCTCATAGCCTTAATTTCTCTAGGCTTGTCTCATTTTTTGTTGGCTTTGTTTTATATGGAAATACATTTTTCTCCTGCTTTTTAGACAGATTCATCATAATCACTGGTAGATTCATCATAATAATTGGTTTTATAATTCTTGCAGGTTCATATAAACTCCAAACAAGAACATAAACAAGTACTATTTGGGCCCAGCTCCACTGCAAGAAATGGCAAGGTATGTAACTTACAACAGTATATTTGACCCAAATATTTGAAATATGGTATAAAATGTTTCAATAGAATTTCACTTACAGATGGCATCATCTTGTATGCAGGAAAATTGCAAAATCTTTTGGTCCATGTGGGAATAACCATGACTATATTTTCAAGTTGGAGCAAGCCATGGATAGCATTGGTGAGTTTTTCTTCTGACATACTGGCCCTTTCATACATCCATGCTCTAAATACTGTATTTCTCTGCAGTTGGAGTGAAATTTATAACTTGATTTATTTTTATAATGTCATAGGCCATCCAGAGCACTTGGGATGATAAAGCTTGCAAGTGAAGTGAGGAAGTTTCTTGGAGGCATTCAAAACATTTTCCATCAATCACCCTTGTGACTGCTAATAGCTCTTACATCCCACAATTACAACTTCAACCATATATCACCAACTGCTAATTTCTGAAATGGTTACATTCTTTTCTACTAACAGAGCTGAATATGCATGAATATTCCATCTAATCTAACAGTTGAGAAAGTGGTTCAGAATTTCCAATGAACAGCAACAAGAAGAAAATAAAACATGCTATTAAAAAAGTGTTGATAAACACTGGATCTAATTCAGGTGCCATGGTACAATAAAAATATCGCAAAATACTTCAAATATTCAACTATGGAAACATAATTTACATTACAACACCATTTAAGTTGAAGAAGTGAAAGGGAATCAGAATTAAGATCTCATCATTTCCACAGTAGTTGTGTTGTCAAGCAGTCTCACTGTATACAATAGCTTTATCTTATTGCAGTAGTAAGCCTCAAGGTTCATCATTGCCTTGCAGTAGTTGCTTAAGACTATCATTGCAGTGTTTTGATACAACACCCTTGTGACAATAACCTTTTATATGACAATAATCCTAAAGTGTTCATGATAGTCCTCTTGTGGGCCTAACTGAAGTATACCTGTGGTGAGTAAGTTCTGAAGATCATACAATTTCGCTAAGCACAAATATCTTATAGAGTTTGCTGGCATGATATAATGGTCATTAACACTGTCTTGAATGAGTGGTTTGCAGAACAAGGCCAACAACTTGAAGGGATCCTAAAAGGAATCAACAAGCCTAAACTTTGTGGTATATTGTTGATAGCAAGAAGCTTCAGAACAAAAAGGCATCATCACACTTAAGGTATATTTCTCATTGACACATTCAAAATAGAGAATAGTAGGCAGGTTGCTTCAGATGCATTTGATCAATGTATGATACTAGCTGATATAACTTGACCAGAGACTTTAAGTTTGTTTGAACAAAGACGTTAGAGGCACCACTAAGAATGATGATGAAAATAATCAATAAGATAGTAAATACTTACTTGGAAATCCCTTGCCTTCAAAAAATATACATCTGGAAATCTCCAGCACTATCCTATTTCCTCATTCAACCAGCCCATTATATTCAAGTAAATAAAGTGTAGAATTGTCTTTGCCTTTAAATCCCTTCACTTGTGTAACAATTGGCAAATTCATTTGATGCAAACTCCCTTTCCTTATCTGATTGAAGGACTTTAATTCTCTTCCCTAATTCATTCTCCATTCCTCTCTTAATTTCTTGAACTCAACAAATGCAACAAACTTTATTATTAAGAAAAACATGTACATTTTCCTAAATATGTCAACAATAAGGAGAAAATGCCTTGCACTAGATACTGAAAGTGTCTTCATGGGTCCACAAAGGATCACAACAAACTAATACCAAACTTCACAACACACTCCATACTTTTTCTTCACCAAAGATCTTCCAACACTATTTTCAAGGCAAGCATGTTGCACATGCATCTTTCTCCTCCTAAACTGAAAGTAAACCACTAACCATCTTAGGTTTGCCCTAAAGGGAAGTTAAGATGCTAATAAATTTGATGCCATCATGGAAAAATACTTTGGATACCCCTTGAAGACAGTTTTTATGATCATGACAGTTTTTAAATTAGAACAAATAATTAATTGTCTTGGGTCGAAACCCACATCTTTGGGTCAAAACTCCAACTACTTGGGTAACTTGCCCAACCAACTCCTTTTGGTGGGTTTTCACCTCTCAAAAATTCCTTTGAGCTACCCAAATTCCAACATAGTCCACCAAGCAACAAGTAGGTAATGATGTTATCCCTTGGCTATATGGTCTCAAGCTTCCCCACTCTAGGTTCCTAGTGTCAATCCCCATATCTTGGCTTAGAACCCTACCCTAGAGAATTACCATGACTAGCCTCCTAGTGTAACTAGTGTGGTCAATTCTTAGTATTTATTTACTTGGGTAGTTTTCTGTAGTCTCTTTCATGGACAAGACATGTAAACATTACGTGAGTTGGTGATCTCTGTTTGACTCCTGGATTTGTTTGTGGAAGCTACATTTGCAGCCCTTTTTTCTTATATTAAAGCCATATGTATATCATTCCTTTAATAGTTAAAGGAATCTGTATTTAAATATATATATATATATATATAAACTCCACTTCATAAACTGCTACCCCATTTGAAAACCTTCTGGAAATGTTTTTTTCTATCCCTACAACCATCAATACTCATAAAAGGAGACTGCAGGTAATTTATAATCCTAAGGACGATGGTGAAATCAATGAAGAATCTGTGGTTCTCCATAATCCCTTATACAAAATTTTCCCATAGATGGAGAATGGATTTAAAGATATGGTAAGCCAAGGAATATAGTACTTCAGTAGACACAAATTTATGACATCTCAATTCCTTCACTAATGAGAAGGTGAATGAAAATATTTTCAATGATCATGTTTAACAAATTGAACATGAGAATTTGGAATAGTTGGTGAAGCTGAAGGAAACCACGTTTTATCTACTCTATAGTTCTCCATGCAATTTAGTTGTCAGTGGTCACTAGGAGAACTTCAACTAATTAATGATCATCACCCACGCTTATTCATTATTTCCAAATTTCAAAACTACACATTGATTTTGGTAAGTGTTTAGACTCCACTCTTTTTAAAAAACAATTGAAAGGAAGGACAAAAGAAGTAAGATTATTTACAAGTTATTTGACTTCAAGCTATACAACTGAAAAAAATTGAACGATACATTAGCTCAGCAACTAAAATAAGAGAATGTTTTCAAGTTGCAAGTAGCACCTTTCATAGACAAAGAGCAGGGGGGTAGAATGTCTCTGTTAGGATTTGAACATTGGTGGGTGAATAACAACACCCCCCAATTCACCAACCAAGTCTCCTCTCAATGACAAAAGAGGGAAATGTTTGAAGAATGGGCTTGAGAGAAAGGAAATGAAGTTGTGGGACCTGAGCATGCACTATGAAGGAAGATCCTGCTGGGCCTTGATTCATCAAGAGCCATGTTCCTTCATAGGGAGGGAACTTCATATGTTACCACCCAACATGTCTTGTGGTTTGTTCCAATCATATAAGTGGAAGTCAGGTGCAACATTCCTTACTTCCATTATTGATCAGATTAAGTTGTGCTACCAACATGCTCCAGCAGAGCAATAGCTGATCATTAAGAGGGTTATCCTTTAACTTCACACGCAGAACTCAAGCAAGTAATACCTTTCTATCATGGATGCCATATTATTTTGATACCCTTATGGAGTCACAAGGAATGAACATCTTCCCAGGAATATAAAAGCACCCTAACTTGCAAAGGAAAGAAGTAGAATTGTATCGTATCAATGTTTTGACACTAGTCTATACTAGAATAATGTGTAGATAAATATAATTTTAGTTGTGAATCACATAAAGCTAGAGAAACCATCCACTTTGTACCAAGGTCCCTTACAGTTAGTAAGTACAATTTTGACTAAAAATGCATTAACCTGGGAAATTTTAAGGAAGGGAAAGCAGGTCTGTGACTGTGGTCTCTTACAAAAGTGTTCTCTTTCATGAAAATTTTGTAAAGATTGCTACAAATTTCAAAGTAATCCATTGCAAGGGTAAGTGTAAGGAAACTAGGCTATGGGCTTTGGAGATATATATCACGGATGAATTTCCTTGCATGATGGAAGAAATAGGCATGTGTTTGTGTTGAAACTTGACAATATTCACTGGTAGGAGCAGCCTGTAGATGATCACTTCCTGAATCGTATCCAAATCCATTGACGTTTTCCAATTACACTTCTAGTTTGTGTGCTTTACTATTCAAACATTTTCTTTTCTAAAACCCCCAACTATGGGCCTGGGACTTTCCAGGGGAATCTCAAATAAGTCGCATGGAATGAGCTAAGAGTCGAAGGGGGTTACATTGGACAATTTGCAATCGATCTGTAAATTCCCTGTTCATTATACTTGTTGTAGTTGGTTCTATAAGCATAGCTCAATCGATACTCCAACAAAGTAAATTGACATGTATACCTAAGAGGTGATTCTGGACAAGTTTTGGAAAAAATGGAGATGTTGCCACAGTGGCTTTGACCTTTCAAAGGGTTACTCTGCCCCCACATTCAGCACTAAATCAGGGCCATAGAGGGGCTATAGAGGAGGATGTTAAGATAGAGAAGGCATACAGAGAATATTTGGATGTGGGTGAGCTGGTACAAGGTTTCATCCCCACCTTGGCTCCAACCACACTAAGTTTTTTTTGAAAATTAGAACTTTACAGGCACACAAAAACTTTTGTGTTCCTGCTGTGCTATCCAAGAAAAATGACAGGCAACAAATTTGACAGAAACTGGAAATTTTGAACAAACAAAATAGTTTTTTTGATAACTCTCTGTTCTTGGCTCTGAATAAATGAAGGTGTCCTCCCAGCAGAGCTCCTGGGTTCTTC
Organism: Pinus albicaulis; assembly: GCA_034641835.2. Lineage (NCBI taxonomy): Eukaryota > Viridiplantae > Streptophyta > Pinopsida > Pinales > Pinaceae > Pinus > Pinus albicaulis. Next base: position 446,211,404 of record CM076575.1, on the reverse strand, counting down.
CAGGGATTCCTTAATTGTGTTTCATTCTGCCATTGACATGGTTGAAGGGTGCAGTTGACCCTAATTGTAGGTTTCTGGCCATGAGTTCCCATTTTTATTGTGTATATTATAATTTCATGTGTTGGTTAAACTTAATTTCTGACTTCATAGTTATGTTAGGCTAGAATTTTTTGATGGAAATGCCACACAGTTTCATTTTTGGACATATATTAACTCTTTATTATTATGCTAAATAGTAACATGACCTGGTTTCTCGTTGGGCTGGGATTGTATAATCTCTGGTTCAATTGTAATTATGTATTTTACATTTAACCATTTAATAGAATAGAAGAACTTGCTAAACTGTTTTGAAAACAATTGCAAATAGAATCAATTGAAAGAAAAATGTAGATTTTATGCAACTTGATTTCACAAAAAGTTATATTATATTACATGGAATGGACTCATATATGGCTAGAGGTCATTGAAGCACAAACTCCAGCCAATATACAAGTGAGTAATAATGCAGAAGATACAGCAGAATTCCACTTAACTTAGCCCATTATTTTAATGGAGTCATACAATCATTGAATCATCATTGAAGTGGCTTTTCCCACTCACCGCCATAAGAGAACTGTGAAATCTCTGCTTCACCAAAGCCATTAACCTTGCAAATAGCCAGGGCCAAAAATCACTATGCACCCAAACTACAACACCAAAACACTACTGGCTACAAACCAAAAGTTTCAAATATTTGGTTGTCACAGGTTAAGCATTGATAAGATTCAAACCTGATTCTTCTACGGTCCACAATATAATCCCTCGTTGCCCTTCTAGAGAAAAAACACTTCATTGGATGTACACGGCATACTCTCGTGATACTTTACTCATCATGCATTATCCACAACTCATTTTCCACTATTCACAGCATAATCTCTTATTGCCCTCTATAGCAACAGCAGTACATCTACTGTCCACAAGATAATCTCTTATTATCCTTCTTGCTACCAGGGCAGTTAAGCTCCACTCTTTTGAAAAAAAAATTGAAAGGAAGGACAAAATAAGTAAGATTATTTACAAGTTATTTGACTTCAAGCTGAACAACTGAACAAAATTGAACGATACATTAGCTCGGCAACTAAAAGAAGAAAATGTTTTCAAGTTGCAAGTAGCACCTTTCATAGACAAAGAGCAAGGGGGTAGAATGTTTCTGTTAGGATTTGAACATTGGTGGGTGAATAACAACACCCCCCAGTTCACCAACCAAGTCTCTCCTGAATGACAAAAGAGGGAAATGTTTAAAGAATGGGCTTGAGAGAAAGGAAATGAAGTTGTGGGCCCTGAGCCTACACTACGAAGGAAGATCCTGCTAGGCCTTGATTCATCAAGAGCCATGTTCCTTCATAGGGAGGGAACTTCAGATGTTACCACCCAACATGGCTTGTGGCCTGTTCCAATCATATAAGTGGAAGTCAGGTGAAACATTCCTTAATTCCATTATTGATCAGATTAAGTTGTGCTACCAACATGCTCCAGCAAAGCAATAGCTAATCAATAGAGGGTTATCCTTTAACTTCGCATGCAGAACTCAAGCAAGTAATACCTTTCTATCACAGATTCCATATTCTTTTGATACCCTTATGGAGTCACAAGGAATGAACATCTGCCCAGGAATATACAAGCACCCTGACTTGCAAAGGAAAGAAGTAGAATTGTATCGTATCAATTGTTTGACACTAGTCTATACTAGAATAGTGTGTAGATCAATATAATTTTAGTTGTGAATCACATAAAGCGAGAGAAACCATCCACTTTGTACCAAGGTCCCTTAAAATTAGTAAGTTCAATTTTGACTAAAAATGTATTAACTTGGGAACTTTTAAGGAAGGGAAGGCAGGTCTCTGACTGTGGTCTCTTACGGAAGTGTTCTCTTTCATGCAACGGCAAACTTTTGTAAAGATTGTTGCAGATTTCAAAGAAAACCATTACGGGGGTAAGTGTAAGGAAACTAGGCTATGGGCTTTGGAGATATATATCACAAATGAATTTCATTGCGTGATGGAAGAAATAGGCATGTGGTTGTGTTGAAACTTGACAGTATTCACTGGTAGGAGCAGCATGTAGATTATCACTGCCTGAATCGTATCCAAATCCATTGAAATTTTCCAATTACACTTCTACTTTGTGTGCTTTAGTATTCAAAAATTTTCTTTTCTAAAATCCCCAACTTTGGGCCTAAGACTTGCCAGGGGAATCTCAAATAAGTCGCATGGAATGAGATGAGAGTCAAAGGGGGTTACCTTTTCCAATTTGCAATCGATCTGTAAATTCCCTGTTCATTATACTTGCTGTAGTTGGTTCTATAAGCATAGCTTAATTGAGACTCCAACAAGGTAAATTGACATGTATACCCAGGAGGTGATTTTGGACAAGTTTTGGAAAAAATGGAGATGCTGCTGCAGTGGCTTTAGCCTTTCAACAGGTTACTCTACCCCCACATTCAGCGCTGAATCAGGGCCATAGAGGGGCCATAGAGGAGGATGTTAAGATAGAGAGGGTGTATAGAGAAGATTTGGATGTGGGTGAGCTGGTACAAGGTTTCATCCCCACTTTGGCTCCAACCAAACTAAGTTTTTTTTTTAAATTAGAACTTTACAGGCACACAAAAACTTTTGTGTTCATGCTATGCTATCCAAGAAAAATGACAGGCAAGAAATTTGACAGAAACTGGAAATTCTAAACAACCAAAATAGTTTTTTTTTATAACTCTCTGTTCCTGGCTCTGAATAAATGATGGTGTCCTCCCAGCAGAGCTCCTGGGTTCTTCCAGGGATTCCCCATTTGTGTTTCATTCTGCCATTGACATAGTTGAAGGGTGTAGTTGACCCTAATTGCAGTTTTCTGGCCATGAGTTCCCATTTTTATTATGTATATTATAATTTTATGTGTTGTTTAGACTTAATTCTGACTTCACAGTTATGTTAGGCTAGAATTTTTTGATGGAAATGCCACACATTTTCATTTTTGGACATATCTTAACTCTTTACTATTATGCTAAATAATAACATGACCTGGTTTCTCGTTGGGCTGGGATTGTATAATCTCTGGTTCAATTGTAATTATTTATTTTACATTTAACCATTTAATAGAATAGAAGAACTTGCAAAACTGTATTGAAAAAAATTGCAAATAGAATCAATAGGAAGAAAAACGCAGATTTTATGCAACTCAATTTCACAAAAAGATATATTATATTACAAGGAATGGACTCATATATGGCTAGAGGTCATTGAAGCACAAACTCCAGCCAATATACAAGTGAGTAATAATGCAAAAGATACAGCAGAATTCCACTTAACTTTGCCCATTATTTTAATGGAGTCGTACAGTCATTGAATCATCATTGAAGTAGCTCTTCCCACTCATCGCCATAAGATAACTGTAAAATATCTGCTCCACCAAAGCTATTAACCTTGCAAATAGCTAGGGCCCAAAATCACCATGCACCCAAACTAAAACACCAAAACACTACTGGCTACAAACCAAAAGTTTCAAATATTTGGTTGTCACAGGTTAAGCATTGATAAGATTCAAACCCAATTCTTCTACTGTCCACAATATAATCCCTCATTTCCCTTCTAGAAAAAAAACACTTCATTGGCTCTACACGGCATACTCTCATGCTACCTTACTCATCATGCACTATCCACAACTCATTTTCCACTATTCACAACATATTCTCTTATTGCCTTCTATAGAAATAGTAATACATCTACTGTCCACGAGATAATCTCTTATTATCCTTCTTGCTACCAGGGAATTTAAACTCCACTCTTTTGAAAAATAAATTGAAAGGAAGGACAAAAGAAGTAAGATTATTTACAAGTTATTTGACTTGAAGTTGAACAACTGAACAAAATTGAACGATACATTAGCTCAGCAACTAAAATAAGAGAATGTTTTCAAGTTGCAAGTAGCACCTTTCATAAACAAAGAGCAGGGGGGGTAGAATGTCTCTGTTAGGATTTGAACATTGGTGGGTGAATAACAACACCCCCCTGTTCACCAAGTAAGTCTCCCGTCAGTGAAAAAAGAGGGAAATGTTTGAAGAGTGGGCTTGAGAGAAAGGAAATGAAATTGTGAGACCTGAGCATGCACTACGAATGAAGATCCTGCTGGGCCTTGATTCATCAAGAGCCATGTTCCTTCATAGGGAGGGAACTTCATATGTTACCACCCAGCGTGGCTTGTGGCCTGTTCCAATCATATAAGTGGAAGTCAGGTGCAACATTCCTTACTTCCATTATTGATCAGATTAAGTTGTGCTACCAACGTGCTCCATCAGAGCAATAGTTGATCAATAGAGGGTTATCCTTTAACATCGCATGCAAAACTCAAGCAAGTAATACCTTTCTATCATGGATGCCATATTCTTTTGATACCCTTATGGAGTCACAAGGAATGAACATCTGCCCAGGAATATACAAGCACCCTGACTTGCAAAGGAAAGAAGTAGAATTGTATTATATCAATTGTTTGACACTAGTCTATACTAGAATAATGTGTAGATCAATATAATTTTAGTTGTGAATCAAATATTAAATTTAAAAGAAAACAAAACAAAAAGGTACATTGTTGGAATACAAAAGCATGTTATGTGAGGTATCCCTAGTGACAAGTAAAAATAGGTTTTTCAACATGAATAATGAATTCCTAGAATATTGGAGTGTACCATAGAAAATTATAGCATCTCGAGTAACAATCCTTTTGTAACTGACAAAGACAATCCATCGTGTAGTAAGCAAATGCCTGCGAGGTTGACCTGCAAAAAGATCCCATGTATAACAGGAAATTATTAATTATCATCAATGATTCAACGCTTTAATTCTCAATGGCTTACATAAAAACTACGTTTGACAAATTTAAGATCTTATATCTCTAATCCATGCTTCCTCAACATGGTAAATTTGTGTAGAAACTAATCCATCTCAAATAAGCATCAGAAATTTGGATCCTGTTGCATGTTGGTCACAAGAATTTCATAGATAAATAACCATCAATTGATTGTCCCCTTACGTCTATGACATATAATGACTTTGAGAAGGGGAATTTGGCCTTCTCATATTAAAAATAAGCACAAACGCGTAAACAAGGCATTGGAAGGAAAATATTTTAGCCTTGGATATTTGGTCTCTGAGAGCATTTCAGAGTTGCACTAATAGGGAAGAGTGACGGGCTCACCAATTTACTCTGTCATAGAGGCTCAAACCCAATGAAATTTAGTCCTTGAGAAAATTTCAAAGTTGCACTAATCGTGATAAGTAAAATGGGACACCAACTTACTCTGTCAGAAATTCCCAAACACAAAATAGCAACATGTGAACTGCAATGGCCATGTACATACCCCTGAATATATGTTAGAATATCCATTTTCTTCCATGCAAATCCTTTGCATCAAACTCTTCAGAAGGCCTTTGTTAACTATAATCCTATGTCATTTTATAAAATAGTTACATCTTTAGATGTACCAAAAACCTTCAAAATAGTCTTATTTTCTATGAATCATTTGCAAAAAGAAAATTGTATACCATTGGCATGGATTTCTAGTATGATACTATATGTGCAGGGTGTAACAGTTACATCAGCAAAACCTAGATCAAAACAATAAACACTTAGATGTTGCCAGTTGCAGTGAGCAATAACTTCAGAAACCAAAGCACCATAAAATGGCATTATTCAAACTGCATGAGTTTCCGGCCATAAATATGTTGAAATGAAAAGAAGAGAAGTAATAGTGACTGCCCAAGTGTCAACCAGCAGGGTCTAGGTTAAAGTCGATACCGACTGCACATGAATTCTTGGGTATAGTCTATTTTATTCCTTCAATCATCAAAGCATATCCATCACTGGTGACTGCTCTGTCTATTGGTTAGGACCGGCTCCACTTAGGAATAATCCCCCACCTTACAGCAAACGAGTGTTGGATCAGATGGGATGAATGGAAGGGCTTCCCATAGAGCTTTTCCACTGCCTTCCAGCGAGACAGAAGCATTCACAATATATGCCCTGTGCCCATACCCTTCTACCGTTATCAAAGCCAAACATTTATCATAACTATTATCTTCAAATAAAAATAAAAATAAGGGCCAAATCACAAGAATCGTAACCTAAGGTTAGGCCTTAACAGGTAAATAAAATTCTCTGGAAATTCCTTAATGTTCCAGAAACATTTTTTGAACGGAACCTTCATCAAAATAATATCAAATTCATTAATGTGCATTGTTATCAACTGAGAAATAACCGCCTTTAAAACAAGGAACATGTTAATCAAACTAATTATGATGTCTTGGTAATATGAAAATGAAAAACAAGAGTAACGTATCCAACTTGACACTAAGGATGAAAAATCCAGCCCCTATAGTATCGTCTCAAAATTTCTCAAAGAGAACAAACCAAACTCAATTCTTGATGAACAAAATTGTTGCTTTTCAAACAAAGGTTAACGGCCAATCCTGTAGCTTCTTCCTCTTAATGTTGTGCCTACTGTTAGTTTCGCTTGTACAGTTATTGGTGGCTTGAACTCCTAAATTCCAATGTGCAACAATCTTGTCTATGCATTCTTAAGGTAATTTCAAAAGAGATTTTAGTATTTACATCAAATATCTACTAAGAAAATATAAGCGAAATACCAAAGTAGTTCTTTGTTATCAACTAAGTAGTAACAAGGAACTTCATGTTGCCCTAATGCCCTCGTCAATGCGTGTAGAACCAGATCTAGGCATCCTGCATATAATCTGGCATCGTGCACCTTCCCGGAACTAGAACTCGATTCTTGTTTCCCTAATTCCCTCATCAATGTGTGCAGAACCCGATCTTGGCATCTGCATATAATCTGGCACCGTGCATCTCAAACAGTGAACTTCCAAGCCCCAACCAGTTGAAATGGGAGCGAAACCCTCCCCCGACCTAGTAAATTCAAGTGAATGCCATTAAATGTTTGTTACACCTCCAGGCTTCAACTTCCAAGCCCAACCAGTGAAGCCCCAGTCAGTGAAAATGGGGTGAATCGCTCCAATCCCTCCCCTAACCCAGTAAATCCAGGCGAATTCCATGGAAATGAGCTCCAAACCAGAAAATCGGGAGCGAATTTCATGGTTTAAGTATTAAGCACAATTATTTTTTTGGGCTAAAACTTAATAATTAATTATTTTAAAAATAATTATAGGGCTAACTATATAAAACTTTAGAAAATGGGTTTTATGTAAAAAATTCTCCCTACCAAAATTTAAAATCCCTTAAAATTCGCCTTTGGGCTAAAATTCGCCCCTAAAATTTTCCCTGAAGAGGACCCCCTTTTGGAAAGAATATCTCCATGCCCTCAAGAGTATGAGATATAGATATTTCCTATAGCAAGGTGTGATGCAAGATGTGAGCCTCTTCAAAAATTTTCTCAAGTGTTTTTGAGTTTATAGGCCCTTTCAACCCATGCAAAAGTTCTGTTTGTCTTGGTTTTCTTGGCTCTACTAAGAATGTTTTAGAATTTTTTCCATCAAACCTCTCCACTAATCTCTGAGTGAACTTTTCATAAGAAAAATTATTTGCATTTCTTAATGAAAAAGACTCAAAGATCCACCAAGCATAGGCCTTACCTTCAAAATGTTGTGCTGCAACTTTGATGGCTTCATCTTCAGAAACTTGGTGCTGCTGCAAATAGTTGTCCAACTCCTCCACCCAAGCTATGGCTGAACATTGAGGTGAACCATCAAAGGTAGATAGGAAAAATCTACCCATGTCATGTTGCTTGCTCCTCCCCAGCTTGACCTTGCAAAATTCTGGGAAAGTGATATGATCTCTAAACCTCTCAGTTTGAGATCCATACTCTTGCAAAAATTTACTAGAGTTTCCCTCCTTGGCATTTCCTCTTCTTTCAAATCTCTCATGGTAGATCTAGGCATTTGACTGCATTGTGCATAATATGTTGTAGCTTCATGCTCACACCTATCATGTGTAAATCTAGATTTGGCTCTAGGTCCAAACTCCTCTTAAGATTCCATATCCCTTCTCATTTTCTTCAGATCTCTGTTAATGCTCTATATCGATTTAGAAAGAAGCTTTGAGAAATTCTCTTCCCTTATTCCTCCAAATAATGGAGTCTTATCTTTTTCCTTTCTGTGCATCATTTCTTCTCCTTCTCCTCTTGATAGCATAATGGCTAAGATCCACAGGTTGAGCCAAGATTATGCTATGATACCACTGTAATCTCCCAAAATGGGAATGCAGCGATACATGAACACAAAATTGAAAGTAGTAGTGTAAATCAACTCATAATCATTAGAGACCAATATGGATACATAACATAATGTATTATATCAGCAAATCAATACATAATAGTGAGGCATGAAACATATACAATGAAGGAACAAGCCTCCCATAAGAAATCACTCCACAAGTGAGTTGCTGTCACAATATAAGAATGTCGGAGACTGCTGCAATGCAGTTAAAAACATACTGCTACAGAAAAATGATGTAAAAAATATGTAGGGCTGTTATAAGCCTCAAAATATATGCCCAATACATATCTATGCTCAATACCAACTCCTACAAGAACTTCGAAAAGGGTTTTCAGAAATACACTCTATACAAGATGAGATCTAAAGCCTAATGGCTAAAGATACACTGGAAAATAGAAGAACAAGAGTGTATAATTCTGAATTATAGTAGATCTAATGATGATCCCCTCAAATATCTCCTCCCATGAAAGGATGAACCCATCAATCACAAGGAAACACTACAAAGAAACCACAAGATCTGCCATTGAAGATGCCCTCCAAAATAACGCAATTCCTAGCTGGAACAGCACTGGAAATGATGGGAAATGTATGGCCTAAGTGAAAAAGATCTCAAATATGATTTATGACTCTCCAAACAGATCTCCCAAGAGAAGGAAACCTTCCTCCTATGAGAAACTAGCTCAGAAAGTGGGATTCTAACCCCTCCACTACTGCACCCCACAACACAGCACAATAATCTGCAGAAACTGTGCTGATGAAGAAGCTGTGGCTTGGCCTGAAAACCTGAATGTGGAAATGAATACAATACTCTTCTAAGAGGCTTCTCAAGGAAAGAGGTGGGATTCCCACTCGGGAACACCCAGTTCTAAATAGCACTGCAAACCTGCTAAATAGCAAGAGGAAGCTAAAGTCTAAGCAGACCAATATCAAAATAATAATCTAAAACATAACCCCATATGGCTAACATCCTATTCCTTAAATGGAATATGAGCTTTATTTCCCTTGGCCCCACTGAATTAGGTCATTTCCTTCGTGACATCCATCTCCCTCCAAAACTATGTTATTCTCCAATTAATATCCACTCCTCCTTAACAGCGTTGTTGACATGGTCAAAGTTGACTGAATCAACATGATCAAAACCCTGTTCACACATGGAGGAGCTCTATTCAGCTACTAAAAAGGTCTCCTTTCACACTTGAAGTGTGTTTATTGATGCTCAAGAGACTTATGGGCCTCCCCACCCATTTATTTACTGACCTAGTGATAAAACAAACTATAATATTCCATTTAGCTGAAGGCTAAATTTTTGGAATATTACAAACTTTCAGTCATGTTCCAATTCATCTTCCACTTCATCCTACAACAGCAAGTACATCAAAATTAAAGGTAACCTGATGTAATATTCCTAAATTAGCATGCTGCTAATAGGAATATTAATTTTGTTTTTAAAATCTAGTTAGATGAATAAATGGGCAAGGAGGCTCATAAGTTTCTTAAGTAGGCATAAAATCCCTCATAATGTGAAAAGGGATCATGTTAATAACTTGATCAAACATCCTCATGTATGAACAGGGTCTAAAATGTGTGGAAAAAGTCAAGTTTGACCAATTCAACATCATTAATATGTGAGGAGTGGATCCTAAATAAAGACAACTCAATGTGAATGAAGATCAATCTAGCTAGTCAAAATGAAGACACCTTGAGTGTGAAAAGAGACAATGCATGAAGATCTAGTCAAGGTTGACTAAATAAAATAGCATTTTAAAAAGATGAGTAAGACTAATGGAGACAGCGTAATTTTGGTGGAGGAGCCTTTGCATGGAAGCAACCTCATAATTGGGTGGGACCCTTGGTGAGGAAGCTCATCAGCTGAATAATGAAGGGAATGGCAACCATATGGGGCATGACTGAAGAATATATTTTTTATGTGGTGTGTTTAGACTTCTTTGCATTCTTTGGCTATTTAGCTAAGTTATTTGCATTGTTTAGTGCAAGGGTTTTCTCATGTGGGAATTCCCCACTCTTGCTTGGAAATCTTGTTTAAGAAATCTAAGGAGAGCATTTTGTGCTGCATTTTCCACTATCTGGTGTTAGTCCAAGCAATTACCTTCAGCAACACTACAATACCTTTCATAAACTGCATTATTTCTTAAGGTATTGCAGTGGAGGGGTTAAATCCCTTGTATTTTTTAATATTCCTACTTAGCCCAAGCTAATGGGAATATTCGATTTTTCTTTGTCTTGTTTTGAATTTCATGTTGATGAATAAAATTGTGAATGAGGATCAATAAAACTCCTAAACATCAAAATAAATCAATGCTCAATGTGAACAAAGCTAAATCTGATCTATTTTCATAAACACCCTTAAGTGGGAAAGAGGCTAGATCAATTTACTGGGTCAACAGGACCAAATCAATAGCGTTGTCTAGATGCAATGTATCTCCTAAAGGCACAACACAGTCCATGTTGGAGGCCACTCATGTAAATGAAGCTAATTCATTAAGATGGTTTAGGGTTTGGCAAGACTTCCACATTATAAAATAAAGAGGAGGACACGAAGGAGGGGGTTGTTGATCATTTGATATTGCTGAAGGTATTTTTTGTTTAGACATCCCTCATTCTCTAGATGTTTAGCTAAGAATAGTGCTATTTAGCACTTGGGTGTTCCTGGTCGAGAATCCCACCTCCTTCCTAGAGCAGCTCTTGGAGGAATCTTGTTGCATCTTGTCCACTATCCGGCAGTCAGCCAAGCTTCATATTCCAACCACAATTCAGATCCTCTTGAGGGTTTGATTGTTTTTGTAAGCTGTAGCAAGTGAAGGCTAGATCGTCTCAGATCTAGGCAAATCTAGAGGCTCTTTTCAGTGGGGAAGCTATCTATCCCATTGGAAAGAGGATTCTGGACCCTTGGAGCTACCATTTCAGATCTTGGAATCAGGCCAAACCAGTGCTAGAGCCTACAACATATTTTTCCTTCCATAACTACGTTATTTTCAAGTATTCAGTTCCAGGGTGTTTTGACTGCTTTTTGGAGGAGAGATCTCCAGTGATAGGATTCTCCCTTTTCACTATGGTGATCCATGGATTGGTCATCAAATCCATGTTTGTTTCAGATTTGATTTAATTATGGTTCTATTTACTACAAAATTCCTTAATATTTCTATAGATCTGTAATTCTAGATCTCAGATCTACTCCTGTACTCTCATGTTTTGCTCAAAACCCCAAGGGGAATTTGTAGAGGAACTCATCTAGTGTACAGATATGATATAGATCGATGATTTTGTACACAGATCTGTTCTAAATCTGAAATGTAATAAACAACTACTTCAGCCCATAAAATAAAGCTATCAAGCTTTGCAGTCTCATATTGTTGTTGCAGCACCTCAATCTTGAGGGATTCTTCTTGTAAATATTCTAATTTTCTCTTGTACATTGTATGGGCCATATTATAGATATGTTTTACTGATGTACATGTAGATATTCAGATTCCATATTTCTATTCTACTTTGACTTAGTGGGACTGTGTTATTTCTGAAGCAGAATTGTTGTGCATGACTGCAGCCCCATTCTTTGGGTGTTTTTCAGCCATACTAGGTGGTGGGAGGTCTATTTACCTCACCTAGTTTGATTTTTTTTTGCTATCCTTTTGGATTTAGACATTAGATCAACTGATATAAGGGATCTAGGGGCTGAAAACTCATTTTAGTGCACCAATTTCTGAAGAGATCGTTATTCCAGCAGGCTTTGTTGTGAATTCCGATTTTGGGATATTACATATTTTGAGCTAGTTTCCGTGAAGGAGGTTAATTCTTCTTCTCGGAAAGCTAGTAGTTGGAGTTAAAACCATTTATTTGTATGATAATCCATATTTATGTAGTGCTTCAACCATATAGCATGATTCAGCCATAGATCTGCAGCAAGAATTTCATGTATATCATTTATGCCAAGAAACCCTTATCGGGCCATCTTGGATCTATGTAAAAGTGGCTAGATATATTTTTTTTAGCCTATTTGATTAATACATGAGAAGATATATTTTTTCTCCATATTTCTTAGTATAAACCCTCAAATAATTTCACTGTCACTTTTTGTAGTAAATTATGTTTGTAGCGGTCTTGGGGTTTCAGTGTTTTTGGGTTGTTTTGAGCATGGGAGGCTTGTTTAACTAGGCTATAATGATTTGTTTCTAATTTTCTTTCAGATATGGTTGTAATAATATCATATCTAATGAGCCCACGTGGTGTAGAACAGTCGGTGATGGGGTGCACTGTTAAGGCACTCTGTTCTGTAAGGTCACCGGTTCGAAACCCGTGGGTGGCATGGGAGGAGAAAAAATGGAAAAAAATTAGGATTAGTCTGAACAAGAAAAAAAAATAATATCATATCTAATGGATCCATAGGATGAATTTTTTTTTTTTTAATTCTTATATTTCTGAAAAATGCATTTTTCATGCATGTATTGTTGATTTTCCCATTTTTGGATATTACAGTGGTATCGAAGCATCAATATTGGCTCAGCCTGTGTTCTAAAACCATGATGGAGTCTTATCATGAGAAGGAGAGGATCTTTAGAAGGGATCAAGGCAAACCCTTATTGTCTGGAGGGAAGAAGTTCTCAAAGCTGCTTCTACACACTTTGCATGGCATCAAAAAGGACATCAAAGAAATGAGGAGGAAAAAACATGGAGATACCTCAAAAAGATCTATAAGATCTATACATGAGGAAAGATCTAATTACTCATATTATGGGTGTGAGTATTCAGCCACAACATCGGGTTTAAAATTCTCTACCAACCATATGTTCAAGACAAATGATATGGAGAAAGAAGAAGGGCCAAAGAAGGAGACTCTTGGTGATTATTTGCAAGAGTATGAAGCTCAATCCAAAGGGTTAAAATATCACTTGAACTTCCAAGGGTTATACAAGATCAAATATGGAAGAAAAAAAACGAGAAAGAAACATGGTGTGGTTAGATTCTTTCTATCTACTTTTGAAGGATCACTTAAATGTCCAGTGAGGGTTTGGGTGAAGGAGCTAGACACCTATGTGCAACAACATCAAATTTCAGAAAAGGAAGCCATCAAAGTAGTAGCGCTACATCCTAAGGGTAAGGCTTATGCTTGGTGGTTGTTTAAATATTTTTCCTTAAAGAATGCAAATACATCTACTTATGCAAAGTTCATTAGAATAATAGTGGAAAGGTTTGATAAAAAAATTTGTGAAACATCTTCTATGGAATCTATCAAACCATATCAAACAAAACTTTTGCATGGGTTAGAAGGATCTATAAACTCAGCTCCATTTCAGAAGACCATTGAAGGAGAAGGAAACTTGTATGATGCCTTGCCAAAGGCTAAGTCCCCATTGCATGGAGATATTTCTTCTCAAGAGGAAGACATGGAGATTCCTCCTTCAAAAGAAGACCAACATCTAAGGTCTCTTATTGATGATGAGGCATTTTCAACTATTGAAGAAGAGGAAGAGAAGGCTGGAGATTATAGCACAGTCATGACAAGAGCACATATAGTACCTCATAAAGAGGAATATGGAGCATTTTCTCCAAGGAGATAAACTCTTGCACTCTTGCAAGGAGTTCCAAAGAATCTCAAATGTAGAGATCATGGCACAATCCATGTGAAGCATGTGCCATCATTAGCAAATGGTGAGATATTTAAGATAGAAGAAGATAAAGGGGAGGAAAAGCATCACATGATGAGGAGCACACACCCTTCTTTATTTCAAAATATTGATACACAAAGGAGGAAAGAGGATTTTTGTAGTGAAGGCAAGGACAAATATGTCCACACACATGTACATCCTACTCTATACCTTGGTGTCTCTTTGCATGGAGGCATTCCACCAGGGAGACCCCCTGATTGGAAGAAGAATAAAGTGTTCTCTCAACTATGGGAAGCATTTACATATTTGGCTGAGGAAGGAGTCTTCGAAGAAGCAAGCATAGTGCAGAGAATCTTACATGAGTTCAAAGGAGAGGTAAGAAATTTTCTGAAATGGACATTGCTATCTCCCACACAACAACTTGCACTAGAAAACGAGAATTCAAAAATATATGATGGCATGAGCATGATGTCAAATAGCCACTCCATATCTTTGGGGTAGCCAATGATATTCTCACATACAAAGAAGATTTCTGAACATGACAAGAGGATATCAACACTCTTGCATGCATGGGCCAAATTAAGGAAGTTTTGGAAGGAAAAAACTTTTCAAGGAGAGTTTGACTTCCATCTACTTCAATATTGTCTTGATCAAGATCAGTTGCAAGAGAGGTAGCAAAAGAAATTTGATAGTACTCCAACATGTGACTTTGGTATCAAGCATGTCAAAGAGGAGAGCTGTGTTATGACAGAGGCTGCATTTCATATTTCTATAGCTCTATCATTGTTGGAGAGCCTAGATCCTTATTGGGAGTCCCAAATATTGATGGAATATTCCAAGGACCTCTTCACATGTAAGTTCTTGATGGGAAAGTGATGGATGGGAGGTATAAAGTAGTTGATGGAGTCATTTATTCTCATGATCAAATCTATTTGGCTAGAGACTCCAAGCTTAAGTATAAACTACTTAATGCAGCCTATGAGATCTTGCTTTCCAAGCCCACTGGTTTCATTAAATCATACCATACTATCTTATATGGATTCATGTGGGAGAAATTCAAAGAGGAAATGCACTCTCATATGAAGAAGTGCATAGATCATTTGTTGGTTGAGGAGGAGCATAGCTCTTGGGAAGAGTTATCATCATCACCTCCTTATTCATTGGGTGTGAGAGGGAGTTCATCCATAATTTGCCTCACTGATTTGAATTAAGTGTATGGTAAGACTTGTATTTCTAAACATCATGATGTATCTACTATATGCTTGTATTTTCTAAAGACTTGTATGCAGGGCTTTTCTCCAAGAGCGAGCACTTTTTCTTATGGGCTTCATGCATTACTTGGAGCCATGAGAAATGGAGAGGCTGACCATTCCCTAAGAGATTTTGGGAGATGTTGAATTCTTCATGGTGTGCTTCATTAACACCAACTATCATACACCCTCTCCAAGCATACAAGAAGGATGGGACAGCAAGCAAGTGTAGGGAAAAACAATTGTTATATCATATTCTATGGCAGTTAAGAGTAAAACTGTGCTAGTTGCACATGAGGGACCATTGTCCTTCTCCTTTACTACATATGGTAGTTAGCATCACTTTAATTATGATCCCATACACTGAAGATATTCTTATGTTTATTGGAAACATGGTTGGAGGAGAGAAACATTGGTTGGATGTGTCCTTGGGGGAAGAAATTTCCCACACTTTTTGCCTACATGTTTCAAGGGGAGCATGAGAGATTATATGGCCACTATAGTGGATCATTTGTTTCTTTATGAGGAGGGCCATATGATTGTTTGGAACACTTGGGACATGCCTCTCATGAGAAATTTGGAGGAGCTTTTCTATGAATTACCAAGCTGGGAGGTGATTCATTTCATTTGGATGATAGCATTGAGATGGGAGTCCTTCATTGATGATGGAATTCCCCATGATTGTCATCACTTCTATCTTGAGGAGGCCCTTGATCAGAAAGAAGGTTTCCATATAGACCTTCCATTCTTCCATGATGAGAGCCATTTGGTTTATCCACCAAAGGCCAACTTACACATTTGGGAGGAACCATTGGGAGACAAGATTGTTGCAAAATATTCAAAAAAATGGTGGAGACTATTAGAAGTGGAGGCCCCAAGAGGAGGAGGGGAGATTTTGCAGCACCCTTTCAGTTCCTTGAGGACAAGAAACCTTTGGGAGGTGGAGACTATAATATTCCTAAATTAGC
The DNA here is from genome assembly GCA_034641835.2 of Pinus albicaulis. Classification (NCBI taxonomy): domain Eukaryota; kingdom Viridiplantae; phylum Streptophyta; class Pinopsida; order Pinales; family Pinaceae; genus Pinus; species Pinus albicaulis. The sequence goes on along the minus strand of CM076575.1, from coordinate 446,195,295 downwards.
ATGCAGCTAATAGGAATATTAATTTTTCTTTTAAAATATAGTTAGATGAATAAATGGGCAAGGAGGCTCATAAGTTGTTTAAGTAGGCATAAAACCCCTCATAATGTGAAAAGGGATGATGTTAATAACTTGATCAAACATCCTCATGTGTGAATAGGGTCTAAAATGTGTGGAAAAAGTCAAGTTTGAAGAAGTCAACAACATTAATATGTGAGGAGTGGATCCTAAATAAAGACAACTCAATGTGAATGAAGATAAATCTAGCTAGTCAAAATGAAGACACCTTGAGTGTGAAAAGATACAATGCATGAAGATCCAATCAAGGTTGACTAAACCAAACAGCACTGTAAAAATATGATTAATACTAATGGGGGGATCGTAATTTTGGTGGAGGAGCCTTTGCATGGAAGCAACCTCATAATTGGGTGGGACCCTTGGTGAGGAAGCTCATCAGCTATATAATGAAGGGAATGGAAACCATATGGGGCATGATCGAATAATATATTTTGTATGTGGTATGTTTAGAATTCTTTTCATTATTTGGTTGTTTAGCTAAGTTTTGGTTGTTTAGTGCAATGGTTTTCTCATGCGGGAATTCCCCACTCTTTCTTGGAGATCTTGTTTAAGAAATCTGAGGAGAGAATTTTGTGCTACATTTTCCACTATGTAGTGTTAGGCCAGGAATTTTCCTTCAACAACAGCATAGTCCCTTTCATAAACTGCATTATTTCTTAAGGTATTGTAGTGGAGGGGTTAAATCCATTGTATTTTGAGCTAGTTTCCCTAAAGGAGGTTCATTCTTCTTCTCGGAAAGCTAGTAGGAGGAGCTATAACCATTTCTTTGGATGGTTAGCCATATTTATGTAGTGCTTTATCCATATAGTGTAATTCAGCCATAGATTTGAAGCAAGAATTTCATGTATATCATTTCTGTCAAGAAGCCCTTGTTGGGTCATCTTGGATTTATGTAAAAGAGGCTAGATCTCTGTTTTTGAGCCTATTTGATTAATACATGAGAAGATTTTTTTTGTCTCTATATTTCTGAGTACAAACCCTCAAATAAATACGTTGTCACTTTCTGTAGTAAATTCTGTTTGCAGCAGTCTTGGGGTTTCAGTGTTTTTGGGTTGTTTTGAGCATGGGAGGCCTGTTTAACTAGGCAATAATGATTTTTTTTTCTGATTTCATTTCAAATATGGTTGTAATAATGTCAGATATAATGGATCCATGGGTTTAATTTTTCTTTTAATGCTTATATTTCTGAAAAATGCATTTTTCATGCATGTATTGTTGAATTTCCCATTTTAGGATATTACACCTGAGGTAAAGTTGGCTTAAGATTTTTTAATTCATTAGAGATTGAAGAAAGCTTTGATGATTAACCACCCCATATTCCATTTTCCATATACCCTCCATTTTTAAATTCCTCATTCATAATAGAATGCATACTACTCTAATAAGGTCACAGTTATGAAAAGAAAAGATATTGGTTCATATAAGAAAAGTAGAAACTATAGTGCCTTCCCCTCATACCTTCGTAAATATTGTCAACTGAATGTATTAAATAAAGGATGAAGTCATTTCTGACCTTCATAAAGGAACCATCCATAAGCATTGGCCTCACAAGAGTAGCGCATGCAGCCACCTCTTCTCATCCACTATCTCCATCACCACCTCATCCCAACCACCTTTTCCATTATCACCTATCATCTCATTCATCATCACCTCCTACCATATCTATTTCTTATTCTCAAATTGTATCACTCTCAAAATTAAATCTATGGTAGTCAAATAATAATGGTGTTGCTCCACAAGAACTGACACCCTCAAATCTTCACACAACGTTGCTCCACAAGAACCAACCCTGCCCAAAACCACAATGCCATAAAATCCATAAATGGGAAAAATATTTGTTTGCATGAGGACATGCAAATCCTCATGCATGGGGGGATGTCAGGCCTTAAAAATGCCCATGTTTTCATCTTTTAATATCACCATTCATACCCTAAAACACTATGTTTTTAAATTGTTCCATACCCTAATTGCATAACTTTCCGCTAAATATATATTTTACACTCGATGGTTGGTTATCATTAGTTTTGTTAGATTTTATATGATTAAAGATGATTTTTTCATGATTTTCTAATGATGGTTTTGCTAAGTTCATTTTCTGAAGAGTTCCAACGCTGAAATTTTTCACAAGGAAGTTAAACTATTTACTGTAGAGTTGAGTTTGGAATGAGATTGTTGTACGTGAAAATATGATATTTGTGATCAAATGGTAAAGGATCTTGAAAATCTGACACAATTTTTTTTTCATCTTGGGTGTGGAGCCTGATTTTCATCCTCATTCAGAGCTCTTTGTTTCGGCCGAATGTATAGCCCAGGAATAATGTACACCCCCCACCTGCGAGGTCTGGGAGGGCTGCCCCACCCCCGGCTAGGGGGTCTGGGGGCCAGTGGTCCCTCGGTGGGGGTTTCGGGGGTAGTTCCCCTGAAGCTAAGAACAGATGTAAAATTGCCTTGTAAAAGTATTGTAATTTCTAGTCAATCTGGGTCATTCATTAGGTAGATGATCTAACGGTAGAAGTTATGTTTAATTTAGGGTTTTTTCCCCTAAAAAGCAACCCATAGTTTTGTATGAGGGCATTGTAATTGCGCCTGTCTATTGTATGTGTATTATCAGAGTGAGAAACATATAGTGATACTGTGAGAGAGAATGGAGGATAGTAAAAAGGATCTATTTTAGGTTGTGTCTCTTCATTTTGCTGCATAATATAAAGGAAGGAATGGTTGTTTGGGGTGGACGTAGCCCAAATTGGGTGAACCATGTATATTTGTGTGTCTCTTGTTTTATATTTTTTTTTGTTTCTTTTTTTCATATTTTATGTGTTGCATTGCTCTGTAATATATAATTTTCTAACAATTCATAGAACCCTCAATCAGGTAACCCAGAAATGGTTTGGAAAAATTCATCTCCATCAGTGAGTTATGGTAAGGGGAATATTCCAGTGCAAATTTAAGTACAAAAATCTGGGTTTGAACGTTTTGAGCCGAGCACATGGGTCAGCCATGATTGATCCAGTTATTTCCATGTACCGGAATATTCTTATTTAGTTTTACTCCAATTCTTTTCTACTATAAAAAAAACCTTGATCCATTCCATTCTTTACTTAGTGATTTGTTGAAACTTTCCTCTCCAATTTGTTACCGGTTCAACTCTTTAAAAGTCGAAATAGTTGGCATGTAAGGGGAGGAGGATAGGCATAATCATAGTGGTGAATGAGGATTTAAACATGCAGAGAATGTTGAAGACTATAGCATGCTTCTTATGAATGACTAAACTGATATTTCGTTGAAGTTAATATAATTCGGGTTTCCACATTTAATTCTCAGTGAGTATTATGATTTCCTTTGTCTTTTAAAAGTACTGAGTTAACTTAGACTTTCTCTAGGAGTGGCAAGGGCCTACCACCACCTGAAAGCAAGTCCTGCAATTGATATAGATCTTAGGAGGTGTGTTTTTGAGATTCAAAGTTCATATTTCATTTTAATATTTTTTTTCCAATAGATCTAGCATTTAGTGATTTTGTACTTAAATTTATTGTTATAGTTGCATTGGATTTAGAAGGGTGTTATGTCCTTAATTCTTGTGAACAGGGGAATAGAACAGTGTTGCCTAATGTCTCTTATGCGTGAATGATTTCCTTATCATACTCCTGTGGTTCAAAATATTTAGAAGAATGATCTCCAATATTAACGAATTTGAAAAGGACATATGCATCATGAAGTTAACTTGTTGATCCAAATCAAATCTGATATTTTCATGTTAATTATGTGTATTTTTCAACAACACAAACTTCATGAATATTATGCTTTTTTGACGAAGTAACGAGTACAGATGAGAAGAAAATTACTTATTTATGAAGATTCTGTGATTGAGGGTTATAGCATATCCTTGGAAGCTTTATGTAACTGAGTGAAACTCTTATGCAGTGTGTGAGAGTTTTTTTGTGTAACTCCGACATGCTTTGAGTATTCTTTCTTTGTGTTTCATGGACTATTTCTACCATTTGTTGCATAACCAGAGTCATTATCTATCTCTCCTAGACGATTCGATTCAATTTGTCATCGAATCCATTTGATTTCCAAAAAAATCATTAACTGCCATCGAATATACCATTTGATCCGAGCGTGGCATGCATTGTCATCTTTCCCTGAATACAGTGAATTAATTTAACTTGTAAATCGCTCATAGTTCAGTCGTTACAATTTGAATCAAGGAGTTTGAGTTATATTGTGAGCCTTTGTGTAAGTTTGAAGAGTTAAAATTAGCATTTCCAGATTGTGTTTTCAAGTGTTGTGTGTGAATTTTTCTTTATTGGTATTAATAAGATAGAATAGTGTGATTAGAAGCCGACATTTTTAGTGATTTCATTTACATTTATTTCATTTGCAGTGATTTTTTTATTAATTTGTTTACATTGGTTTAGTTAAATATCATGATTGTAATGGTTTTGTTCTAATTTCAATTATAGTAATTTCATGTACGGTGGTTTAGTTAGTGATTTCATTATGATTTCCATCACAATAATTTAGTTAATTATTCAGTTAATAGCATAATAGCATGATTTTTATTAAGTAGTTTACAAACTATTTGATTGGATTGTGTGATCTAGTGAAGTAGAATAGATTAGCTTTGAACATTGTGCGATTTAATTCAGTCATTTCCAATATGGTTAATTCAAGAATTTTTACTGTGATTTAATTTAAGTTATTAAAATATAATTTCCAGGGTGATTTCATTCGAGTCGTTAGAATATCATAGGGTAATTTAGAATTAGTTCAATTTCCAAAATAATAGCATAGATTTGGTTTTATAAGCAGTGTGACATCAATATAATTTCATTTATAAATTTAGAGAATTCCGTTAAGATTTCAATTTTATTTTAAATGACCATTATTAAGGAAACTTATATACTTTGACCATTAATCTTTACCAAAAACACAGTACGACTCGTGTTTACGACTCCCGGATTGATAATTAAATATTAAGAGGTTTAATCGCTAATTAAAACTCCCAACAAGCATAGCAACTAAATAGTGAACTAGATTTTTTTTATTTTTTTAGAATGTTAATATTATTATAATTATTCTCCACAAAAAAATTGAGCTAAATCCGACTCACATATTTTGAGAAAATCCAAAAATGGCTATAGATGACTATGCCTCATTTCTCGAAAACCATGAAGCATTTTGACCTAAAATTAAGTGAGTTTATTTATCTGATATCCATGCATATCCTGTATAAATTCCATGGAAAACAGGTACAAGGTTTAAGATATATGGTGAAAATATGTTTGCAACATTAGCGCAACGAACTAAGAATTCAAGGTTGGTGAGGTATATCTCTCCTTTCTTTGACAGGTAAAGGTGAATTGAATAACATATGAGATGACCCATTCAGAAAAAAGAGAACTTGAAACCAAGGGATGGCGATAAAATCTTAACTTGCAGAAGCATGGTGAATATCCCTGAGCGTAACAAATCCCCTGCAGACTTAGCACAATGAACTCTACCTGATGTCCTTAATGTTTTCTGTCAAAAAAAGATCAGATAATCATTTTATTAGATGCTAAAACAAGTTTCTAAACTCTCGAGATGGTTGTTGGCTTGCTTTGGGCTAACCTAGGTTCGATCTATATTGCGCACCAACAAAACCCTTGACCATTGGACCTTTCGGAAATAATCTCCAAGAATATTGCAATCGAAGTGACTATGGGAGGATGCATAACCATGTTTCTACAACTTTGATGTTGTTATGAAACTAGCTCCAAAAATAGAAGAAAAGAGAGATCAACACCTTAGAAATAAGCCACTTTGAGGGGTAACCTCCAATACATTACATAAATGAACAATTCTTGTATCATACAAATGAGAAAACCTCCTTCTATATATAGGAGTCCATGGGATCACAATATAATCCTAGCCAACCTAACAATAATAATGTAAGGGCACAATAATAACAATATTGGGGTTACAGGGAACAATAAGGGGGTTACACTAACAACAATAAGGAACTATACTAGTAATATAGGGACCTAATGTTACACCATTTTTTGGTCATCTAACCTATTATCATTAGATGGACCCAAGTACACCATGTAAGACCAATTTTACCCTAAGTAAAATTGCCTTCACTACGGTAAATAACTTAATAAACCACATTTATTAGGTTGTTTATGGTCCAAACAGGAAACCCCAAAAAGAAATATTAAACAAACCTATATTTGTTTGATTTTCCTCATGGAATAATTAATTAAACCATAATTTAATTATTATTCCCAGTCATGTTTAACCCAAAAAACAAAGAAATTAATTAGATAAACCTTTATTTATCTTATTATTTTCTAGGAATAATTATTTAAATCTTATTTAGATAATATTCCTTGTTAAATATGACCAAATCACCCACAAATAATTAAATAAATCATTATTTATTTGATTATCTTCCAACCACTTCCTTAAAAATATAAATAAATCATTTATTTATTTATTTTTAACTAATCAAGGGATTTGACCCAAGTCAAATACATTTTCCCTCCAACAAATATAATAAAATATTCCATAAAAAGTGGATCTAGATCTGGTTAACCCATGCACCAAGATATAGAATGACGCAATATTTTGTTATAAATAGGAGGGTTTTTCCTACCATTCTTCACCTTTTGTTGCCTATTAGATCACTCTGGATCTATACACTTGGTCCCATTTTTCCATCATTTGCTGTGTGAGCTCCCATTGAGCTCTATTCTTTGCATTGGGTTTTCTACACAAACAAGAGAGATAAATCTTAGATCTGAAGTGCTGAGGACTTCCAAGAACCCATCCCACTGAGGAGAATTGGATACGCCTTCTTGTTTTCCTCCCAGGTGCCCAATTAATATAAAAATTCTTTCAAAACTTGTTCTTGTCTTGTCTATTGGTATATGGAGCAAACCCTTGTTTTTACTGCTTAATGTCTTTCCATGCATAGATCTGGTATTTTGCAGCTCTTTTCTTGTCTAACTAACCGCAGATATGAAGATATTGGCAGCCACTTTTGTTGTTAGGGCTATTAGTTATGTGTAGCTAAAGTGGTCCTTTTTCGTACACTTCGACAAAGGATTCATACTAACACCTAACATACCCCTCTCCTTCAAAAAAGTGTTGTCCTCAATGCTTGAGTAGCTCCGGATGCTTCCGTATAAAATTCTCATCCTCTCATGTAGAATCTTCAGTGGGTAAGTTCTTCTACTTTATGAGATACTCTGAAATTGATTGATTTCATATTTGTCGATTTCTTTTTTTCGTGACTGCTTCAGGTTCCAATATGATTTTCCCTTCCTCATCAAGTTCTGGAAATATTTTTTGAACTTGAATTTTGTCACCTAAAACCTTATTTAAGCATGAAACATGGAAAACTGGATGCACTCGCGAAGAAGCAGGAAGCTCCAATTTGTATGCCATAGTACCAATATTTAGCAACACCTTGTAAGGACAATACTACTTTCGCGATAATTTATTATCCTTCTTAGCTTGCTTCTGGGAAATTTGTTTGTATGGTTGTAGCCATAAAAATACCTAGTCTCCTACATAAAAAATTCTCTCGCTACGATGTTGATATTCTTGTTTTTCCATTCAATTTTGTGCCAAATTTAGGCTACCCTTTAAGAGCTAGAGAACTTCTTGTTAATGCTCGATGTGATCTTCCACTGCTTGAACCTTGGAATTTTCTCTTAAAGATAATGTGATGGACAGTGGATGATATCCATAAAGTGCCATAAATGGGGTCATTTTTGCTGCAGTATGGAAGGAAGTGTTATACCACCATTCAATGAGAGGTAACCATTTTACCCATTGTGTTTTCTTATCAGATACAAAACAATGAATATATCCTTCCAAACATTTATTCACTATCTCAGTTTGACCATCGGATTGAGGATGATAAGATGAGCTATGAGCTAGTTGAGTACCCAAACAAGAAAATAATTCCATCCAAAAATTTCCAGTAAAAATGGGATCTCTGTCACTTACAATAATCTTTGGGTTTCCATTTAGCTTTTGAATTGTTTCCATAAATTCAGTACCAACTATACTTGCTTTAAATGGATGATATAATGCACAAAAGTGTGCATACTTGGTAAGTCTATCAACTACCACCATGATGACACTCTTTCCTTCAGACTTAGGTAAACCTGTTATAAAATCCATTGAAATATCCTCCCAAAGTTGACATGGAATGGATAAAGGTTGTAGAAGACCCGGGGTCTTAATTCTCTCCACTTTATTTTGCTGGAGAACCAAACATTCCGCCAAAAAATTTTGAATATCAGATTTAAGGCCATCCCAAAAAAATTCTTTCTTCACCCTGTGGTAAGTTTTTAAGAATCCCGAGTGTCCTCCTAAAGGAGAAGTGTGCAATTCCAAAAGAATATTTTTTTTAGTTGGGAATTCTTACAAATATATAAGCGATCTTTGTACCATAAGAAATCATTTTTCCAACTAAATGTATTAGATGTACTAGGATCTTGCTACAACTTTTCAACAAGTGTTAATGCTTCTTCATCCTTCTTCCATTCATTCCTTTCTTTGATTATCCAATCTAGTTGGATAATAGAAATGGCACAAAGCAATGCTTCCACCTCTTCATCCTTTCTTGAGAGTGCATCTGCAACAAAATTTATCTTCCCTTTTTTGTATATTATTTCAAAGTCATAACCCAACATCTTTGTGACCCATTTTTGTTTCTCTTTTGAAGATATTCTTTGTTCCAAAAAGTGTTTAAGACTATCATGATCATTTTTTACCTTGAAGTGTCTTCCCATTAGGTAAGGTCACCATTTCTTTAGTGCATGTAGTATTGCCAACATTTCCTTCTCATAAATAGCTTTATGTAAATACTTTCCTTTGATTGGATGACTTTCAAAAGCAATGGGTCTTCCTTCTTGCATTAAAACAACGCCAATTCGATTTCCTGAGGCTTCACATTCCACAATAAAGGTTTTAGTGAAGTCTGGCATAGCTAAGACCAGTGCTAGGCACATTGCCTCTTTAATATGTTCAAATTCCTTAGTTTCTTCAGGAGTCCATGAAAATGCATATTTCTTCAATAATGTTGTTAGAAGTGTTTCTATTCTCCTATAATTCTTAACAAACTTGCAATAATACCCTGTTAACCCGAGAAATCCTCACAACTGCTTTATGGTTGTGGGGAATTTCCATTCCTTAATGGCTTTAATTTTGTTAGGGTCTACCTTAACACCCTCATGAGATACAATATGACCCAGATATTCCACCTCTTGTAATCCAAAGAAAAATTTGGTTGTTTTTGCATATAATTTTTTCTCCTCCAATAGTTTGAGCACCCTGTTAACATGTTGAACATGATCCTTCCAAGCCCTGTTGTAGATTAGTATATCATCAAAAAATACTAGCACAAATTTTCTAAGAACGGTTTTAAAATGCAATCCATCAACCCTTGAAATGTAGAAGGTGCATTGGTAAGGCCAAAAGGCATGACCAAAAATTCATAATGACCCTCATGAGTTCAAAATTATTTTTCGGAATATCTTCCATCTTCATTCTAATTTGATAATATCCTGAACGAATATCCAACTTGTTATCACTCAGGTTTTCCTTGAAGTTGTAAGAAAAGGAAAGTATACCCGAGGTAACCACAAACCAACCTTCAGATGAAGAATCTAGCCAATCTGCATCCAGAGAGGGCTCTCTCTTTATAATTTATCTTTGTTCTTAGAAGGTTTTAGGCTAGTTATAGATCCAAGAGTTTGTTTGAAAAATGGTGGAATCCACAAACTAAGGGCAAGGTTGAAATTTTTCAGTCCATTGGGCTATGGAGTCAAAGGATGGCTTTACTGGATTTCTATTCTACGCACAAGATGGCTTTACAGGGCAAGATAGCTAGGCAGAGAACAATCCTTAAAATTTAAAGTGGATGGGATGATTTTGAAGGGATGAAAGGCAGCTAAGAATCTTTCACCATGTTCAAAAGAAAGAAATGAGATGACTACAAACAAAGAGCAATGAAGAATTCTTTGCTATAGTAATAAAAAATGTTTAAATTAGCAAAGCAAGAGCATTTAAGAATTCATGCTTATAACTAATTCAGAGGAAAACATTAAGAACAATCACATCTGAAATCAGAGTACAATTAAGTAAATTCTGATTCAATCCTTTATGTAAATTATTCGGAAATGGACATAATGATATTATAAACTGATAAAAAACTTAAGACAAAGGGTAGAAAGACTTATTGAACTGCAGTCCAACACATGAATCCTGCAAAAAGTCATGTACTTCAAATCGTCATCCAGTAAGCCACGAATAAATTTCTCCAAAATGCTTTTATTCCGAAAATCTCAATGTTACAGCAAAGTAATAGAATCCACCCTCAATAGTCTCTTTGAGGGTTTATTTATACAAAAAATAATTGAAAAAATCTCACGCTAACCTAGCCAATAATCTAGGGTGACTAAAGAGTAATTTACAAATAAACAGGAGACAAATGGTCTCGTAGATAGAATAATAAGTAACTGCTGATGTGTTGTTTCCTCATTTTGTTGATGTGCTGGAGGTAAGTGCTGAAATAGGGCTCGGTGCTGTCCCTTGGAGTAATTTATTTTCTTGTTTGATACTCTTTTTCTTTACGGATACTCTTTAACCTGTTCAATTGATACTCTTTAACCTATTCAACTAATATTCTTTAACCTGTTCAACTGATATTCTTTAACCTGTACTCATTTTTATCTTTCACATAATAGTAAAAAGATAAAATTCTCATCCTGAAGATAATTTTCATAAAATTTCCAATAGGTCATTCCACCATTGATCTTCTGGTATTTCGGTTCTTTTAAGTTTCCTCAACGTTTCATCAGCCTCTGTGAGTTTGTAAAAAGTAGACTGATCAGGGAACAAATACCTTATTTCATGTTCAAGATGAAATAAATTCTTCAACCTGTCATATAGATTTCTCCCTGTTGGCAACGTTGCTTCTGGAAAACAGATGGAACAAGCAGTTACGTTCTGAGCATGTATATTTATTTTCTTGACATAGGTTTCCAGTTCCATTATTTGGTCCTCTGAGAGCATTGGACTGGGTAACCCACTGTCCAACAAAATTTGAAATTTTCCTCTGAAAGTATTAATATCAGCCAAAATATCTGGACACTTCCTTTCTAAATTCTGCATAAAAGTTCTTTTGATGAAAACTCTTTTTATCATCAAAATAGTGTCGGTTCTGTCTTCAATTCCTAGTACTGCAAGTTGTTGCTTCGTTCGGGTGTTCAAAAATTGAATAAGTTGATTGGCCTGCTCAGGTCTACCTCTTAATTCATCTCTTGTTCTATTTATTTCTTCCTGGGCTACTTTAATCAAGTCATTTTGTTCAAAAATTGCTTGAATAGAGGGCCAAATACTTTTTATTAACTCAATTATATTACCCCAAAGAATTTCATTTATTTCCTTCAAAGGCTTTTCTAATGAAAGATCTTTTTCTAAAGCCTTAACTAATCTGTCCAATCTTTTAATTTCCCTGGTATTCTCAGCAACTGTCTTCTTAGATGTATCATACTTCTGCTCCAAGTTTTCTAACGGAAATTTTGTGGTTTGAAGTTCTGTGACTCTTAATTGTAAACTTTCCATTTGTTTTGTCAACTAATCAGAACTTAAACCAGAAGTGTTTACCTGCGCTAGCTCTGTTTGTTGATTTGTTGTTGTGGTACCTGTAGTTGTAGTAGCTTTTGTGATGGATGCCTGCTTGATAGCTTCCTTTTCCTGTAAAGCTTGTTCCAATCCTTTCTCTGTTTCACCTAGTCGATCAGTCATCTTTAAGAGCAACTCCATTATTTCTTCCTGTGAATTTCCCTTCAAAACTTCTTGGGTCTGGGGGTGTCTTGAGGCTGGCAATTTCAACTGCTTTCTCAGTGCAGCTATGTCATCATCTTTCTTCTTAATTAATGCCTCAATGCTCTTAATATCTTTGGGGTTGTGACCCAAGATGATGATTATGTCTTCCAGAGACTTTATTCTGTTATCTTTGGCCTGAGAAGAGGCCTTCTCAATTTGCAATTGGGCGCTTGTGTTATTTAAAGAATCTTGCAGCGTTAGGGCTGCCATGGCCTTATTAGTAAGAGTAGAATACACCAATTCCCTAGTTTGTTTATGCAGCTCTATCTGGTCTAAAGGATGAATGTCCTTTGCCAGGACCTCAAAATTTGTTCTAATATAATCAGCTGCTGTCATGGGTTTTGGCACCTTTGACTTGAAGTGGCTCATCATCATTTTGCCTTGTGAAATGTCAAATGCTGACATTAACCTTTCCTGATTATGTGGAGCCATTTTCAAATATTGATCATATACCTTCATTCTTAATGGATCATTCTTTGCCTTTATATTAATGAAAGTTCTTTTTATATCCCTTGTATCTGTTTTTGGTGGCCTAAAGGAGGATACTTCAGTACTCAACTGCTTGTGCAAAGCTTTTCCTTTCTGCTCTGTATGGGTCACACTAACAGAACCAGTTAGTTGACTGTCTTCTCTTCCATCATCAAACACCTCATCTATGATTTCCACATCTGGAATTGGATCTGGTTTATGTTTTTTGGCTTGATGTATTCCTGAGGACTCTTTAGGAGGAGTAGTATCTGGAACCTGCCTTTTCTTTCCTATTTCCATGTTGGATGGAGTTTGTAATTCTGAAACTTTAGGATGTTTTACCTGAGTGGGAGAAACTTGTGTTTGATCAGGTGCTCTGGAAGTTTGAGGCTTCTCTGCCATGACTAAAGTTTCAATGACCTGAATTTCAGGTTCCTTTCCTTTGCCTTTTGACTCTGCTGCCACTGGTGAACTGCTTTCCTGAAATGTCTGCTGTAGATTTGCTGTTGAAGAAGTGCCAATGTGAGGTACCTGCACTTGACCACAAGATTCTAGGTCATACTCCTTCTCAAAATCTTTCATCATTCTGTTCATTTTTTCTTCTTCACTTTCTTCTTCAACTAGTGTTTCTTCAACCCATTCATCTTGGTTGGCATATGTTCTAGTTCAGGAATCTTGTAGTGTATGTAAGGGGATGATTTGTTCTTTATTCTCTTTTCACAAATAAAACCAAATGGGTCATAAGGAACCCAACGGAAAGTTTTTTGAAACTTGCAATGGCTTTGTAATATGTTTTTTTCTTCTTGCTCGGCTCCCTAGAGTTGCAGATGAAAGGACCTAATTGACTTTTGATCCTTAGTTGGGCTTTCTTCTTCACACTACAAAAATGGATCATATCTGAATTATTCATTTTCCTGAAGTATTCCAAGGCAAAAATTCTCATGGGCACATATCTTGGCAACTTGAATGGATGTAATTCATATCCATAGATTCTGATGACTGAATGGTTTTGATATAAATACCAATCTCCAACTTTATAAGTCCTTGAAAGTTGCATGGTCTTCTTGATTTCATTACTGAGCCTTGGAGGAGGGATTCCTGTCAACAAGGTAGTTGCAGGATATACAAAAAATCGATGAACTCAGTATAGGAATATGGAGAATTATAGGAAGAATGAATTGTGGGAGACCAAAATATAACTGACCTAGGGTTTCTCGTGGCATCAAGATTTTTAACAGGGAAAGGGAACTTTTCTGATTGATAAAAGATAATGAGATGATAAATAACTGAGGAATATTTAAAAACTTTCTCATAATCTAGCCTCATGAACTGATCATGGATCTTATTGGCTATGAAGGAGGCAAAGTCATATTTAACTTCAGGAGGTTGCCTAGGAGTAAAGATAGACAGCAAAACCAGGGTTATCTCATCAACATATTCACTGGTATTGAAACCCAAGACAAAATATATCATATTTAGGATGAGCCTTCCCAATTTATTGAAATAATAAAAACCATAGGGAGGAGGTCCCTTAGGTTGATGTTCAGGCAACATGAAATTCTGGCAAATGGACTCCAATTTTTCTGGGGTCAATTTATTAGACTTTTCAATCAATTCTTCCATAGACAAAGGTGCTAGTTCTTGGTCTGGTTCAAAATGTAGCATTGCATTGATAGCCTGGGGAGTAATGGGGAAAAGAACACTCTGGTCAAGGGATATTACAGCTCTCTGAGTGGGATCATAGTTAGAATGGAAATAGTGGATAATTTCTGGGAAAGAAATGACTGAGGGGATGAGATATCTCGGGAGATTGGATTCCCACAACCCAATGACATCTTGCCCCTTCGAGTAATCGTCTCTGCAGCGACAATAACTCAGAAGGGGGCTTTCATCAAAATGTAAGTCTTTAATCTGAAAATCTTTATCTACTAAAGGCAAATATTCTAACTCTCTGTGGGGGGCATTCAATGGAGTCACATTCAAGGCTGTCGGGACTTCCATTTTGGTTCTTGTGGGTTCAAAATGGAAGTTTCTGGGTTTTCTTCACAGACCGGGTGTGATTTCAGTTTTAATGAGGGAAATTGGCACAATTGCAGGTTCGGGGGAACAATTCACAGTTTTAAACCTCAGAGAATGATCTCAATGATAAGTTTTAATCACTAATCCAGTGGAAAACAAGGAAAACAGACTTTCTTTTGAAGTTCGAAGTGCTATAGCATAAATACCTGTTCTTGGAGGCAAACTGGGTTTTCACAAGTATCAGGCGGTGGCAGGAGGATACTCGAACACAGGTCCGGCGGAATTCTGGAGAAAAATCGAATAGAACAGTAGATTTCAGTGGAAATTTGAAATTCGTAGCGGAAGGCGCAGTCGCGTTCAAATGATGAAAATGACATAAAAACACGAAAATTTGTTTTATTTCCAAAGTCAAAAAGGGGTTTATAGTTTTTCGAGGAGTGACGTCACTTTAGTACGGGCTGACGTGTGGTGGGGGGCCGGGCGGTAAGCGGTAATCCCCGCACCGCTTGTGGACAAGAGTGGTTTTAAACGAGAGGGCAGTGATTCCATTGGGCGATGGACGCGTGGCCGGTGGACTATTTCAAAACCACCAAGCCCCCGCGCGTTAAAGCTCTGACAAGGGACAGGTGGCGGAATTGATATGGAGCGTTGATCTGTGGAGAGGCGATCTAACGGTGGAAAGGACGGGGAGATGGCGGGGTATTATCGTGCGGGCCCGGCGGGGTTTTAAACGCGATTTAACTTTATAAAACATCCCGGGGGGCGTCTAATAGGCAGAAAAAGGTTGTTAATTAGTCCTGATAACTAATTAATCCCATAGTTATAAAGGGTCGGGGTAGGGAACCTTGCGCGCGGGTATTACAGTTAAAGTGTCGGGTGGGATGCCAGGTGGATGAGCCACGTTGGCATGGGGTTTTTCCAAAGTTTTGGTTTAAAAAGTAAAACTTCGGGTTTTATCCTTTTTTTGTGTGTTAAACATATAGAATTATATGTTTAAATGTTGTTTTAATATTTATTATTATATGGTAATAAATAAACATTATTTAACTACCATAAGGGGCGGGACTATAATATAAGGATATATTTAACCAAAGGGCGTATGATGCAGGTTTTCAATGATTAATTGGGAAATAAATACTTTGGTTAAAAATATAATAGAGGGGTTTTTGGGATATTAATTTAAAAGGAGTTATATACTTAGGAAAAGGCACTTTCACTAGGGATTTAATAACTAGAGTTAAACATTAATATGACAAAGGGACAAAGGAACTCAAAATACTTTGCACATCTAAGAAAGTGACAATTTCTGAAGTAAATTGCAATATCTCATCTTCAACACTTAAACTTAGAATAGTAAGTTATTTTGAGGGATTTTTTATGGAATTTTGCATGATTTTCCTAAGCAAAATGGGATTTTACTTAGGAAAAGATTGAAAGTGAATGATAATGGATAACTTCAAGTACTTAGGTCTTTTTGATCATCAGGCCGAGGGTCCGGTCCCTCCAAAAGTCAAGGAAATGCCTTGAGCCCCTTTGACCTCCAAATACCTTAGCACTTTTGGGGAAATTAGTAAAAACTTAGGGAGAAAGTGATGTGGGAAGTTAATGATTTTGACTTTGCTTTCTGTGATTTTTCCAGTGCTTTTCTTGCTTTCAGTACTTGTGATGAAGGTAAAAGATTAACATATTTAGCACCATCATTCATCATATGAAACTTTGCAACACCATCTACCTACCCTATCTACTTGACACTACCATTTTCTCTTCTTTATTAGGGTGCATTTAGACTTGCAAACCCTTATCAATCTTTTTTCTTTTTACAAGGAAAATCTATCTAATTCTACCCTTACTACATCCAAGGGCTTAGATTAAACTGTTGAGCACCTTTTATTAACTCTACCTATCTACTTATCTGCCAAGATTAAACTATTTGGTCAGATATTTATTCTCTAATCTACAACATGAAATTGAAAAATGAATAAGTCAAGTTTAAACAGTTTGACTCTTCATAAATTGTGGCAAAAGTTTGACAAGCTGCACACAATTGCTTTATTACAAAAATGAAATAGTAGTGGCATTTGGATTTGCACACTTTCCTTGGTCTATTTTTTTGCTTGGGGTTCATTTCTTTCATTTTCTTGACCAATTTATTTTTCTTACCCTTTGATTTTTCTTTTAGGGTATACCCTCTTTACATTTTTTAAAATTTTTTATTTTTT
Source organism: Pinus albicaulis (assembly GCA_034641835.2). Taxonomy (NCBI): domain Eukaryota; kingdom Viridiplantae; phylum Streptophyta; class Pinopsida; order Pinales; family Pinaceae; genus Pinus; species Pinus albicaulis. The sequence continues at coordinate 446,178,622 of CM076575.1, read as the reverse complement.
GGTTTTTCAAGAATATGGAACACCTTTGCTCAAGAAAAAGGTTTGAACATATTCCATAGTTCAATCAAGACAATCATGAAAAATGACACCTATTGGTATACGTGACTAACACTGGCTCCACTTGGGGATGGCCTTTCCTTGTGAAAAGTCAAGAACAGCAGGTCAGTTGCCTCAAAAATGCCTTAAACTAAACCATGTAATCTCCTTCTTCTGGTAGCTTTATTGTACATATGATAGTGAAATTTTTTAAGCTTAGGGCCTTCACTTCGGGCTTCAACTCCAAGAAGTCACCATCCAATCAAAACTGCATTAGAAAAGGATATATTATGTACAAGTTAGAAAAATCAAAACATCCTAGTAAATAGGATCAAAATAATGCTTCAGCATTCGACCATTGACTGGTCCTTCCTCAGCTTCTGAATTATCCAAATTCCTCAAAAAGTATGTGTTGTTTCCCTGCAAGGCATGAATGATATAAGGCCCTTTCCACAAGAAATCAAATTTCCCATCTTTCCCTTTCTCTTCCCTTCTGGAATCCCATCTTAGGACTTTATCACCTAGTTGAAAATCTTCTGCTTTAGTCCTTTTATCAAACATTTTCTTTAGCTTTTCCTGCAAGACTTGAGATCGTTGGTATACTTCTTCTTTGGTTTGCTGCAAGTGAATTGTTTGGTTAATTCTCCTGTGAATGTCATTTGGTTCTACTTGAGCCTCCTGAAGTAGCTTCATAACAGGAATTCCTAAAGATGATGGGAATCTTGCTTCAAGGCCATACACTAACTCATATGGACTAGTCCCAATTGATTTCTTAGTTGTAAGTCTGTCTGCCCACAATGCATTGGTCAGTTTCTTGTGCCAGTTCTTTTTATTTTCTTCCAATAACTTTTTGATGATATTAATAAGGCTTTTATTGGAGGATTCTGCTAGTCCATTGCCCTGAGGGTAATAAGCTATTGAATGGCCTAAAGTAATGTGATATTTAATACAGAAACTAATCATTTTCTTTGACTTAAATGCAGCAGCATTATCTTTTATAATCTTTTCTGGACAGCCAAATCTTGAAAGTATATTGGTTTCTAAAAACCCTATAATCACAGAATCATTGGCGTGTCTGCATGGGATAGCTTCAATCCACTTAGTGAAGTAGTCTGTGGCAGTAAGAATCCATCTGTGTTGCCCTGAAGAAGGTGGATGGATTTCTCCAATAAAATCTAACCCCCATTGTTGAAAAGGTCTTTCTGTGGAAACTGGTTTTAATGGAAAAGGTAACAACTTTATTTTACTTTCAAAGATCTGACACTTATGACAAGTTGTTACAAATTTCTTAACATCAGAAAATAATGTTGGCCAGTAAAAACCAGCCCTTAATATTTTTTCTACAGTTGATTTCCAGTAGAGATGTCCTCCACAATCCCCTGCATGAAATTCATTAAGAACTTTATTAGTTTCATCTTTTAATAGACAATTCAATAAGATCCCTTCATGATTTTTCCAAAATAGAGTGCCATCTAAAATACAATATTTCAAAGATGTCATTTTCAAAAATCTTCTTTTTGTTTTGGACAACCCTGGAGGAGCTTGCAGGTTTAATAAAACATGAATGATATCAGTGTACCATGGTGAATCTAAGAAAGCTTGACTGATCTGTGGAGTCGCCATCTCCTGCTCATCATCCAGTTCATTAATGTCTAAGGCTTGGCAATTAGTTTCAGTCATGAGTTGTGTCAAACCTTGACCTTTTATGAGTTTTGTTGGTTTAATCTCAATATCATATTCTAAAATGGTAGCTATCCACTTACCTCTTTTGCCTTCAATGCCATCTTGAGTCAAGATGTCTTTAACTACAGCATTAGGCACATAAGCTATCACATGAGAATATAATATGTAAACTCTGAAATCTTTAATTGCTTTTACCAATGCAAAAGCATGTTTCTTCATGATATTGTATTTTAAAGATGCATCCCTAAGTGCTTTACTAAAAAATTCTATTGGTTTTTCACACCCTTGATCATCTTTTTGAAGTAAAACAGCTGCAACTGTATGTTCAGAAGCGAATGAAAAAATAATGAAATCTCTATCAAATTTAGGACTGGTAAGAACTGGTGTTATTGTTAAAGCCATTTTAATTTCCTCAAATGATTTCTTGGCTTCTACAGTCCAATCAATGCTTGAATCTTTCCTCAACATGTTAGTGAGCAATCTAAGTAATTCAGCTAAACTAGAAATAAATCTTCTCAAGAAATTAATTTTTCCTATGAATGCTTGCAACTCTTTTATGTTTCTAGGATGAGGTATCTGTAAAATTGCTTGTATTCTTTCTGGATCAATCCTAATGCCATATTTAGAAATGATATGGCCTAAAAGCTTTCCTTCTTCCAAAACAAACAATGACTTTTTAGGGTTTAAAGAAATCCCATATTTTCTGCATTTTATAAATACTTTCCTTAAATGATCTAAATGTTCTTGATCTATTTTAGAAAAAACAGTTAAATCATCTAGATAAATAACCAGAAAATCATGTATTTCTTTAGCAAAAGAAATATCCATTGCTCTCTGAAAGGTAGCTCCTGCATTCTTGAGTCCAAATGGCATTTTGACATATTTAAACGTACCCCATGGTGTAGTGAATGCTGTTTTATCCTGATCATCAGGATGAACCAGAATCTGGTTGTACCCTGAAAATCCATCCAGTAGAGATATCCTAGAAGATCCTACTACCCTCTGTAGAATATGGTCCATTTTTGGTAAAGGATAGTTATCTTTTAAAGAAACTTTATTCAAATTTCTTAGATCAACACACAGTCTAATTTCCCCAGTTTTCTTCCTTGTTGGTACCAGGTTAGAAACCCATTCTTAGAATCTGATAGGAGCTATAATCCCTGCTTCAAACATTCTTTTAATTTCCTTTTCAATTGAGGGTAATAAAACAGGATTTATTCTTCTAAGCTTTTGTTTGAAAGGTTTCTGATCTGGTTTCAAAGGTATAGTGTGTTGAATGATGGATGTATCATAAGATTTCAGATCTTCATAACTCCAGGCAAAAACATCCTAGAATTCTCTCAATAGTTCAACATATTTGACCTTTTGATCTTTTGGAAGAGATTTGGACAACTTAACCATTTTGGGATTTTCTGGGGTTCCTAAGTTGCATTCTTCGATATCAGCCTTAATAGGTTCCATTTTAGGTCTAAATGGAATATCATTTGAGTCAAACAGATCTTCCAAAGGAGTTAATCCTTTGGGCAAATGATTATCTTTTAAATTGATGATTTCTGTCTCATCTTCTATGATCTCATCAGATTCCATGTGTTTCAAATTCTGCATGTCTTTTTCTGTGAATGTGGTTGGGTGCAGCATATGAATTGCATTTTCTCTTGAAATTTCTATTTTTTGTTCTTTTTCTTGATCAGATTCATCAATAGTTGTGTCTTCATCTATATAACAGTTAGAAAACTCATTTTGAAGTGTCAAAAAAATATTGATTTGATTATTATTTACAAATGCTTGCCAATTCAAAAGATTGTCTGGTATAGCAGGCCTATGTCTAATCTCAGCTGAAAACTGATGATTAGGATCAAAAGGTAATTTACATGTACTAGCAAACATTGCGAGACTGTGAGCATGCAAATTTTGTTTCCTGGGAATCTTGGCAAGTTGAGCTTGTAGAAAAGTGTTGAGAATTTCTACAACTGTTTCTCTGTATTGTTTCAATCTCATGTCTTTTGTTGAACATTCTCCTTTAATCTGTTGAATGATTAGTTCGGAGTCTTCTATGATTGATACCCTAATAGCTCCTAACTTCTTGACATGTTTAAGCCCTAACAAGAGAGCTTCATACTCTGCCATGTTATTAGTGCATTTGAAATTCAACCTATAAGCATGACCCTCCGCATGATTATTCTCAACATTATGTAACCAAATACCAGCCCCTGCCCCTAACTTGTTTACTGAGCCATCAAATTCTAAATGCCATAGAATTTCATGTTCATAATCCTCATCAATTGTTTTAAAATGTTTCTTGACAGGAGCTAGTTGTTTAGTTTCTTCTGGTATTTCTTGATCATCTGGTGTTTCCTTTTTTTCAGAAATTTCTTCAATTTTAACAGTAATTTTGTTTGTGGTTTCCAATTCTGGAGCTTCTATTTCAGTAGGGAGATCCAGCTCAGCATTGTATAAAATAAAAGAGTCCATATCAGAATGTATAGAGTAAACAGGGAATTTTTCAGGCTTCTCATGGCTATTGACTAAATATTTCATCAATGTCTCTCTGTAAAGTCTTTTAGGCTGACCAAATACTGAAATAGTTGCATATGACATGTCTAGTTGAATAGACCCTCCAAGTTTAGCACCCCAAGATCTAGACAATAACATACCATATTTAGGTGGAATATTAGCCACTACTATGTCCATCAAAACAGACTTAGCAGGGTATTGTACCAAAGTAACACACAAATCTTTAATCAAACCTAAACATTTTACCTGACTAGAATCAAATGAAAACAAATATTTGTACGGTCTGGTAATATCTAGATTTAATCTTTCCATTACTGCTTTTGGCATCAAATTGTGAGATGATCCATAATCAAGCATTGCATTATGGAGTATCTTATCATGAACATTCAGGCTTACATAAAATGGAGGAGTTCCTCCACTTTCTGGTTTTCCATTTACCTCAGGGCCAAACAAGAGTTTGGGTTGATCATCAAGAATATTTACTGAATCATCCAATCCAGTAATGTTAATGTTTAGGGACTTGGTAATTTGACTTCTATAGACATCATGTTTAGCCAATTCTGATAAAGGAACAACTATCTTTAGTTTTTTTATTTCAGCCTCTAGATTGAAAGGTTTTTCTCTTTGAGTTTTAGTGTTTTGCACAGTTGTGTTTTCTCTATTTTTTGGGTCTTCAATGTTTTTCTCTTTTTCATGAATGAAATTTTGTTTTGAAGGTGTTTCTGAACTAAATTCTATTGTTTCTTCTATATTTCCTACAGGAGGAAAAGTATTAGATTGTTGATTATTGTTTGGTTGGTTATCAAAGACATCTTCAATTATGGGATTTGAAGGGTTGGGAGTTGTCCTAGACAGAATTTGTACATGGGAAATGTTTTGTATAGGAGGGATGTTAGCTTTACCTTTGACATTTTGTTTTGCAGTTTTCTGTTTGCTATTCTCTGGCACTTCAATCCATCTGCTTCTCAAATTGTAATATTTATGAACCTCATAAATTGTTGTGTCATAGCCTTCCTTAAAATCAAAAGTCTCACCTGAATGAGTTTGGAATGTTTCAAGGATGTGATTCTCTTGATCATCCTGGGATAGGAAAAATTATGGTTCATTTTTGTCGTCAGTTACATTGTTTATCTCTACATCTTCTGTAGGTTCTTCAGAAGTTGAACCTTCAAAAAAGTTTTCTTGGAAAGGTGGCCTAATGTTTTGGTCATGGACATTCTTTCCAATATTTTGGTTCTGGTTTCTTCTAAAGTTTGGGTTTCTTACAATATTATCACCAGTAGATTTTCTTTCAATGGTCTCCACTCTGTCTCCTAATATTTCCATACCTTTAATGATTGCATCCAGCTTCTTTTCAAAAGCTGAAGGTTCTTCATTCATAGGCATTCTTCTTTCTGCTCTTGCTCTGGCTCGTTTTTCTATTAGATTTGCTTCTACACTCACCACTATGCTCTGAATTTCCTCTAAGGTTTGAGGGGCTCTTTCCCTGAGTGAATAAGCTATATCAGAGTCAAAACCATCTGAAAATTTAACCAATACAGAGTCAGGTGGGGGTCTGAGGTTTTGAGGAACTGCGTTATATGCTTCATTGAATCTAATGATGTAATCTTGTACTGTTTCGTTAGGTCTTCTTCTTAATTTTTCGAATTCTGACAGGATTTGAAGAGGATCTTTCTTCTTCTCCCATCTATTCAAAAATGCCCTATATAAAGCTGGTAAATCAGCAATACTATTTGGAGCAAGGGCCCTAAACCATGTCCTAACTTCTCCAGTAAGACTCTGAATGAAAATTCTCATTCGGACATCATCAGTGTCAATTTCATAGAACTCAAAGTAATCCGTCATCCTTTTCGTATGTTGTTGAGCTGTATAAGTACCTGATCCATCAAAAGGTGTGATCTTACTATGGTAATCTTGGGGAAAACCAGCAGCGTTGGATGGTAACTGTAAAGGGGCGTATCGATTGGCCATTGGAAGATATAGTGGGGTAACAGGAGTTGATGGTCTGGCAGGAGGAGATGGAGGAGTAGAAGGGGTGACAGGTGTTTGAAAAGTTTGAGAAAAAGTAACTAAACTTAGAGATGCTTCAGTAATTACAGAGATGTTTGAATTTTCTTCAAAGGTTTGTTCAGATTGAATAGAGTTCTGTAATTGTCTGTCAAGATGATGTGAAACAAATCTGTATTGCAAATATTCAAAGAACAATGGATCTGGAACTAATCTGGATAATTCGGTTTCAAAAAAATTCACAAATAAGGATGTTTCAAATCGTGCATCAAAAGGAATTTCATCAATATATATAATTTTCACAGGACAGGATGCAGATCTAGAAAGTGGTCTAGAACTTCCTAAACTCTCTTGACTTCCTCTTTCAGAACTTTCTTGACTTCCTTGTCTTCTAAGAATCCTAGGAATCAGATTTGGATTTTCAAATATTGTTGGTGGATTAGGGTCAGGATTTGACCTAGTATGACGAATCCTTTCTGAAGCCAGTTTTCTTAGACTATGTGTTTTTGGATTTTTGGTTTTAATCGAAAGAATAAATACAACTTCTACAAATTCTTCAAGAAATTATGATGTATGATTAAAATTTTCTCAAAGATCTGTTAAACTAGAGAGTCTGATTAAATATTTTGAAACTAAGGTTCAGTATATAAGCTAAATCAGAGATAGACTAAAGCAGCATTTATTTACTTTTGCAATTGCAGAGCAAAAGCAATTTCAAAGGCTACCTGGCTGATCTTCAGACTCTATCTATAGCTTATAAATGAACAATATTAACAATAAAAATGATTCAGGTCCTCAGTATGGTCGCCACTATGTTATCACTTAGGTTTTCCTTGAAGTTGTAAGAAAAGGAAAGTATACCCGAGGTAACCACAAACCAACCTTCAGATGCAGAATCTAGCCAATCTGCATCCAGAGAGGGCTCTCTCTTTATAATTTATTTTTGTTCTTAGAAGGTTTTAGGCTAGTTATAGATACAAGAGTTTGTTTGAAAAATGGTGGAATCCACAAACTAAGGGCAAGGTTGAAAGTTTTCAGTCCATTGGGCTATGGAGTCAAAGGATGGCTTTACTGGATTTCTATTCTACACACAAGATGGTTTTACAAGGCAAGATAGCTAGACAGAGAACAATCCTTAAAAATTTAGAGTGGATGGGATGATTTTGAAGGGATGAAAGGCAGCTAAGAATCTTTCACCATGTTCAAAAGAAAGAAATGAGATGACTACAAACAAAGAGCAATGAAGAATTTTTTGCTATAGTAATCAAAAATGTTTAAATTAGCAAAGCAAGAGCATTTAAGAATTCATGCTTATAACCAATTCAGAGGAAAACATTAAGAACAATCACATCTGAAATCAGAGTACAATTAAGTAAATTCTGATTCAATCCTTTATGTAAATTATTCAGAAATGGACATAATGATATTATAAACTGATATAAAACTTAAGACAAAGGGTAGAAATACTTATTGAACTGCAGTCCAACACATGAATCCTGCAAAAAGTCTTGAGCTTCAAATCGTCATCCAGTAAGCCACGAATAAATTTCTCCAAAATGCTTTTATTCCGAAAATCTCAATGTTACAGCAAAGTAATAGAATCCACCCTCAATAGTCTCTTTGAGGGTTTGTTTATACAAAAAATAATTGAAAAAATCTCACGCTAACCTAGCCAATAATCTAGGGTGACTAAAGAGTAATTTACAAATAAACAGGAGACAAATGGTCTCGTAGATAGAATAATAAGTAACTGTTGATGTGCTGTTTCCTCATTTTGCTGATGTGCTGGAGGTAAGTGCTGAAATAGGGCTCGGTGCTGTCCCTTGGAGTAATTTCTTTGCTTGTTTGATACTTTTTTTCTTTACGGATACTCTTTAACCTGTTCAACTGATATTCTTTAACCTGTACTCATTTTTATCTTTCACATAATAGTAAAAAGATAAAGTTCTCATCCTGAAGATAATTTTCATAAAATTTCCAATAGGTCATTCCACCATTGATCTTCTGGTATTTCGGTTCTTTTAAGTTTCCTCAACGTTTCATCAGCCTCTGTGAGTTTGTAAAAAGTAGGCTGATCAGGGAACAAATACCTTATTTCATGTTCAAGATGAAATAAATTCTTCAACCTGTCATATAGATTTCTCCCTGTTGGCAACGTTGCTTCTGGCAAACTGATGGAACAAGCAGTTACGTTCTGAGCATGTATATTTATTTTCTTGACATAGGTTTCCAGCTCCATTATTTGGTCCTCTGAGAGCATTGGACTGGGTAACCCACTGTCCAACAAAATCTGAAGTTTTCCTCTGAAAGTATTAATATCAGCCAAAATATCTAAACACTTCCTTTCTAAATTCTGAATAAAAGTTCTTTTGATGAAAACTCTTTTTATCATCAAAATAGTGCCGGTTCTGTCTTCAATTCCTAGTACTGCAAGCTGTTGCTTCGTTCGGGTGTTCAAAAATTGAATAAGTTGATTGGCCTTCTCAGGTCTACCTCTTAATTCATCTCTTGATCTATTTATTTCTTCCTGAGCTACTTTAATCAAGTCATTTTGTTCAAAAATTGCTTGAATAGAGGGCCAAATACTTTTTATTAACTCAATTATATCACCCCAAAGAATTTCATTTATTTCCTTCAAAGGCTTTTCTAATGAAAGATCTTTTTCTAAAGCCTTAACTAATCTGTCCAATCTTTTAATTTCCCTGGTATTATCAGCAACTGTCTTCTTAGATGTATCATATTTCTGCTCCAAATTTTCTAATTTTAACTTTGTGGTTTGAAGTTCTGTGACTCTTAATTGTAAACTTTCCATTTGTTTTATCAACTCATCATAACTTAAACCAGAAGTGTTTACCTGCACTGGCTCTGTTTGTTGATTTGTTGTTGTGGTACCTGTAGTTGTAGTAGCTTCTGTGGTGGATGCCTGCTTGATAGTTTCCTTTTCCTGTAAAGCTTGTTCCAATTCCTTCTCTATTTCACTTAGTTGCTCAGTCACCTTTAATAGCAACTCCATTACTTCTTCTTGTGAATTCCCCTTCAAAACTTCTTGGGTCTGGGGATGCCTTGAGGCTGGCAATTTCAGCTGCTTTCTCAGTGTAGCTATGTCATCATCTTTCTTCTTGATTAGTGCCTCAATGCTTTTAATATCTTTGGGGTTCTGACCCAAGCTGATGATTATGTCTTACAGAGACTTTATTCTGTTATCTTTGGCCTGAGAAGAGGCCTTCTCAATTTGCAATTGGGCGCTTGTGTTATTTAAAGAATCTTGCAGCGTTAGGGCTGCCATGGCCTTATTAGTAAGAGTGGAATACACCATTTCCCCAGTTTTTTTATGCAGCTCTATCTGGTCTAAAGGATGAATGTCCTTTGCCAGGACCTCAAAATTTGTTCTAATATAATCAGCTGTTGTCATGGGTTTTGGCACCTTTGACTTGAAGTGGCTCATCATCATTTTGCCTTGTGAAATGTCAAATGCTGACATTAACCTTTCCTAATTATGTGGAGCCATTTTCAAATATTGATCATATACCTTCATTCTTAATGGATCATTCTTTGCCTTTATATTAATGAAAGTTCTTTTTATATCCCCTGTATCTGTTTTTGGTGGCCTAAAGGAGGATACTTCAGTACTCAACTGCTTGTGCAAAGCTTTTCCTTTCTGCTCTGTATGGGTCACACTAACAGAACCAGTTAATTGACTGTCTTCTCTTCCATCATCAAACACCTCATCTATGATTTCCACATCTGGAAGTGGATTTGGTTTATGTTTTTTGGCTTGATGTATTCCTGAGGGCTCTTTAGGAGGAGTAGTGTCTGGAACCTGCCTTTTCTTTCCTATTTCCATGTTGGATGGAGTTTGTAATTCTGAAACTTCGGGATGTTTTACCTGAGTGGGAGAAACTTGTGTTTGATCAGGTGCTCTGGAGGTTTGAGGTTTCTTTGCCATGACTAAAGTTTCAATGACCTATATTTCAGGTTCCTTTCCTTTGCCTTTCGTCTCTGCTGCAACTGGTGGACTGCCTTCCTGTAATCTCTGCTATAGACTTGCTGCTGAAGAAGTGCCAATGTGAGGTACCTGCACTTGACCACAAGATTCTAGGTCATACTTCTTCTCAAGATCTTTCATCATTCTGTTCATTTTTTCTTCTTCACTTTCTTCTTCAACTAGTGTTTCTTCAACCCATTCATCTTGGTTGGCATATTGTTCTAGTTCAGGAATCTTGTGGTGTATGTAAGGGGATGATTTATTCTTTATTCTCTTTTCACAAATGAAACCAAATGGGTCATAAGGAACCCAACGAAAACTTCTTTGGAACTTGCAATGGTTTTGTAGTATGTTTTCTGCTTCTTGCTCGGCCTCCCTGGAGTTGCAGATGAAAGGACCTAATTGACTTTTGATCCTTAGTTGGGCTTTCTTCTTCACACTACAAAAATGGATCACATCTGAATTATTCATTTGCCTGAAATATTCCAAGGCAAAAATTCTCATGGGCACATATCTTGGCAACTTGAATGGATGTAATTCACATCCATAGATTCTGATGACTGAATGGTTTTGATATAAATACCAATCTCCAACTTTATAAGTCCTTGAAAGTTGCAAGGTCTTCTTGATTTCATTACTGGGCCTTGGAGGAGGGATTCCTGTCAACAAGGTAGTTGCAGGATATACAAAAAGATCGATGAACTCAGTATAGGAATATGGAGAATTATAGGAAGAATGAATTATGGGAGACCAAAATATAACTAGCCTAGGGTTTCCCTTGGCATCAAGCTTTTTAACAGGGAAAGGGAACTTTTATGATTGATAAAAGATAATGAGATGATAAATAACTGAGGAATATTTAAAAACTTTCTCATCATCTAGCCTCATGAACTGATCATGGATCTTATTGGCTATGAAGGAGGCAAAGTCATATTTAACTTCAGGAGGTTTCCCAGGAGTAAAGATAGACAGAAAAACCAGGGTTATCTCATCAACATATTCACTAGTATTGAAACCCAAGACAAAAGATATCATATTTAGGATGAGCCTTCCCAACTTAGTGAAATAATAAAAACCATAGGGAGGAGGTCCCTTAGGTTGATGTTCAGGCAACATGAAATTCTGGCAAATGAACTCCAATTTTTCTGAGGTCAATTTATTAGACTTTTCAATCAATTCTTCCATAGATAAAGGTGCTAGTTCTTGGTCTAGTTCAAAATGTAGCATTGCATTGATAGCCTGGGGAGTAATGGGGAAAAGAACACTCTGGTCAGGGGATATTACAGCTCTTTGAGTGGGATCATAGTTAGAATGGCAATAGTGGATAATTTCTGGGAAAGTAATGACTGAGGGGATGAGATATCTCGGGAGATTGGATTCCCACAACCCAATGACATCTTGCCCCTTCGAGTAATCGTCTCTGCAGCGACAATAACTCAGAAGGGGGCTTTCATCAAAATGCAAGTCTTTAATCTGAAAATCTTTATCTACTAAAAGCAAATATTCTAACTCTCTGTGGGGGGCATTCAATGGAGTTACATTCAAGGCTGACGGGACTTCCATTTTGGTTCTTGTGGGTTCAAAATGGAAGTTTCTGGGTTTTCTTCACAGACCGGGCATGATTTCAGTTTTAATGAGGGAAATTGGCACAATTGCAAGTTCGGGGGAACAATTCACAGTTTTAAACCTCAGAGAATGATCTCAGTGATAAGTTTTAATCACTAATCCAGTGGAAAACAAGGAAAACAGACTTTCTTTTGAAGTTCGAAGTGCTATAGGATAAATACCTGTTCTTGGAGGCAAACTGGGTTTTCACAGGTATCAGGCGGTGGCAGGAGGATACTCGAACACAGGTCCGGCGGAATTCTGGAGCAAAATCGAATAGAACAGTAGATTTCAGTGGAAATTTGAAATTCATAGCGGAAGGCGCAGTCGCGTTCAAATGATGAAAATGACATAAAAACACGAAAATTTGTTTTATTTCCAAAGTCAAAAAGGGGTTTGTAGTTTTTCGAGGAGTGACATCACTTTAGTACGGGCTGACGTATGGTGGGGGGCAGGGCGGTAAGCGGTAATCCTCGCACCGCTTGTGGACAAGAGTGGTTTTAAACGAGAGGGCAGCGATTCCATTGGGCGATGGACGCGTGGCCAGTGGAATATTTCAAAACCACCAAGCCCCCGCGCGTTAAAGCTCTGACAAGGGACAGGTGGCGGAATTGATATGGAGCGTTGATCTGTGGAGAGGCGATCTAACGGTGGAAAGGACGGGGAGATGGCGGGGTATTATCGTGCGGGCCCGGCGGGGTTTTAAACGCAATTTAACTTTATAAAACATCCCGGGGGGCGTCTAATAGGCGGAAAAAGGTTATTAATTAGTCCTGATAACTAATTAATCCCATATTTATAAAGGGTCGTGGTAAGGAACCTTGCGCGCGGGTATTACAGTTAAAGTGTCGGGTGGGATGCCAGGTGGATGAGCCACGTTGGCATGGGGTTTTTCCAAAGTTTTGGTTTAAAACTTCGGGTTTTATCCTTTTTGGTGTTAAACATATAGAATTATATGTTTAAATGTTGTTTTAATATTTATTATTATATGGTAATAAATAAACATTATTTAACTACCATAAGGGGCGGGACTATAATATAAGGATATATTTAACCAAAGGGCGTATGATGTGGGTTTTCAATGATTAATTGGGAAATAAATACTTTGGTTAAAAATATAGTAGAGGGGTTTTTGGGATATTAATTTAAAAGGAGTTAAATACTTAGGATAAGGCATTTTCACTAGGGATTTAATAACTAGAGTTTAAACATTAATATGACAAAGGGACAAGGGAACTCAAAATACTTTGCACATCTAAGAAAGTGGCAATTTGTGAAGTAAATTACAATATATCATCTTCAACACTTAAACTTAGAATAGTAAGTTATTTTGAGGGATTTTATGGAAGTTTTGCATGATTTTCCTAAGCAAAATGGGATTTTACTTAGGAAAAGATTGAAAGTGAATGATAATGGATAACTTCAAGTACTTAGGTCTTTTTGATCATCAGGCCGAGGGTCCGGTCCCTCCAAAAGTCAAGGAAATTCCTTGAGCCCTTTTGATCTCCAAATACCTTAGCACTTTGGGGAAATTAGTAAAAACTTAGGGAAAAAGTGATGTGGGAAGTTAATGATTTTGACTTTGCTTTCTGTGAATTCTTCAATGCATTTTCTGATTGAGTACTTGTGATGAAGGTAAAAGATTAAACATATTTAGCACCATCATTCATCACATAAAACTTTGCAACACCATCTACCTACCCTATCTACTTGACACTACCATTTTCTCTTCTTTATTAGGGTGCATTTAGACTTGCAAACCCTTATCAATCTTTTTTCTTTTTACAAGGAAAATCTATCTAATTCTACCCTTATTACATCCAAGGGCTCAGATTAAACTGTTGAGCACCTTTATTAACTCTACCTATCTACTTATCTGCCAAGATTAAACTGTTTGGTTAGATATTTATTCTCTATTCTACAACATGAAATTGAAACATGAATGAGTCAAGTTTAAACAGTTTGACTCTTCATAAATTGTGGCAAAAGTTTGACAAGATGCACACAATTGCTTTATTACAAAAATGAAATAGTAGTGGCATTTGGATTTGCACACTTTCCTTGGTCTATTTTTTGCTTGGGGTTCATTTCTTTCATTTTCTTGACCAATTTATTTTTCTTACCCTTTGATTTTTCTTTTAGGGTATACCCTCTTTACATTTTTTAATTTTTTTGATTTTTTGGTTTTTCAAGAATATGGAACACCTTTTCTCAAGAAAAAGGTTTGAACATATTCCATAGTTCAATCAAGACAATCATGAAAAATGACACCTATTGGTATATGAGACTAACACAACTTGGCAAAATAAATTGCTCCATTTAATTCATCCAATAATTCATCACTCATAGGAATGGGAAATTTATCTTTAATAGTAAGCTTATTGAGCTCACTATAAACCAGACACATGCACCATGATCCATCCTTCTTATGCACCAATACTATTGGAGCAAAGAAATAACTTTGTCTAGGTTGAATTATACCATCCTCTAACATTTCTGCAATCATACGTTCAATTTCGCTCTTTTGGACATAAGGATATCTGTAAGGCATGATGTTTGGAGGAACACTTCCTGGAATGAAATGAATAGCATGATCATGATCATGAATAGGTGGGAATCCTTTGGGAGTTTCAAACACCTTGGAATGATTGTCCAAGACTTTTTGGAGATCTGGAGAAATTGATGAATTTGATGTTGGAACTTCCAGTGAAAATAATTGTGTAATTACGCCTCGATGTTCTTTCTTCAGAATATTTATCATGACATTAGAGTTTATTATTTTCCTGGCTTCCCTGCGATACCCTGTAATTTGAGTTCCTTTCCTTCCGAAAAAAATTTCAAGAAAAGTTCTTGAAAATTAAAAGATACCGTCCCCAAAGATTGTAACCATTGTAGTCCTAGTACAACCTCGGCACCTCCCATTGTAATGGAAAGCATTGGACTATTCAATACATATCCCCCCATGGTTAGCTTGATATTATGACATTTTCCAGAGCAATTTCTAGTTCCTCCATTTGCAACCATCACTTGACATTTTGGTGTTGGGTATAGGAAACAATTCAATTCCTTGGCTACCTTACAATGAATAAAATTATGGTTACTACCCGAATCAATCAACACTATTACATTTTTCTTCTTGATATGTCCTTCTATCTTGAGAGTTTGAGGAGTGGTAATACCTTCCAATGCATTACACGATATGGTTAGACTCATTTCTTCTTCTTCTAGGGTTGGTTCCTGGTGTATATCCTCTTCTTTTGAAGTTTCTTGTTCATTTTCTTCCTCCTCTTCACAATCTATGTAAAATAATGTATTCTCAGCACACTTATGACCTTAGTGTATTTGCTATCACAATTGTAGCAAAGCCTTTTTGATATTTTTTCTTCCAATTGTTGTGGTGTGAACCTTGTAGGTTGTGGAAGTATATGAGTAGAAATACTTCCATCTTTATAGATGTGAGTGGTAGGCTTCCTTGTCGCCATAATTTTACATTCAATTTTTATTGCCAATTTGAATGCCTTCTCCAATGAATCAGGTTCCCAAACACAAAATTCATGTTGGATGTTATCCTTTAAAGTCCCTATGAAGACATCAATCTTGTGTTCCTCTGGAATATCTATTACCCTTATATTCAATTTTTGGAAGTCCTCAATGTGCTCCATCACTGAACCCTTTTGTTTGAGATTTATCAATTGGCTAAAGAAGGTGTTGCTCTTTTTATCCCCATAATGTGTTATGATTTCCTTCGTAAAAATTGACCAAGTGACAATTTTTTTACGGGAGAAAAGGCATCGATACCATACAAATTTATTTTGTTCTAAATGTAAAGTTTCAATTCGTACATTTTGTGTTTCTTTCACATTACTGAGATCAAAATATTGCTCCATCTATAGTATCCATGTTATGGGATCCTTGCCATCAAACTTCCTCATATCCATCTTTAGAATATGGTGGGTCTTCCATCCAACATTAGAGTTTATGAAATCACAAGTAACATTTATTTTTTTCTCATCATTAGTTTCCTCTACTATCTTTCCCCCATTAGGAAACATTTATTGTATCAACTTTTTCAAACCTTCCATGTCTGCTTTTAGATCATTCTTCACGTTTTCCATTTTTTCTTCCATGTCATCCATCTTAGATTCCATGCCAGCTTCCATGCCATCCATATTAACTTTCATGCCATTATTCAAACCATCCATTCCTTTCTTCAAACCATCCATCTTAGCTTCCACAACTTTCTTCAAAACTTCCATTTCATTTATTGTTTCCCTTTGCAAGAACGAAATTTGGTGCACTTGCTCTTGTAATTTGGATATGTCATGTTACGCTTCTTCATCCTCATGAGTCATAGTAGAGCCTTATGAAGGCTTAATGGGTGTTGAATTATTTTTAGGAGGAATTTTAGAACACAATATTGATATCTATTCTACAATATGCCCTTGGAATCAATTCAAACTGATTCTTCAAACAAGACTTATGCAATTCGAAAAAAACTACACACCTTTTTCTTGCTTTTGAGGATCTCAATATTAAAACTGAGTTATCTCTGTGATTTTGGATCTTCAATATTTGAAATTTGGTCCTACAGTAGCCCTCTGAATCAAATTTCCAATGCCAGAGGTCTGCCCTGAATGGGATTCATCAAGATAAAGTTATGTTCAATCTCCCACAATGGCTAAATTATGGACTGTTTTAGTAGAGCGAAATTGTAAAAAATGCCACATGTCATTGTTTCCTCCTTCAGCTCTAAAATTGATACATGAAACTACAGTTTGTTTACTTCCTGCAAATTTTTACAAAATTTCAATCTGATGCTCATAGAGAGAGTTATGATGATTTTCCCACGGTCACCTCTTTGAGATGAAATTCGAGAGCCTAAAAAAAAACCCTAACTTCCACAAATCATATCTCCAGACATATTACGAACTAAGATCTGAAATTTTTATAGAAAGTTCCTTAGGATTTCAAATTTTCTCTTTAAAAAATTCATCTTCTAAAACTTCGTAGAAATAAATTTATAGCGCAAATTCCACAATGACCTATTTTTGGTGAAATTCGAGAGTGTAAAAAATCCCTAACTTCCACAGATCATATCTCTGAAAATATTGTGATCCAAGATCTGAATTTTTTACACTACTTTCGTCAGGATTTTGGCTTAGCTCTATAAAAAGTTCAGCTTCTGAACTTTGTAAAAAAAAAATTATGACTAAACTTCCATGATGAAATGTTTGGAGTAGCGAAACCCTAGAATCCAAAGCTATGATACCAAATGTTATGAAACTAGCTCCAAAAAGAGAATAAAAGAGAGATCAATGCCTTATAAATCAACCAATTAGAAGGGGGAACCCCCAATACATTACATAAATGAACAATTCTTGGATCATACAAATGACAAAACCTCCTATATATAGAAGTCCATGGGATCACAATATAATCCTAGCCGACCTAACAATAATAATGTAAGGGCACAATAATAACAATATTGGGGTTCCAGGGGTACAACAATAACAATAAGGGGGTTACAATAACAACAATAAGGGACTATACTGGTAATATAGGGACCTAATAGATGGACTAGGAGATGTGCTATTATTATGCTATCTTTTTCTTAGCACTTATAAATCACTTCAGCTCATTAGATTAATCACTTAAACATGCCATATAAAACCACAACCCATCATTGTGCTGAAGTAAACTGAAACTGTAATAATTGTGACTATACAAAAGATAATAAGAAAATATACACATCAATCATGTAAGAACACCAAATTAACATGGTTCACGCCAGTGTAGGACTACTTCCATAAGAAATTTTTCTTAATATAATGAATCTTGAACAACAAACAGTTCTTGGCATGTGCACTAAGCTGCAGGATTCTCTAGGACTCTGCACACTCAACTGCAGAGCCTCTCCTTCTCTACGAAATCACAAATCACAGTAATTTACCCATAACTCTCAATTGATCAATTTGATGATTCTCTTCTTATTATTTTATTCTATATATACTATTACATTGTCGGGTTACATTTTCAAACTACCATGCTCCAAATACCATGGAATCACTAAAACAACTAACAATGGCCCCAAAGCCATTGATCCCTTACAAAATCACATGCTTTACAAAAAGGATGGGCTTCAACCCACCCCAAAGCCCTTAGAACACCATGCAGTATATTTACTTCTTCAAAATCAATTATGTTGCACGTTCCATTGCGCACTCTGCCACACAAACGGTGGAGTCTTTTCCAAAATCTAGGCCAAGTTGGGTTGCGCCCAAAAGGCCCCCAATGCTCACATGTGACTCATCCTAAGTCAAATAGCCAATTTGCTTGTGATATTCACTACAATGTTGTTGTGAGTGACGTTGAACTGTTGCGAATGTCTTTTATCTACTTCTCTTCATTGTGCCTTTCCTCCTGCAGTGCTTTTGTCGTTTTTCTCGTAGCCTTTTGCATCACTGCTTTGGTCCAGGTGGATATCAGTGGCCACCCACCTATTCCATTTGGACCCACACCATCAATTCTTGCAACCTTTCACTTGCAGTTTTCGGGTCCTGCACTGCCGGAGCCATTTTGGGACCCAATGATCCATGTGGATATTGGTGGCCACCCACCTATTCCATTTGAAATGCCACCATCAGTCCTTTCATTTTTTCAGTTTTAGCACAACTTACTATTTTTAGCAACTTTTCCAGTCCTGAACTTTTGGAGCCATTTTGAGGCCCTAAACAACGCTTTTTGGGCATTACGCCTTAGGGGAATATGATCTCATTTCAAAATTGATATTCATAGTTAGCAGTTGTATTCCTCAAATAGATCTTTCTAACAATGTATCATGTGTGTCAAACGGAGATAGTATGCCAAAGTTACGACCCCAGGAAGTAGAAACACCAATTTACCCCAACGAGGCCCATAGTTGGTGCTTCATCTCCTAGGGTCAGGTTTTTGGATGTTTAGAGTTTTCCATTGTTTCTCAATAATAAATATTCCCTCGAGCCTTATTGTAACAAATTTCAAATGCATGTAGCCGCCACATCTCTTCTCAGAGATAAGCTACCAGCACCTTAGCTATTTGATTTCCATTATGTTTGTAAGCATATTTCCGTTATTTGATATTAATGAAATGAAGTATTATTTCTGCTGCATCTCTATGTTTATGGATATTTCTGTATTTTATTGTGTTCCTGCATAAATATGGATTGGAGGAATTAGAGCGAATCTACTATTTCTCTATTTTTCTTTGCATGTCCCCAACGCAGTCAGGGTATAGGGAGTTAGGGCTCAATTTGGTTGAACCCTTGCAAGATCAGCCTCGCAAACCCTGACGACCTCCCATGGTGGAAGAAAATAAAGATGAGGGAGCAAGAGATCCTATCAAAATATTTCTCAAGGAGGCCCTCGAGAAAAAAAGGAATGTGACGATGGATAACTTTGCTCAGATCCGTCAATGGCTACCCACCTACAGTGCATCTACATCCAACAGCCACTCTAGAGGTGCCACTCCCTTCAAGGTATAGGTAAAATTTTACCTTCCTATATTTGAAGGCTAGATAAATGTAGACATCGTAGATAGATGGTTGAATTTGCTAGAAGGTATTTCCTGGTCCATGATTTCTCCGGTAGAGAAACGATTATTTTTTCACTCCTCAAATACGCCCCCATGTCAAAGGTTGGTGGGAAACCTACTGTGAGAAAAAGGATGGGACAAAACCCTCTTCATTCTTGGTTTCACCCACTTTGAATTCGTTCGGAGATGGAATCAAGGAACAATATTACCCCATGGGGGGATATGTGGAAAAGTACATCCAATGGACCATGGTGCAGCAGCAAAGGGATCAAGATGTACACGACCTGATGAATTTGTTCCATACCCTACGTAGAAATTTGGGTATTAAATATTCAGAGAGATATTTAGTGCTCAAGTACCATAGTTGTCTGCACATAAACATTCAAGAGGAAATGGATTTCCTCAACATTACATCTCTTGGCACGACATATCACTATGCTGCCAAGGTCAAGCAGAAATTTAAGCAAAAGAGGCGAGACTTTCGATCCGTGAATTCGAAGCCAAGTAAAGGCACCCCCAAACCACAGAACAATGGGCAAGGCCAAAGAGGGGTGACTCAGAAACACCAAAAATCCAAAGAAGGGCACAGGAAAGTGATGTGAATTTCATAATAGCCGCACTCACAGCACAAATGAGTGTCAGGCCAAACTATGGTTGGTGGCCGAACTAAAGGCACCCGAATCAGATGCATGTTCTGATCCTTAGTCAGAACCAAATAAATGAAATGAAAAAGGGAAGAAGATCATTGATGTGGATCCCAGTGCCATTATTTCCATCACCAAGATCCAAAGGGAGGATCCTGAGGATCTATAGGAGGGGGAGCGCCTCTTCCATTTCGTAGATGTGGGTGAATGGTTCTCCACTGCAATTCCTTGTCAATAGCAGAAGCCAAAAGAACCTCATTTCAGTAGAGGTCATGAAGTGGCTTGGCCTACAGATTATAGCACACCTACAGATGTATACCATTGGGTGGCTTCACCCAAGGAGAGATATACGCGTTCGCCAGCAGTGCTGCCTTCCGTACAGTATCAAGCCATCCATGGATGAGTGTAATTTTTCCAAACTGGAATGGCTAGAAATCCATGGTTGGAAAACGCATTTTCCAGAAATGGAGGCAGCAGGATTTTATAACAAGACCTATATCCCTTATACCAATGTGTCTAAGACCGAAATCCAAGAGTTGGGGCCAAATAAATCCTTCTAAGGTGGTTAAACAGATCTACCACACTTAGATGTCCTCAGAAAATGCCCAAGGAAGGGACTACAACATATACAAGAACAAGATATGGAAATACAACGTTATTATATAGATGTTAACACATGAAGATATGTATAGCCAACAATTATCTGATATAGTAGAAAATGTATACAATGTGTGGAGGAATCAATCACTCCATCTAGGCAATGGAAGCCTTAATGTGGCATATACATGAAAATGCTACAACATTGCTACCCATGGAAAGCCTTGGCTAAAATAACATAGTTTATATGAGACACTACAACAGAATAAATGTAAATACAATGATATGGAAATGATAGCTCAAATAAATGAGGGGGAGCAATCTCTCACCCCCTGAAAACACTAATACAACAATCCTCAAGAGGATTGGCTACAATATAGATACAAAAGGAAATCTGCAGAAATGTTAGAGTTTTTGGGCAGCAACAGCAACTCAAAACAGTAATAACATGGAGATGTCTGAATAATATTTCCAATATGCAGCAAACCTCCTCCAATGGATTTCCCAAGTACAAGGCTGATCCTAATACTGGAAATATTGCCCTCCAAAATGCCGGTGCAACCTCTCACTTCAGATGCACTCTAGAATAACGCAGTCAAGGAGCTGGACTGCACTACTAATTATGGGAGAAGCTTGGCCTGATGCCAGGATGTGAAAATAAGCTCTAAAACCCCTTTCACTGATCTCCTGGAGGAATAGGAACTCCCTCGTCTGAAATATGAGCCAAAGGGAAGGTGTTGTGGAACCCTCCACTGCAACACCCCGCAACACTACATTATACTTAAGCAAAAATAACGTAGTGACTGAATAATGGCTTTGGCCTTGAGCCAAGATGTGGATAAGATGAATTGCAATCCTTCAAGAGGCCTTTCAAGAAGGAGAGGAAATCCTAAACAGGAATCCCTCGTGCTAAGTAGCACTGCAACTCAGCTGAACAGCCGAAGTATGCAAATTAGTCTTCAGACGAAAATCAATATGCTCAAAGATATCTCACTATGGCTGCCCCTTCCTCCTTTTATACAAGTGAATGCCTCTTTGCCATGGAACCCACTCATTAGGGTTTCATTCCACAAGGAATATTCCTCTCTCCAAAACTGTGTTGTCTTCTCATGCAAGCTACACCTCTTAAGTAGTGATGTTGACTTGGTAAAACTTGACCTTGTCCTCATGCAACTTGCCCCTTTTCACACTGGAAGGTGAAAAATAAGCTGCTCCAATGATCCCTCTTCACACTATGAAGGATCTTATTCCTACTCATGGGCCTTTTACCCATTTTATTCACCTCCTAGATGAAATAAGCAAAAATTAATGTTCCAATTATTTGCATGATAATTTGGGAACATTACAGTCCTCCCCTCTCAAAGATTGCTTGTCCTCAAGCAAGTGAAAGGATAGACTGAATTCTTTTCTCCTCTCCCTGTAGCATCCTTGTATGATGATCTCCTGCAAGGAAAGTGATGCTATCTCATCAATAAAATCTCCACATTTCCCCTCCTCAGCATACAAGTCAGCTATCAAGCCATCATCATGTAAAAGTGAAATACTCAAGAGGATAGCAAAGTGATGTCTAGAGGTCCCCTTGAAGAATGGGATCTGAAATAGAATGGGAACTATCTTCCCCATATGGATCCTCCATCTCCAAGCTATGAGCCATGCAAAATGAGTCACCTTCCAACCAGGTAACTCCTGAAAATAGTCATCCACCTTTGGCTCCGGCAAAGTATGTGGGATGAAAATCTACACATGGTAAGTAATATAGCCTACCCCATGTTTTCCATCTCTCCACTTATGATAAGTGTAGAGTGTTTTCTGTCCATGGGTTGTAATGAATTTTCCCTCAAGTGGCAAAATGAGGACTAGACCTCCAAATATCTCTCCCCCAACGCTGCAAATCAAGTTGGCCCAAATCCTCCCATATATGATGAGTTGGAATTCACCATCATATGGAGTCCATCCAATCATATGACCCCTCTCATAAAGAGACAAATGTGCTACTGTGGTGTTCATACAATCTCCCATGCTCCCATTAGAACATGTAGTGCAAAAATTATGAGGAATTTCCCCCTCAAAGGACACATCCACACAATGTGTCTTCCTCCCAAGCATGCTCCTCCTAAGAACAAGGACAATAAACCCATATGGATCAAAGATGAGAATCATGCTTGCTGCCATATGCAACAAGTGTGAAGGAAAATGGTCCCTCAAGTGCAACCAACGCAGCTTGACCCTCAACTACAATAGAGACTGATAAAGTGAGTGGCTTCTCAACCACTGGCATGTTGCTCTAATCTCCTCATAAGAATGGAGGAAGTGAATGATGTAAGGTGTACAAAGAGTGTGTTCTCCATAATATGCCTCTTCCCCAAGTCCTCCTAGGGAATGGCCATCCATCATTATTATGGCCTCAATTAGACCATGAAGATCAAAAGAAAGGTTGCTCCTCCTTGGAGAAATATCCTGCACATGTATGGTTAAGGGACATATACATACATCATATGAATGCTCGTGTAAACAACAATGAATACCCTTACCATACTCTCTGCTCATATAAATGGAGTGGCTCATAAGTGAGTCTCCTCTCATCCTCAAAGAGAAAATAGGTGGTTGTGCTAACTTCGGTAAAGAGTTATGTCTCTCCCTCATCTCCATATGGTCCATGCATCTACTCATGTGCTGATGTATCTCCTCTTCAAATCCCATCCAAAAATACCCCTCCATGATGGTGTGGTATGCTCTCATAGAAAAATTGGGACTGAAAGGGGACTCCTCATGAGCTGCATGTAGCAACTTCTCCTTGAGCTTGGAAGCTCTATGGAAGAAGATCCTGTCATGATAAAAGATGACCCCATCTCTGAATGAATATCCCTCCTCATGCAATTGGTCATCCAAGATCATGCAAGTGAAAAGATCCTTGGAATACTCCACCAACATCTGGGAGCTCCAATATGGATCTAACCTCCATAGTGATAGCACTGATGATCTCTCGTGAAGTACATCTGTCATATGTTCACTAACTTCTTTGACATCTCCCATGCCAAAGATGTGAGTTGGAAGGTTGTTTTCCTTCCTCTTCTGCTTCTGCCACAGTGCAGAATCTGAAATGGAAGTGGGTACTGATTATGTTGAGAGAATTCTCTCTCTCTCCTTGAGTCTACCCCAGACTCCCAGCGCTCTATCAAGCTCTACAAAGGTCTCCACCCTCCTGAAATCCATGAGTGATGCCCCAACATGTGAAGCATCCATCCTCCTCTGCTGATCCAGTTATCTCCCTGGAAAAATGTCTCTATGCAATGAGACAGCATCATCAAGAGATTACTGAAAATATGAATGGAGAAATCTCTCCATGCTTCCACTGCGCAATCCAATCACCTTCTCAGGTGCATCAACATCCAAAAATGAATAGGGGTGTATACTCATCATCTCATGATGCTGGGTCTTCTCTCTATCTCCTCCTTGTGTTTCTATGGTTCCACACCTCCTCAACAATGGCACAGATAGAATATGGGTTGTGCCTTGATCTCTACACATGAGATCTTGGGGACTTCCTTGCAAAGATGCAAGCATCACTCTATTTGGAGCAAGTGCTCCTCCTTCCTCTGCATGAGGTACTAGATCAACTCCAGATCTAATAGCATTGTTGCCCTCAATCTCTGAAATATGAGTGGGAAATCCTCCAATGATTGGATCCCTTTTTGAAAAAGACATCTCCATGCTCCTTTGCTCAAAGGTGTGAGATGAAATTTTCTCCTCCAGAAAATTATGGTGCAAGTTTTCAGCTCTTCCCTTGGTTTTCTGAAATGGCATTGTGTTTTTATGCAAGGGTTTTTCTTGAGTTTTCTTGTTTTTCTCCACCATGTGTGTCTCATGAATCCTCCCATCAAATATTTTCACCAATGCCTTAGTGAAACTAGCATAGGATGCAACATTTACATTTCTCAAAGAAAAGGATTCAAAAATACACCAGGAAAAAGCCTTACCTCTCAAATGTAGCGCTGCCACTTTGATGGCTTCATCCTCCGGTATTTGGTGCTGCTAAAAGAAGGCCTCTAACTCCTCCACCCAAGCTTTGGCTGAACATGTAGGTGAACCCTCAAATATAGATAGAAGAAATCTATCCTACTACTCTCCTCCATTCGCCTTCATCTTGAAAAACTCTGAAAAACTGAGATGATCTCTGAATTTCTGAGTTTGAGACTCATACTCTTTCAAGAAATCACTAAGGGTTTCCCTCCTAGCAACCTCTTCTTCTCTTTCCATATATCTTCTGGCAATCTTGGGCATGTGACTGCGCTGAGCATTAGGATGTGTGGCTGCATGCTCACATTCCCCAAATCTAGAGTTTTCTTTTGAATCAAACCCTTCAGGAGATTCTCTATACTTACTCTGGATCTCCTCGAATTCTTCATGGATCATATGTACAGATTTAGGAAGAAGCTTTGTAAGCTTATCCCCTTTTTCTTTTTCTCCTCCAAAATATGGAGTCTTTCTTTTGCTTATTTCTTTCTCTCCTTGATGAGAATAGGAAGTGCAGGGTTCGTCCTCTTCTTTCTGATTATCCTCCTTGGGGAGGTTCTTCATGGATCTGAAATATGATGAGATAAATCTCATCCTCTTTAATATTCTGATCTTCTTGGGCTTAGACTCACAGGCTGAGCCAAGAAAGTTGCTTTGATACCACTGTAATGTTCCCAAACTAGAATGGCTAGCAATCCATGGCTGGAAAACGCATTTTCCAGAAATGGAGGCAACAGGATTTGATACCAAGACCTAGATCCCTTATACCAATGTGTCCAAGACCGAAATACAAGATTTGGGGCCAAAGAAATCCTTCTAAGGTGGTTAAACAAATCTACCACACTTAGATGTCCTAAGAAAATGCCCAATGAAGGGACTACAACATATACAAGAACAAGATATGGAAAGACAGTGTTATTCTATAGTTGTGAACACATGAAGATATGTATAGCCAACAATTATCTGATATAGTAGCAAATTCATACAATGTGTGGAGGAATCAATCACTCCAGCTAGGCAATGGAAGCCTCAATGTGACATATACATGAAAATGCTAGAGCATTACTACCCATGGAAAGCCTTGGCTAAAATAACGTAGTTTATATGAGACACTACAATAGAATACATGTAAATAAAATGATATGGAAATTATAGCTCAAATAAATTAGGGGGAGCAAGCTCTCACCCCCTGAAAGCACTAATACAACAATCCTCAAGAGGAATGGCTACAATATAGATACAAAAGGAAAATCTGCAGAAATTTCGGAGTTGTTGGGTAGCAGCAGCAACTCAAAACTATAATAACATGGAGATGGCTGAATAATATGTCCAATATGCAGCAAACCTCCTCCAATGGATTTCCCAAGTACAAGGTTAATCCTGATATTGGAAATCTTGCCCTCCAAAATTTCAGTGCAACCTCTCACTGCAGATGCACTCTAAAATAACATAGTCAAGGAGCTGGACTGCGCTGCTAATGACGGGAGAAGCTTGGCCTGATGCCAGGATGTGAAAATAAGCTCTTAAATCCCTTTCATTGATCTCCTGGAGGAATAGGAACTCCCTCCTCTAAAAGATGAGCCAAAGAGAAGGTGTTGTGGAACCCTCCACTACAACACCCAGCAACACTACGTTATACTTAAGCAAAAATAACGCAGTGATTGAATAATGTCTTTGGCCTTGAGCCAAGATGTGGAGAATATGAAGTGCAATCCTTCAAGATGCCTCTCAATAAGGAGAGGAAATCCTAAATAGTAATCCCTCGTGCTAAGCAGCAATGCAACTCAGCTGAACAGCTGGAGTATGCAAATTAGTCTTCAGACTAAAATCAATATGCTCAAAGATATCTCACTATGGTTGCCCCTTCCTCCTTTTATACATGTGAATGCCTCTTTTCCATGGACCCCACTCATTAGGGTTTCTTTCCACAAGGAATACTCCTCCCTCCAAAACTGTGTTGTCTTCCCATGCAAGCTACACCTCTTAGGCAGCATTGTTGACTTGGTCAAACTTGACCTTGTCCTCATGCAACTTGCTCCTTTTCACACTGGAAAGTGAAAAATAAGCTACTCCAATGATCCCTCTTCACACTGTGAAGGATCTTATTCCTACTCATGGGCCTTTTACCCATTTTATTCACCTCCTAGATGAAATAAGAAAAAATTAATTTTCTAATTATCTGCATGATAATTTGGGAACATTATAATGAGGTAGTGTGTGATGTTGCTCCTCCTAATGTATCTGATGTATTATTGGGCCAACCATACTTATGGAGGTGACATGTTGTGTATGAGTCTAGGCCTTGTGTTGTTATTATTACTTTGTGAAATAACTTGTACAGGACACCGGATGTAGTACCGCCTCCTGTTATCTCTTTCACTACAGAAAACGCAGTAAGATTGTTTCCCAAACCAAGAAATTTATTTTCCTTAAAACTTTCTCACAAGGAGAGAATAATATTGTGGCCACAACCTCAAAACATGGCTCCCCTGCATGCCTGCAACAGGTGGACAAAGTCATGGAGGAATACGAGGACATTTTCTCCTCACTCATAGAGGTTCTTCTACACTGTCAAGACAAGCACTCCATTGATCTGACCCCGATGCAATGCCACCTAATGTTGCCATACCTCATACAAATACACAAATAGATTCCACACATATACTATCTGAGGCCAATAAAGAAACCAAATTTACTAAACACATCCAGCATGTCTGCCCACAGGTCCATGACATCTTCGACAAATCTAATACCTAGTTCAACATAATTTGCCTCATCTCATGGAGGATCTCAATGCAATGGGGACCATTGCTTCCTAAGGAGGGAGGAATGATCCAGGTGAATATCGGTGGTCACCCACCTATTCCATTTGGACCGCACCATCAATTCTTGCATATTTTCACTTTAAGCATAACTTACTACTTTTAGCAAGTTTTCGGGTGCTACACTCCCGGAGTTGTTTTGGGACCCTAATGATCTACGTGGATATTGGTGGCTACCCACCTATTCCATTTCAAATTCCACCATCAGTCCTTTCATTTTTTCAATTTCAGCACAACTTACTATTTTTAGCATTTTTTTGGGTTTGTTATCCTCCTGTATTCTACAGAGTTCACTAGATGAATATGTATTTTCTACAAGCAGCTAAAGATAGCATTACCTTCCTATCATCTATCTTTAGAATTATCACTACCTTCATTATCCTAAATAAACATATTTCACTATTTTTCATCTCTCTCTTCTCAGTTTACCTTGCTACTCCAAAAAGATTCATTTTGGGTTTGTTTATCTTATTTTCAACCTCCTCCTTACCCCAACTCTCCTTCACTAATTCCCCCTCTAAAAACCCATTTTTTCCTTCAAAAACCTTCATAAAGAACGCTCCCTTCATCATTTTTTCCTTATATGCAATAAAATAAAGTAAAAATTGGTTTTTACATTGTTTTATGTCTAAAATTTGACTTTCGGGTCCTTTTGTTTTTATACATACTAAACTCTATTTTTAATGTATAAAACCAACTCTTTATGTTTTAACCTAAGCCCCTTCTCCTTAAGCCCTTGCCTACATAACTTTAAACCCCATGCCCATATAACCATTACCACGCTTATTACATAGCCCCCGACCTTGTTATAAACAATTCTTGTGTATACTTTGAACCTCGTGCTAAACGAAAAAGCCCTGTTACGTCGTACTCCCCCAGGCCCCATCCTAAACCGCTTCCCTCCATCGATCTTCCCCTCCAAGATCCGATGGCCCACACTACATGTCACAAATCAAACAGCGCAGTAATTAACACTTTTCCAATTTGCGATATGGGTGGTTTTCTATTGCCATGCGGCAGTCATTGAATCGTATCGCATGCCTTCCCCGAAAACCATTACCGCTCCTTCAGCCGTGAGAAAACCACCTCCCGGTTTTTTAAAACCACCTTTCCTTCTATGCCAAAATTCA
Organism: Pinus albicaulis; assembly: GCA_034641835.2. Lineage (NCBI taxonomy): Eukaryota > Viridiplantae > Streptophyta > Pinopsida > Pinales > Pinaceae > Pinus > Pinus albicaulis. The sequence continues at coordinate 446,150,015 of CM076575.1, read as the reverse complement.
AATACCTCCATCTTCATTCAAATTTCCTGCTAGTTCTGCCTACGAAACCAAGCCTAGAAAATTGTTCTCCGCCCTCTGACATCCCGAAAACTTAAAAAAAACGTAGTAAACCCTCCCCACATGGTTTTAAAGCTAACTGTTTGTTTTTTTGTGTAGGGTTAATGGCATAAATGCATGAAATGCATTCCAATGGTCCAAGAAAACTCAATTAAATACTTGGGTGGTGATCCAAAGGTTTGATTTAAATTTGAAGGGACCAGAGGCCCTATGTGAATATTAATCATCGATGAAACATAATCATCTATGGTTATTTAACCCTCCAGCAATGAAAAGAGGCATCCCTACACCAAAAAAAAACAAAGACACAGAGACACAGTGAGAAAAAACACAGTAAAAGGATTGTGATAAAGAAATGAAGATTAAAGGTTAAAGGGGCTAATCATATGTCAAAGACAAATCATAAAGGATTAGCCAACAAAAGAGAGATTAAAGGAAGTAAATACAGACAGAGGAAAGGAATAAAGGTTAATCAAAGGATTAATGAAGTAAATAGAGATAAAGGCATAAATAGTGAAAAAGACAATGAAACAAACAGATAAAGGATAAATTAGATTTTAAACCCTAAAACAGATTTTAATGATAAATCAAAGGTAGATTAAACCCAGAAACATATTTGAATGACGAAACCTAAAACAGTTACTTCTTCAAAGGATATTTTTCCACCTACACTATGTTTTCTTTCAATAAAATACCAAATAGTTATTACACACAGTTAGAGATATTTTTCATCTACCAACAGTTATTGTAAAGTTATTGCGAAAAGCCTTAAAGTCAAACATTTCACAGAAATTAACTCAAAAGTTAAGATAGGAGTTATTGTTTCAGAGAAACACCTTAAGATATTTTTTCCTAGGGCCTTGCATGGTCTCAAAGGTAAAAAATCACTAACTCTGTAATAAATGACATTACAAACCCTAGCTTAGCACCACCTATTCATTTTTCAGATAAATACTGCATATGAGATTTATTTTTAGTGTTGGTTAGTTAGTGTTTATTTGACTGATTTCTGCTATTGAGCTAGTTGAGGATTGTTAGGCTGGATTTGAGAAAACTATGAGTTGCAGAGAGCTATTGCTCATGGATTAATGTAACTTTTTTGATCAACAGTAATACAAGCACGTTCATATGATTCTTGAGCTATGTTAATGGTGAAATTTTCCTCATTTTTCATTGTTTTCCTTATGTTTTCCATTTTGTCCATATTTCTCTGATAAAAGAACAAAAGTTTTATAGTAGGATATGTTGTCTTGGCACACTATTTTTGTATGCATTCTTTATCTTTATGTTTTCTTCTGCGAGGTCTGATTGGAGAATTCTTAGTTTCTCTCCAGTCCCATCTAGCTTGTTGTCTTAGAAATGATTCAATAGATTCAAGCCAAAGAAGTCTATGGTGAGCCTTGTCCTTTGGTATAGCTTGAGATATTGTTTTTTAGGCCTTTCTTTGAATTATACTTAGTAGAGTATATACCAGGGAAGTCTATGGTATGCCTTGTCCTTTGGTCTGCCTCAAAATGTTGCTTTGAAGGTCTTTTGAGTGTTGAGTTAAAGAATATAGGCTTCAGTTTTCTCTTTAGCTTCTCTCATTATTATCTTAACTGTTTTCTTTTGTCTGAAAGTGGTCTTAGGATTTTTGGATTGCTGTCTTAAAGGTTTTCTTATTAAATTCTGGCCAAATAAGTCTATGGTATGCCCTGTCCTTTAGTTTGCCTCAAATAGTTACCTTAAAAGGATTTTCTTGTCTAAGTAGAGCTAGAAGACTCTTAACTGAATATAGCTTTACTGCCTTCACAACTTATTATTGTTTCATATCACAATATAATCTAAGAGATTCATTTGATATAGTTAGCTTGCCTTATGAAAACCCTTGCAGATTCGATGAACAATTAAATCATTTTATGAATCCATAGCCCAATGGATCAATGTTTTCTCATAGTTTATCTATTCAGCTAAAACAACCCATCAATTAGTCACACCACAAATCGGGAAATCTATCAATTAATTCACACTTAGATAGAGAGATCCCTCTTTGAATCCAGGAAGGCTAGGTCCTACGATTCCAAAGTGGTTTTGATGTGGCTCCTGTAGTGTTTTTTCTTGCCAATCTTGCAAATAACAGGGAGCCAACATAGTGGCAACTCCACTAGGGAATACTGAGTAATAAACTACAAAACATAGGCTCAAAAACTCAAAAAAAATCATTTCAAACTTAGATGAATCAATTGTTAGCCAAGAATGGTTTTTTACTGCTGATGGTGGACAGCAATCAGCCATAAAACAAGTAAACATCCTCCACCTATTGAATCCATTGGTTTTCAGTAGGCCTGCTGAATCCACTGGTTTTCCATAGACTCCACTCAGAAACTTATATTATCATCAAAACATCAACAATACCCAGTCAAGAATACTTTGTGGATTAAGTATTTCTTTCACAGTTTGGTTTGTTTCTCAAGACTATTATACCTCTTAACCGTTATGTTTTGTTGTGTCTAGAGTTCTGGCTTCTAGAATAATTCATACTAGATCCTATCCTGACCAAAATCCTCCTGCAATAGTTGAAAATCCTGAAATCATTCTTCAGAAGTCTCCTAGATCTAAAGATTCAGTTGTTAGTAGACCAATACACAAAGCAAGTTCCTTACTTGAAAACCTCAGAGACTTGAAGAATATCCCCTCTAACCCACCCCTAAAATAAAGCTTATCTAGGACTAGATCTCAGAGTTGGATAACCCAGATAGTTTCATACCCCTCCACCATACAATAGAATTATGTTGTACTAACTCCATCTCCCACTGTTCACCTTCCTCCATTTAACCTTGTACCTCCTATTATAAACCCCCCACTTGTTAACCTTCCATTGTTTCCACAAACTCATATCATGGCAACATGGTATGCTCCCTTAGCCCTTCCTTTACCTTTAGTTGTTCTACCATAGCACTATCAATCCAAGATTCATTTATATGATGCTAGTGGCGCTGCTACTCCTCAACAACATGTGGAAAAAATGAATGACTACTTTGACAAACAAGAAATAGATGATGAAACTGTTAAACTTAGAATGTTTTCTCAAATCCTGGGGGGAGAAGCAAGAAAATGGTTCAAAGGCTTAACCCCTAATAGCATAAATGACCTCCCTATTTTTCATCAAATATTCTTAAACAAATTGGAAGTCAAGAAGAATCCTCTTCAAATCCTATTAGAATATAATGACCTTAAAATAAATGCTGGAGAGAGTGTCCAAGATTACTACAATAGATTCAATAGTGTTTACAATGCACTCCCTCCCCACATGAAACCCCCACAAGGCCTAGCCTTAGTGAAATTTCCTGAAGTATTTGATCTAGACATGTGTTATAAATTAAGAGAAATGGATCCCCTAACCTTAGGGGACATGCAAAGATGAGAAATAAGTGTAGAAGCTAACCTAAATGCCATAAGGACTAGATTGAAAATAGAGAAAAAGGTTACATACAAAGAAGAAGTTGTAACCCCCACATCTGATGCTAAAATTGATAGCCTAGTTAGGATAATGGAGAGAACGATGGAGAGAATAAAAATGAATGAGAGAGCTTATCCTAGAGAAAATCAAACAGCTCCTCAAAACAGAAATCAAAATTAGAGCCAAAACCAAAACATTAGAAGAAATCCCCCTCAAATTAGAAAAAGAGGCCCTGATCAGCAAATTAGACCTCCTTTCCAGGAAAACTATGCTGATGAAAATGAGGGAGTGATTGAAGAAACAGAGGAAAATCAAATAAATTTAATGGGAGTAAACAATGAGGATATTGTTTTCCTCATTGAGGAAGAACAAGGCATATTTACACCTTATGAAGAAGATATCCTAGAATATGAAGACTACAAATTGTTTTAACTGTTGTTCATAATAAAAACCAGCAAGCTGAATTTGCTGAGAAAACAGTGACCAAGAAGGCTGATTGAAACATCTCAAAAACTCAGACACCTTTTAGTATAGAGAGTGAAATTGCCAAGATTCTTATCTCTATTCCTCTTATTGAACTAGTCACTCAATATGTATATCAATCCCATATTTTAAGAGCTTTAAACATAGAAGAGAATGATGATTCTATTAATTTAAATGATGACAAACCTGAGCTTCTTTTTGGACCAGAAGTGGAAGGGAAATTTCAAGAGGGCAGTGTTCCTCCATTTTATGTCAGTTTAAACATCCATGATAAAATTTTGCACAATTCCATGTTAGACTCTAGTGCTTCACACAACCTAATGCCAAAAGTAGTGATGGAAAGACTAGGCCTTGAAATAACTGGACCTTACAAAGATTTATACTCTTTTGATTCCATTAGAGTTAAATGTCTAGGCCTAATCAAAGATTTATGTGTTAACTTAGCACAAATACCAGCCAAGAGCCTAATGATGGATATTGTAGTGGTTGATATACCTCCTAAATTTGGCATGCTCCTTTCAATATCATGGGGTGCTAAACTCCAAGGTACCCTATAAATGGACATGACTTATGCAACCATCCCTCTCTTTAGTCAACCAAGGAGGCTATATAGGGAAACACACATGAAATACATGGTTAGTAGTCAAGAAAAACTAGATAACTCCCCTCCTTATTATATTCACACGAACCTTGATTCATTTATCCTTTACAATGATGAAAATCGTAATGAACAAATGATAGAAAATAAGCAAACAGTTGTAGAAAAAGAGGAAAAGGAGGAGGAACAGTAAAAATAGTTTTCTAACACAGAATATTACAGAAAACATAGTGGAAACCATAGGAAACAAAGCAACCACCAACATAGGGTTGACCATGAAAAACAAAATGAAAATCAACATAGTAAAGATCATGAAAGACAAAACAATGATAAACAGCGTGCAGACCCTAAAGAACAGCAGGATAAACAACATAGTGGAAGCTAATATAAACAACATGATGAGTACCATGATAATCAAGAAAATGACAAATCTGAAATTGAACCTCTTTGGAGTATGAGTTTTGATGGCTCTTGTAGCAAAAGTGGTTCAGGAGAAGGCATATGGGTACATAACATAGAAAACAATCATGCAGAAGGTCACTCATACAAGATAAACTTTCAATGCACAAATAACATAGTTGAATATGAGGCACTACTCTTGGGACTACAATTACTGTAAAAATTAGGAGCCAAGAGGGTAACTATTCATGGAGATTCATATTTATTCATTAGACAAACAAGTGGAGAATACATAGCCAAGCATCCAAGATTAAAATCCTATAGGGATGATGTTATTGACCTCTTGAAATCATTCACATAATATGAGCTTAATTTTTTCCCTAGAAACCAAAACATTCTTTCCTATGGTTTAGCCTTTGCTGCTAATACATGTCAAAAACCTTATGAAAGAAAAAAATACACATTCCAAGTCAAATATAAACCAGCAGTCCCTGATAATATAAAATACTAGCAAGTTTTTGAAGGAGATAAACAAATAGAGTATTTCCATAGTTTATAAATGTGTTTGAAATGCCAAATTCAGACTCAGGGTATGAATAAGGCTTCCCTATTGAGGAACAGTCTTACAAAGAAGAACCTCCTAACACTGCTGATATAAATCTGTTAACAAAAGAACACATACAGAAAACACAATTGTGCACTAATTTAAAAAAAAAAAGACTTTGAAGTGTTGTAGTCTAATACTGATAACTTTCCAAAAGGACTGGTGCCTCTAGAAGAACTATTTGACCTTAATTATGTTGCTAAAAAGCCAAAAATAGAACCAACTGAAATTGAAATAGAAGACTGCAATATAGGTAATGAACAAAAACCCAAAATGATCAAACTGTCTAAAACACTACCAGCTCATATAAAATAGAAATATATTGACCTTTTTAGAGAATTTACTGATGTTTTTTCTTGGAGTTATGAAGATCTAAAATCCTATGATACAGAGATAATTCAGCATAAGATACCCCTCAAATAAAACCAGAAGCCCTTTAAACGAAAATTGTGCAGAATAAACCCTTTTCAGCTACCCCTGGTTGAGAAAGAAATTAAGAAAATGTATGATGCTAGAATCATAGTCCCTCTGAGATACTCAGAATTGGTTTCCAATCTGGTATCAGTAAGGAATAAAACAAGAGAAATTAGGTTGTGCATAGACTTTAGAAATCTAAACAAGACCTCCTTAAAGGAAAACTACCCTTTACCAAAAATGGATCACATCTTACAAAGAGTAGTGGGTTCGAAAAGAATTTCTTTGCTAGATGGCTTCTCAGGATACAATCAGGTGCTTCTACACCCAGATGATCAACACAAGACAACTTTCACTATACCTTGGGGCACTTTCATGTATGTGAAAATACTTTTTGGGTTAATGAATTTTGGTGCCACCTTCCAAAGACCCATGGATATTTATTTCTTAGAAGAAATAGGTTACTTCATTGTGATTTACCTTGATGACATCACAGTCTATTCTAAAACATATGAAGAACACCTAGCTCACATAAGAAAAGTCTTTGGAAAATCCAGAAAGTATGGTTTGTCTCTAAATCCCAAGAAAAAATCGTTTGGCCTTCAAGAAGGAAAAATTTTAGGCCATATTATATCTGAAGAAGGGATCAAGATAGACCCAAAGAGGATTGAAGGAATATTGCAAATCAATCATCCTAGAAATATCAAAGAGTTGCAATCTTTCATTGGAAAGATAAATTTCTTAAGAAGGTTCATACCAAACCTTGTTGAACTCCTTAGAAACATGACAAATATGCTGAAAAGAGAAATAGGAGTTAAATGGACCATAGAAGCAAAGACGTCCTTTGAACTGGTTAAACAAGCACTTACCCAAACACCAGTTGTCATTAGCCCTGATTTTACCAAAGAATTTTTCATATTCTCCTTTGCATTAGAACATACATTTGTTGTTGTCCTGCTATAGAAAAACATAAAAGGGCAAGAGAAACCCATTGCATTTTTCAGCAAGGAATTAAGAGATGCACCTATGAAATACAACATAATGGAAAAACAAGCTTTTGCCTCGATCAAGGCATTGAAATATTTTAGAGTTTACATTTTACACTCACACATCATTGCATTTGTGCCTCAGTCAGTGGTGAAAGACATCTTGACACAAGATCCTGATGGAAAAAGAGGTAAGTGGCTTGCTGTTATATTAGAATATGATCTAGAAATCAAGCCCACTAAACTTATTAAAGGACAAGGACTAGCTAAACTCATGGCTGAAACAAACTTCCAAGCACTGGACATGAACATGATTGATGCATTAGATGAACAGGAGGAGTTGGCAACTCCACTTATTGAAGATTCATTTCTGAATTCATCTTGGTATGCTGATATTTTATATGTGCTTCTTAACCTCAATGTTCCTCCTGGTTTGTCTAAAATAAAGGAAATATTATTAAATTTAAAGGCTATAAATTACTGCATTTTAGATAAAATGTTATATTGGAAAAATTCCAGTGGTATATTGCTTAAATGTTTACCTGAGAATGATGCAGATAAGATCAAGCATGAGTTTCATGAAGGAGAATGTGGAGGCCACCTATTGGAAAACTACTATCAAATAAATCCTTAGAGCTGGTGACTATTGGCCCACCCTCTTTCAAGACATCCATAAAATGGTAATTTCCTGCCATAAGTGCCAAATCTTTGAAGGCAAAAGAAAAATGTTGTCGTTACCTTTGCATCCTATCTTTGTTGAAGTCCCTTTTCAGCAGTGGAGCCTAGACTTCATTGGGGAAATACATCTTGCTTCATCTGCCCAACACAAATTGATCCTAACTGCAACTGACTACTTTACAAAATGGATAGAGTCTGTCCCTTCTAGAAATGCCACAAATTTAGTCATCATTAAACTCCTTGAAATCCATATTTTGTCTAGATTTGGCTGTCCTATAATTATTATCACTAATAATGTTGTTGCCATTAGATCCAAGAATATGGTGGAATTTTTCCACAAATATCAGATTACATTGGGTCATTCTACAGCTTATTACCCTCAAGGTAATGGGTTGGCAGAATCCTCAAAAAAAAAAATTGGTGAACATCATCAAAAAGTTGTTGGAAGAGAATAAAAAGTCATGGCATAGCAAACTAGTAATGCACTATGGGAAGATAGATTAACAAGTAAGAAACCCATTGGAATGTCTCCCTATCAGCTAGTATATGGAGCAGATGCAATTTTTCCAACAATTTTAGGAGTTCCAGATTGAAACTGATCCAAGAAGTGCAGTCTAAAGAATATGACATGATAAGAAGAATAAATCAGATTGTACAGTTGCAACAAACCAGAGAGGAAGTGTATAACAAAACACAGCTAGTGCAAGAAAATATCAAGAAGTTGTTTGATAAGAGAACCAAAGATAATGATTTTAACATTTGTGACAAAGTGCTCAAATGGAACTCAAGGATAGAAGACAAGGGCAAGCATGGAAAATTTGAAAATCTGTGGAAAGGCCCATACATCATCCATTCTGCCAGAGGTAAAAATGCATTTTTTCTGCAAGAGATGGATGGAACAGAACTATTTGGAGGTCATGTCAATGGAAAAATGCTCAAGCACTATTTTTGTTAAAAATCTCAGTTTCAATATTTATCCATTGTATATAACAATGTTTAAAGAAAAGATCAGAAAAATAAACACAAAAACAAAGAAAAAGAAGAAAAAGAGGGCAGGAAAGAAAGAATAGGTACATCCCCATACCAAAAAATAAATATTTCTGAAAGTGTGCATTCCAAATGCCACTACTTGAAAAAGAAAGTTTTATTTAGTCATACAGCCTAATCATGATTGAAAAAAATTTAAATTTTTGTTGATAGGTTAGTGAAAGAAAACTTGTCAAACCATTTAATCTTGACTTGTCAGTATATTAGATTAGGAAAATATATTGGTTCCCATGTTTAAAATTGAACCAAGAAAGAAAGAGAGGGATCAATAAAAAATTACAAATTATAGCCCTCAAAGTATTTGTTTTACTTTCTGCAAAATAAATTATGTGTGCAGATTTGTATAAAGTGCCACAGCCCATGACAAATCAAACTATCTAATCTTGATTTGGTCATGTTTTCAATTTCATGTTCTTAGAATAGAGAATCAAAGTCTGTCAAATAGCTTAACTTGACAGATAAGTAGATTAGGTAGAGAATAAAAAGCTCATCTGTTTAATCTGAGCTTTTGGCTGATATAAGTGTAGAAGTTGATAGTTTCCTGTTTTCAAAAGAAAATAATGTCAAGGGTTGGCTAATCTAAAGGCACCCAATGAAGAAAAAATGTTAGGAAAAGTAGGATGGGTAGGTAGAAGTTGAGTTGAAGAAATCATGTTTTTTCAGATTTTGAGGATGACAGCTTCAAAAAAAGAGCATCATCAAAGCAGCAATTAAAGAAATGAGTTTGTCAAAATACAAGTCAAGGCACTGGTCTGCTTATTCTAGAGATTTGATCTGTGACGTTCTTGACACCTCCTAAAGGAGCTTCCCTCCCCAGCTGGAGCCATTTTTATCCTCTTGTATTTTACAGAGTTCACTAGATGAATATGTATTTTCTACAAGTAGGTAAAGATAGCATTACCTGCCTATCAACTATCTTTAGAAATATCACTGCCTTCATTATCCTAAATAATCCTATTTTACTATTTTTCATCTTCGTCTTATCAGTTTACCTTGTTGCTCCAAAAAGATTCATTTTGGGTTTGTTTATCTAATTTTCACCCTCCTCCTTACCCCAACTCTCATTCACTCATTCCCACTCTAAAAACCCATTTTTCCCTTCAAAACCCTTCATAAGAAACCCTCCATTCATCATTTTTTCCTTATATGCAATAAAAAAATGTAAAAAAATACCTTTTACATTGTTTTATGTCTAAAATTTGACTGTTGGGTCCTTTTGTTTTTATACATATTAAACTATGTTTTTAATGTATAAACCCGACTCTTTATGTTTTAACCTGAGCCCCTTCTCCTTAAGCCCTCGCCCGCATACATTTAAACCCCACGCCCATATAACCATTACCCTGCTTATTACATAGCCCCCGACCTTGTTATCAACAAATCCCATGTATACTTTGTACCCTGCGCTAAATTACAAAGCCCTGTCACGTCGTATTCCCCCAGGCCCCATCCTAAACCGTTCCACACCGTCGATCTTCCTCTCCAAGATTCGAAGGCCCACATTGCATGTCACAAATCAAATAGCATAGGAATTAACACTTTTTAAATTTGTGATATGGGCAGTTTTCTATTGCCATGCAGCAGTCGTTGAATTGTATCACACGCCCACACGCCCACCCCGAAAACCTCAGAAAAATGCAGTAAACCCTCCTCGCATGGTTTTAAAGCTAATTTTTTGTTTTTGTGTGCAAGGTTAATGGTGGAAATGCATGAAATGCATTCTAATGGTCCAAGAAAACCCAATTAAATACCTGGGTGATGATCCATAGGTTTGATTTAAATTTGAAGGGACTAGAGGCCCTATGTCAAGATTAATCATCGATGAAACATGATCATCGATAGTTATTTAACCCTCCAGCAATGAAAATAGGCATCCCTACACCAAAAAAAAACACAGAAACAGAGACACAGTGAGAATAAATACAGTCAAAGGACTGTGACAAAGAAATGAAGATTAAAGGTTAAAGGGGCTAATCATATGTCAAAGACAAAACATAAAGGATTAGCCAACAAAATAGAGATTAAAGGAAGTAAAGACAGATAGAGGAAAGGAATAAAGGTTAATCAAAGGATTAATGAAGTAAACAGAGATAAAGGAAAAATAAGTGAAAAAGACGTTGAAACAAATAGATAAAGGATAAATTAGAGTTTAAAGCCTAAAAAAGAGTTTAATGATAAATCAGAGGCAGATTGAACCTAGAAACATATTCGAATTACTAAACCTACAGCAGTTCCTTCTTTAAAGGATATTTTGCCACCTACATCATGTTTTCATTCAATAAAATATCAAATAGTAATTACACACAGTCAGAGATATTTTTCATCTACCAACAATTATTGTAAATTTAATACAAAAAGCCGTAAAGTCAAACATTTCACAGAAATTAACTCAGAAGTTAAGTTAGGAGTTTTTGAGAGAAACACCTTCAGATATTTTTGCCTTGGGCCTTGCATGGTCTCAAAGGTCAAAAATCACTAACTTTGTAACAAATGACATTCCAAACCCTTTTTTAGAACCAACTCCTCATTTTCCAGATAAATACTGCATATGAGATTCATTTTTAGTGGTGGTTAGTTGGTGGTTATTTGACTTATTTATGCTACTGAGCTAGTTGAGGATTTCTAGGCTGGATTTGAGAAAGCTCTGAGTTGCAGAGAGTTATTGTTCATGGAGTAATGTAACAATTTTTATCATCAGTAATACAAGCATGTTCACGAGATTCTTGAGCTATGTTAATGGTGAAGTTTTTCTCATTTTTCATTGTTTTCCTTATGTTTTCCATTCTGTCCATATTTCTCTGATAAAAGAACAAAATTTTTAGAGTAGGATATGTTGTCTTGGCACACTATTTTTGTCTGCATTAATTATCTTTATGTTTTCTTCTGCAAGGTTTGTTTGGATAATTCCTAATTGCTCTCCAGTCCCAACTAGCTTTTTGTCTTAGAAATGATTCAATAGAGTCAAGCCAAATAAGTCTATGGTGAGCCCTGTCCTTTTCTATAACTTGAGATATTGTTTTTTAGGCCTTTCTTTGAAGTATACTTAGTAGATTCTAAACTAGGGAATTCTATGGTGTGCCCTGTCTTCTTTTCTGCCTCAAAATGTTGCTTTGAAGGTCTTTTGAGTGTTGAGTTAAAGGAGATAGGCTTCAGTTTTCTCTTTAGATGATCTCACTGTTATCTTAAATGTTTTCTTTTGTCTGAAAGTAGTCTTAGGATTGTTGGATTGTTGTCTTAAAGGTTTTCTTATTAAAATCTAGCCAAAGAAGTCTATGGTATGCCATGTCCTTTGGTTTGCCTCAAACAGTTACCTTAAAATGCTTTTCTTGTCAAAGTAGAGCTAGAAGACTCTTAACTGACTATAGCTTTACTTCCTTCACAACTTATTATTGTTTCATATCACAATCTAATCTAAGAGATCCATTTGATATAGTTAGCTTTCCCTACGAAAACCCTTGCAGAGTTCATGAATAATTAAATCATTTTATGAATCCATAGCCCAATAGATCAATGTTTTCTCATAGTCTATCTATTCAGCTGAAATAGACCTTAAATTAGTCACACCATAAATCTGTCAATCTATCAATTAATTCAACCAAAACAAACAAGTCCTTAGAACTTCATAACTAACCTAATATCATAAAAACAAGAGAATAAAGAGATATGTCATTTGAAAACACTTATATAGAGAGATCCCTCTCTTAATCTAGGAAAGATAGATCCTATGATTCCAAAGTGGTTCTAATGTGGCCCCTGTAGTGTTTTTTCTTGCCAATCATCCAAATCACAGGGAGCCAACATAGTGGCGACTCCACTGGGGACTACTGAGTAATAAACTGCAAAACATAGACTCAAAAACCCAGAAAACCTCATTTCAAACGTAGATGAATCAAGTGTTTCTGATTGCTAATGGTGGACAACAATCATCCATAAAACAAGTAAAAATCCTCCACCTGGTGACTCCACTGGTTTTCTATAGGCTTGCTGACTCCACTAGTTTTCCATAGACTCCACTGGGAAGCTTATATTATCATCAAAACATCAACAATACCCAGTCAAGAATACTTTGTGGATTAAGTATTTATTTCACAGTTTGTTTTGTGTCTCAAGACTATTATACCTCTTAACCTATCTGATTTGTTGAGTCCAGAGTTCTGGGTTCTAGAAGAATTCATACTAGATCCTATCCTGAACCAAATCCTCCTGCAATATTTGACAACCCTGAAAGAATTCTCAGGAAGTCTCCTAGATCTAAAGATTCAGTCGTTAGCAGACCAATCCACAAAGCAAATTCCTTAACTGAAAACCTCAAAGACTTGTATAATATCCCCTTTGACCCACCCCTAGAGAAAAGCTTGTCTAGGACTAGATCTCAGAGTTGGATAACCCGGATAGTTTCAGATCCCTCCACCTTACAACAGAATTCTGTTGTACTAACTCCATCTCCCAATGTTTACCTTCCTCCATTTAACCCTGTACCTCCTGTTGTAAACCCCCCATTTGTTAACCTTAAATTTTTTCCACAACCTCATATCATGGAAAAATGGTATGCTCGCTTAGTCCTTCCTTTACCTTTAGTTGTTCTACCACAAGACTATCAATCCAATATTCCTTTATAAGATGTTATTTTTTCTACTACTGCTCAAAAAAATGTGGAAAAAATGAATGACTACTTTGATAGACAACTGGGGGGGAAGCAAGAAAATGGTTCAAAGGCTTAGCCACTAGTAACATAAATGACCTCCCTGCTTTTCATCAACTATTCTTAAACAAATGGGAAGTCAAGAAGAATCCTCTTTAAATCCTATCAGAATATAATTACCTTAAAATAAATGTTGGAGAGAGAGTCCAAGATTACTGCACTAGATTCAATAGTGTTTACAATGCACTCCCTGCCCACATGAAACCCCCACAAGGTGTAGCCTTAGTGAAAATTCCTGAAGGATTTGATCCAGACGTGTTATCAATTAAGAGAAAGGGATCCCCTAACCTTAGAGGACATGCAGAGAGGGACAATAGGTGTAGAAGCTAACCTGAATGCCAGAAGGGCTAGATTGAAAACAGAGAAAAAGGTTACATACAAAGAAGAAGCTGGACCCTCCACATATGATGCTAAAATTGATAGCCTAGTTAGGATAATGGAGAGAATAAACATGAATGAGAGAGATTATCCTAGAGAAAATCAAACAACTCCTCAAAACATAAATAAAAATCAGAACCAAAACCAAAACTTTAGAAGCAATCCCCCTCAAATTAGACAAAGAGTCTGTGATCAACAAATCAGGCCTCCTTTCCAGGAAAACTATGCTGATGAATATGAGGGAGTGATTGAAGAAACAGAGGAAAAGCACATAAATTTAATGGGAGTAAACAATGAGGATATTGTTTTCCTCACTAAGGAAGAACAAGGGATATTTACATCTTACGAAGAAGAGAGCCTAGAATCTGAAGACTACAAACAAGGCTTTGAAAATGTTATAATGGAAGTGCACAGACAATATGACCTTATAAGCAAGAAAAATCTAGACACTCCCAAAAGAAAAACCTCCGAAATTTCTGCTAGGAATAATCCTAAAAACATTTCTAAAAAGACAGCAGAAAACAATAATATAGTGGCTAAAATTTTTGATAAAAAATAAAATAAAAACAAGCACCCTAATCCCAAACATAGAGGTGACCAAATCAACACTAGAAACTCAGCTAGTGCTCCTAATAAAATTTTTTTAACTATTGTTCATAATAAAAACCAACAAGCTGAATTTGCTAAGAAAACAGTGACCAACAAGGCTGATTTAAACATCTCAAAAACTCAGACACCTTTTATTATGGAGAGTGAAATTGCCAAGATTAAGATCTCTATTCCTCTTACTGAACTAGTCACTCAAGATGTATATAAATCCCAACTTTTAAGAGCTTCAAACATAAGAGAGAATGTTCATTCTGTTAATTTAAATGATGAAAAACCTGAGCTTCTGATTGGACTAGAAGTGGAAGGGAAATTTCATGAGGGAGGTGTTCCTCCATTTTATGTCAGTTTATACATCCATGATAAAAAAATTCAAAATGACATATTAGACTCTAGTGCCTCACACAGCCTAATGCCAAAAGTAGTGATGGAAAGACTAGGCCTTGAAATAACTAGACCTTACAAAGATTTATACTCTTTTGATTCCAGTAGAGTTAAATGTCTAGGCCTAATCAAAGATTTATGTGTTAACTTAGCACAAATACTAGCCAAGATCCTAGTGATGGATATTGTAGTGGTTGATATACCTCCTAAATTTGGCATGCTCCTTTCAAGATCATGGGGTGCTAAACTCTAAGGTACCCCACAAATGGACATGACTTATGCAACCATCCCTGTCTTTAGTCAACCAAGGAGGCTATATAGGGAAACACACATGAAATACATGGTTAGCAGTCAAGAAAAACAGGATAACTCCCCTCTTTATTCTATTCACATATAACTTGATTCATTTATCCTTTACAATGATGAAAATCTTAATGAAAAAATGATAGAAAATGAGCAAACGGTTGTAGAAAAAGAGGAAAAGGAGGAGGAACAGTCAAAACAGTTTTCTAACATAGAATATTATAGCAAACATAGTGGAAACCATAGGCAACAAAGCAACCACCAACATAGGGTTGGCCATGAAAACGAAAATGAAAATCAACATAGTGAAGATCGTGATAGAAAAAACAATGATAAATAGGATGCAGACCCTAAAGAACAACATGTTAAACAACATAGTGGAAACCAATATAAACAACATGATGAGGACCATGATAATCAAGAAAATGACAAATCTAAAATTGAACCTCTTTGGAGTATGAGTTTTGATGGCTTTTGTAGAAAAAGCGGTTCAGGAGCAAGCATATGGGTACATAACACATAAAACAATCATGCGGAAGGTCACTCATACAAGATAAACTTTCAATGCACAAATAGCATAGTTGAATATAACGCACTCCTCTTGGGACTACAATTAATGGAAAAATTAGGAGCCAAGAGGACAACTGTTCATTGAGATTCAGAGTTATTCATTAGACAAATAAGTGGAGAATACATAGCCAAGCATCCAAGATTAAAAGCTAATAGGGATGATGCTATTGAATTCTTGAAAACATTCACAAAATATGAGCTTACTTTTGTCCCTAGAAACCAAAACATTATTGCCAATGGTTTAGCCTTTGTTTCTAAAACATGTCAAAAACCTTATGAAAGCAAACAATACATAGTCCAAGTCAAATATAGACCAGTAGTCCCTTATAATATAAAATATTGGCAGGTTTTTGAAGGAGATAAATAGATAGACGATTTCCTACAGTCCAGAAATTTTTTAGAAATGCCAAATCCAGACTCAGAGTATGAATAAAACTGCCCTAATGAGGAACAGTATTACAAAGAAGAACCTCCTGATAATGCTGATATAAATTTGTTAACAAAAGAACACATACAGAAAATAGAACTGTGCACTAATTTAGAAAAAGAAGACTTTGAAGGGTTGCAGTCTAATACTGATAACTTGCTAAAAGGACTGGTGCCTCTAGAAGAACTATTTGACCTTAATGATGTTCCTAAAAAGCCAAAAATGGAAGCAACTGAAACTGAAATAGAAGAGTACAATATAGGCAGTGAACAAAAATCGAAAATGATCAAACTGTCCAAAACACTACCAGCTCATATAAAACAAAAATATCTTGAGCTTTTTAAAGAATTTACTGATGTTTTTTCTTGAGGTTATGAAGATCTAAAATGCTATGATACAGAGATAATTCAGCATAAGATACCCCTCAAAGAAAACCATAAGCCCTTTAAACAGAAATTGTGCAGAATAAACCCTGTGCAGCTACCCCTGGTTGAGAAAGAAATTAAGAAAATGTATGATGCTGGAATCATAGTCCGTTTGAGATACTAAGAATGGGTTTCCAATCTGGTATCAGTAAGGAAGAAAACAAGATAAATTAGGCTATGCATAGACTTTAGAAATCGAAACAATGCCTCCTTAAAGGACAACTACCATTTACCAAAAATGGATCACA
The DNA here is from genome assembly GCA_034641835.2 of Pinus albicaulis. Lineage (NCBI taxonomy): Eukaryota > Viridiplantae > Streptophyta > Pinopsida > Pinales > Pinaceae > Pinus > Pinus albicaulis. Next base: position 446,133,267 of record CM076575.1, on the reverse strand, counting down.
TCTTACAAAGGGTAGTGGTTTCTAAAAGAATTTATTTGCTAGATGGCTTCTCAGGATACAATCAGGTGTTGTTACACCCATATTATCAACAAAAGACATCTTTCACTACAACTTAGGGCACTTTCATCTATGTGAAAATGCCTTTTGCGTTAATGAATGCTAGTTCCACCTTCCAAAGAGCCATGGATATTGCTTTCTTAGAAGAAATAGGTTACGTCATTGTGATTTACCTTGATGACATCACAGTCTATTCTAAAACAAATGAAGAACACCTATCTCACTTAAGAAAAGACTTTGAAAAATATAGAAAGTATGGTTTGTCTCTAAATCCCAAGAAAACTCTATTTGGCCTTCAAGAAGGAAAATTTTAGGCCATATTATATCTGAAGAAGGGATCAAGATAGACCCAAAGAGGATTGAAGGAATATTTCAAATCAATCATCTTAGAAATATCAAAGTGTTTCAATCTTTCATTGGAAAGATAAATTTCTTAAGAAGGTTCATACCAAACCTTGCTAAAGTCCTTAGAAACATGAAAAATATGCTGAAAAGAGAAATAGGAGTTAAATGGACCATACAAGAAAATAAATCCTTTGAAATGGTTAAACAAGCACTTACCCAAACTCCAGTTCTCATTAGCCCTGATTTTACCAAAGACTTTTTCATATTCTCCTTTGCATCAGAACATACAGTTGTTGTTGTCCTGCTACAGAAAAACATAAAAGGACAAGAGAAACCCATTGCATTTTTCAGCAAGGCATTAAGAGATGCACCTCTGAAATATAACATAATGGAAAAAAAAGCTTTTCCCTTGATCAAGGCATTGAAATATTTCATAGTTTACATTTTACACTCACACATCATTGCATTTGTGCCTCACTCAGTGGTAAAATACATATTGACACAAGATCCTGATGGAAAAAGAGGTAAGTGGATTGATGTTATATTATAATATGATTTAGAAATCAAACCCACTGAACTCATTAAAGGACAAGGACTAGCTAAACTCATGGCTGAAACAAAATTCCAAGCACTAGACATGAACATGATTGATGCATTAGATGATCAGGAGGAGTTGGCAACTCCACTTATTGAAGATTCATTTTTGAATTCATCTTGGTATGCTGATATTTTATATGTGCTTATTAACCTCAATGTTCCTCCTGGTTTGTCTAAAACAAAGGCAAGATTCTTAAAGTTAAAGGCTGTAAATTACTACATTTTAGATAAAATGTTATATTGGAAAAATGCCAGTGGTATATTGCTTAAATTTTTTCCTAAGAATGACGTAGATAAGATCAAGCATGAGTTTCATGAAGGAGAATGTGGAGGCCACCTCTATTGGAAAACTACTATCAACAAAATCCTTAGAGCTGGTCACTAATGGCCCACCCTCTTTCATTATATCCATAAAATGGTAATTTCTTGCCATAAGTGCCAAATCTTTGAAGGAAAAAGAAAATTGTTGCCCTTACCTTTGCATCCTATCTATGTTGAAGCACCTTTTCAGCAGTGGGGCCTAGACTTCATTGGGGAAATCCATCCTGCTTCATCTGCCCAACACAAATGGATCCTAACTGCAACTGACTACTTTACAAAATGGATAGAGGCCATCCCTTCTAGAACTGCCATGGATTTAGTCATCATTAAATTCCTTGAAAACCATATTTTGTCTAGATTTGGTTGTCCTAGAAATATTATCACTCATAATGTTGTTACCTTTAGATCCAAGAAGATGGTGGGTTTTTTCCACAAATATTAGATTACATTGGGTCATTATACAACTTTTTATCCTCAAGGTAATGGGTTGGCAGAATCCTCAAACAAAAGTTTGGTGAACATCATCAAAAAGTTGTTGGAAGAGAATAAAAAGTCATGGCACAGCAAACTAGTACATGCACTATGGATAGATAGATTAACAAGTAGGAAATCCATTGGAATGTCTCCCTATCAACTAGTACATGGAGCATATGCAATTTTTTCAACAAGTTTAGGAGTGTCAATCATGAAATTGATCCAAGAAGTGCAGTCTGAAGAATATGACATGATAAGAAGAATAAATCAGACTATACAGTTGCAGCAAACTAGAGAGGAAGTGTATAATAGAACACAGCTAGTGCAGGAAAATATCAAGAAGTTGTTTGATAAGAGAAACAAAGCAAATGATTTTAACATTGGTGACAAAGTACCCAAATGGGACTCAAGGAGATAATACAAGGGCAAGCATGGAAAATTTGAAAATCTGTGGAAAGGCCCATACATCATCCATTGTGCCAGAGGTAACAATGCATTTTTTCTACAAGAGATGGATGGAACAGAACTATTTGGAGGTCTTTTCAATGGCAGGATGCTCAAGCACTATTTTTGTTAAAAATATCAGTTTAAATCTTTATCCATTGTATATAACACTGATTAAAGAAAAGATTAGAAAAATAAACACAAAACAAATAAAAATAAGAAAAAGAGGGCAGGAAAAAATGAACAAGTACAACCCCATACCAAAAAAGAAATATTTATGAAAGTCTGCAAGTCAAAATGCCACTACTTGAAAAAGAAAGTTTTGTTAAGTCATATAGCCTAATCATGATTGAAAAAATTTTAAATTTCTGCTGATAGGTTAGTGAAAGAAGACTTGTCAAATCATTTAAGCTTGACTTGTTAGTATATTAAATTAGGAAAAGATATCGGTTCCCATGTTTAAAACTGAACCAAGAAAGAAAGAGAGGGATGAATAAAAAATTCCAAATTACAGTCGTCGAAGAATTTTTTTTACTTTCTGCAAAATAAATTATGTGTGCATATTTGTACAAAGTGCCACAGCCCATGACAAATCAAACTTTTTAATCTTGATTTGGTCATGGTTTCAATTTCATGTTCTTAGAATAGAGAATCAAAGTCTGTCAAACATCTTAACCTTGACAGATAGGTAGATTAGGTAGAGAATAAAAACTTCATCTGTTTAATCTAAGCTTTTGGCTGATATAAGTGTAGAAGTTTATAGTTTCCTATTTTCAAAAGAAAATAATGTCAAGGGTTGGCTAATCTAAATGCACCCAATGAAGAAAAATGTTAGAAAAAGTAGGATGGGTAGGTATAAGCTAAGTTGAAGAAATCATGTTTTTCATATTTTGAGGATCACGGCTTCAAAAAAGAGTAGCAATTAAAGAAAGGAGTTTGTCAAAATACAAATCAAGGCACTGGTCTGCTTATTCCAGAGATTTGATCTCTAAGGTTCTTGGCACCTCCTAAAGCAATTTCCCTCCCCAGCTGGAGCCACTGTTGTCCTCCTGTATTCTACAGAGTTCAATAGATGAATATGTATTTTCTACAAGAAGCTAAAGATAGCATTACCTACTTATCAACTATCTTTAGAAATCTCACTACCTTCATTATCCTAAATAAATCTATTTCACTATTTTTCATCTCTGTCTTCTCTGTTTACCCTACTTCTCCAAAAAGATTCATTTTGGGTATGTTTATCTCATTTTCACCCTCTTCCTTACCCCAACTCTCATTCACTCATTCCCCCTCTAAAATCCCATTTTTCCCTTCAAAACCCTTCATAAAGAACCCTCCCTTCATCATTTTTTCCTTATATGCAATAAAAGAATGTAAGAATTGATTTTTACATTGTTTTATGTCTAAAATTTGACTATCAGGTCCCTTTGTTTTTATACATATTAAATTATGTTTTTAATGTATAAACTTGACTCTTTATGTTTTAACTCGAGCCCCTTCTCCTTAAGCCCTCACCTGCATACATTTAAACCCCACGCCTATATAACCATTACCCCGCTTATTACATAGCCCCTGACCTTGTTATAAAAAAATCTCGTCTATACTTTGAACCCCATGCTAAATGACAAAGCCCTGTCACATCGTATTTCCATGGGCCCCATCCTAAACTGCTCTGCATCGTCGATCTTCCCCTCCAAGTTCCGACGGCCCACACCGCATGTCACAAATCAAATAGCGCAGAAATTAAAATTTTTCCAATTTGCGATATGGGTGGTTTTCTATTGCCACGTAGTAGTTGTTGAATAGTATGGCACGCCTGCTCCGAAAACCGTTACCTCTCCTTCAGCCGTGTGAAAACCACCTCCCGGTTTTCGAAGACCACCTTTCCTTCCATGCCAAAATTAAAATACCTCCACCTCCATTCAAATTTCCTACTTGTTCCACCTATGGAACCAAGCCTAGAACATCGTTCTCCACCCTCTGACAAACTGAAAACCTCAAAAAAATGTAGTAAACCCTCCCTGCATGGTTTTAAATTTAATTGTTTGGTTTTGTATGTAGGGTTAGTGGCAAAAATGCATGAAATGCATTCCAATGGTCCAAGAAAACCCAATTAAATACCTGGGTAATGATCCAGAGGTTTGATTTAAATTTGAAGGGACCAAATTCCTTATGTCAAGATTAATCATCGATGAAACATGATCATCGATGGTTATTTAACCCTTCAACAGTGAAAAGAGGCATCCCTGCACCAAAAACAAACATAGGAACAAAGACACAGTGAGAAGAAATACAGTCAAAGGACTGTGATAAAGAAATGAAGATTAAAGGTTAAAGGGGCTAATCATATGTCAAATAAAAATCATAAAGGATTAGCCAACAAAAGAGAGATTAAAGGAAGTAAAGATAGACAGAGGAAAGGAATAAAGGTTAATCAAAGGATTAATGAAGTAAACAGAGATAAAGGCAGAATAAGTGAAAAAGACAGTGAAACAAACAGATAAAGGATAAATCAGAGTGTAAAGCCTAAAACAGAGTTTAATGATAAATCAAAGGTAGATTAAACCCAAAAACATATTCGAATGACTAAACCTACAGTAGTTACTTCTTCAAAGTATATTTTTCCACCTACATCATGTTTTCTTTCAATAAAATATCAAATAGTTATTACACACAGTCAGAGATATTTTTCAACTACCAGAAGTTATGGTAAAGTTATTGCAAAAATCCATAAAGTCAAACATTTCATAGAAATTAACTCAAAAGTTAAGTTAGGAGTTATTGTTTCAAAGAAACACGTTCAAATATTTTTTCCTTGGGACTTGCATGGTCTCAAAGGTCAAAAATCACTAATTCTGTAATAAATGACATTCCAAACCCTAGCGTAGCACCACCTCCTCATTTTGCAAATAAATACTGCATATGAGATTCATTTTTAGTGTTGGTTAGTTGGTGGTTATTTGACTGATTTCTACTGCTGAGCTAGTTGAGGATTGCTAGGCTAGATTTGAGAAAGCTCTGAGTTGCAGAGAGCTATTGTTCATGGAGTAATGTAACTGTTTTGATCATCAGTAATTCAAACACGTTCACAGGATTCTTGAGCTATGTTAATGGTGAATTTTTCCTCATTTGTCATTGTTTTCCTTATGTTTTCCATTCTGTCCATATTTCTTTGATAAAAGAACAGAAGTTTTACAGTAGGATATGTTGTCTTGGCATCCTATTTTTGTCTGCATTCCTTATCTGTACATTTTCTTCTACAGGGTCTGATTGGAGGATTCTTAATTGATCTCCAGTCCCATCTAGCTTGTTGTCTTAGAAATGATTCAATAGAGTCAAGCAAAATAATTCTATGGTGAGACTTGTCCTTTGGTATAGCTTGAGATATTGTTTTTTAGGCCTTTCTTTGAAGTATACTTAGTAGAGTCTAAACCAGGGAAGTCTATGGTATGCCCTATCCTCTAGTCTACCTAAACATGTTTCTTTGAAGGTCTTTTGAGTGTTGAGTTAAAGAAGATAGGCTTCAGTTTTCTCTTTAGCTGCTCTCACTGTTATCTTAAATGTTTTCTTTTGTCTGAAAGTAGTATTAGGATTGTTGGATTTTTGTCTTAAAGGTTTGCTTATTAAAGTCTGACCAAAGAAGTCTATGGTATGCCCTATCCTTTGGTTTGCCTCAAAAAGTTACATTAAAAGGATTTTCTTGTCAAATTAAAGCTAGAAGACTCTTAACTGACTATAGCTTTACTGCCTTCACAACTTATTATTTTTTCATATCACAATCTAATCTAAGATATCCATTTGATATAGTTACCTTTCCCTATGAAAACCCTTGCAGAGTTGATGAACAATTAAATCCTTTTATGACTCCATAGCCCAATGGAGCAATGTTTTCTCATAGTCTATCTATTCAGCTGAAACATCCCTTCAATTAGTCACACCACAGATCTGTCAATCTATCAATTAATTCAACCAAAACAAACAACTCCTTAGAACTTCATAACTAGCCTAATATCATAAACACAAGAGCATAAAGAGATATATCATTTGAAAACACTTATATATAGAGATCCCTCTCTGAATCCAGGAAGGCTAGGTCCTAGGATTCCAAAGTGGTTTTGATGTGGCCCTTGCAGTGTTTTTCCTTGCCAATCTTGCAAATCACAAGGAGCCAACAGGGTCCTGAACTTTTGAAGCCGTTTTGAGGCCCTAAACGACATTTTTTGGGCATCACGCCTCCAACAAATATTATTTCGTTTTAGAATTGATATTTTTGATCAACAGTTGTATTCCTTGGATAGATCTTTCTAACGATGTATCATGTGTGTCAAACGGAGATAGCATGCCAAATTTACGACCCCGAGAAGTTGACACACCAATTTACCCAAACGAGGCCCACAGTTGGCGCTTCATCTCCTAGGGTTAGGTTTTTGTACGTTTAGAGTTTTCCATTGTTTCTCAATAATAAATAGGCCCTTGAGCCTCATTGTAACACAATTTAGAGGCATTTAGCCACCACATCTTTTCTCAGATATTAGCTACCAGCGCCCTAGCTATTTGATTTCCATTATGTCTGTAAGCATATATATTTTATTTGATATTAATGAAATGTAGCATTATTTTTGCTGCATCTCTACGTTTATGGCTATTTCTATATTTTATTGCACTCATGCATAAATCCAGATAAGTGGAATCAATGTGTCTTCTTTTTCTTTGTTTTTATTTTCATGTCCCCAACGCGGTCAAGGTATGAGTTAGGGCTCGATCGGCTTGAACCCTTGCAAGATCAGCCTCACAAACCCTGATGACCTCCCATGGTGGAAGAAAAGAAAGACGAGGGAGCTAGATATCCTATCAAAATATTGCTCGAGGAGGCCCTCGAGATACAAAGGAATGCGATGATGGATAAATTTTCACAAATGCTTCAACAGTTGCCCACCTACGGCACATCTACATCCAACAACCACTCTCGAGATGCCACTCCCTTCAAGGTACAGGTAAAATTTGACACTCCTATATTTGAAGACCAGATAAACTTAGACATCATAGATATATGGTTGAATTTTTTGGAAGGGTATTTCTCGGTCCATGATTTCTCCGACCAAGAAAATATTATTTTTGCACTCCTCAAATCCTCCCCCCATGTCAAATATTGGTGGGAAACCTACTGTGAGAAAAATTATGGGAGATAACCCTCTCTGTTCTCGGCCACACCCACTTGGAATTTGTTCCAAGATGGCATCAAGGAACAATATTACCCCGTGGGGAGCTATGAGGACAAGTACATCCAATGGACCATGTTGCGGCAGCAAAGGGATCAATATGTGCACGAACTGACGAATTTTTTCCATACCTTACGCACAAAGTTGGGTATTAAAGATTTAGAGAGACATTTGGTGCTCAAGTACCGCAACTATCTACATAGACACATTCTGGAGGAAATGTATTTCCTCAACATTACATTGCTTGGCATGATATATCACTATGCCACCAAGATCGAGCAGAAATTTAAGAAAAAGAGGCGAGACTTTGGATCCGTGAATCCAAAGCCAGGGAAAGGCGCCCCCGAACCATAGAACAAGGGGCAAGGCCAAAGTGGGGCGACCCATAAAAAAACCAAAAATCCAAATAATGACATGGGGAAGTGGTGTGAATTTCATAATAGCCCACTCACAGCACAAATGAGTGTCAAACCAAACAGTCGTTGGTGGAAAAACTAAAGGTACCCGAATTAGATGCATGCTCTGATCCTGAGTCAAAACAAGACAAAGGCAAGGACAAAGGGTAGAAAATAATTGATGTGGATCCCAATGCCATTGTTGCCACCACCAAGATCAAGAGGGAGCATCCTGAGGATCCAGAGGAGGTGGAGCGCCTCCTCCATTCGCAAATGTGGGTGAAGGGTTCTCCACTGTAATTCCTTGTTGATAGCAGAAGCCAAAAGAACCTCATTTCAGCAGAGGTTGTGAAGCAGCTCGGCCTACTGAAAAAATCACACTCGTAGCTGTATACCATCGTGTGGCTTCAACCAAGGAGAGATCTACATGTTCGACAGCAGTTCCACCTTCCGTACAGTATCAAGCCATTCACTAATGAGGTAGTGTATGATGTTGCTCCTCCTAATGTAGCTAATGTATTATTGGACCAACCATACTTATGGAGGCGACATGTCATGTATGATTCTAGGCCTCGTGCAATTTTATTACTTTGGGAAATAACTTCTATAGGATACCAGAGGTAGTACGACCTCCTGTTATCTCTTTAACTACAGTAAAAAAACGCAGTAAGATTGTTTCCCAAACAAGGAAATTTATTTTCCTTACAACTCGCTCATAGGGAAAGAAGAATATTGTGGCCACAACCTCAAAATAGGGATCCCCTACATAGCTGCAGTAGATGAAAAAAGTCATGGAGGAATACGAAGACATTTTCTCCTCACTTATAGAGGTTCCTCTACACTGTCAGGACAAGCACTTCATTGATCCAACCACCGACGCACTGCTACCTGATGTTTTGATACCTCATAAAACTACACAAATAGATTCCACACATGTACTGTCTGAGGATAATAAAGAAACCAAATTTACTAAATGCATCTAGCATGTCTGCCCGCAGGTTTGTTGGTGCTGAAAGAGGTGACTTTTTATTGACAACTCTAGTGCTTTCTCATTTAATTATCAACCTGGGGTAAGTCTTTTTATTCCAAGAGTGTCGGCACAATATATGCAAGTCAGGTCATCTAACAGATGCTCCTTGTCACTTATGAGGAAGAATTTTCTAACTTCCTAGGCTTTCTTATCCTACGAGGGGTGGCTTGGATAGGTTTTTAACCTAATATTGAGCAACAAGATTTTGCATCTATCTAATGGAATTAAACAGTAGTTTAATTGAACTTAACAGTAATCTAGATAAATCAAGTAGCAATTGAATTGAATTCAGAAATAAACTAAATAGCAATGGAATTGAATGGAACAGCAGTCTAACTAAGCTAAACAGTACTGGAATCGAATTGAATCAGTAGTCTAGCTAACTAAGCAGTAATGGAACAGCAGTATAACTAGCTGAGCAGTAATGGAACAACAGGATAACTAAGCTGAACAGTAATGGAACAACAATATAACTGAAGTGAATTAAATAAATCGTAAAACAATTATTTAAGTAATTTTGCAATGGAATTCTCTTTATGACTTAATTAATCAACATTGATCGATGGTTGAACGCTTCATTATGCTAGAAGAAGAATGCAATTCATAAATATAGATAATATTGAAATCATATTATTCTACGATCTATAACTCAAATGCAATGGTATTAAAAGAATTGGAACTGTCTACTAATAATAAAATATTGTCGTAAGTTGGAAAATACGATTGCGATTGTCCTAATTCAAGAATGCAATTTCTAACAATCCTAAAGAAAGATAATTGTATCTGTATTGAATGGAAATATACTTTACAACTGCATCAGATTCTTAAGCATCAGTTCTGCAACTACACAAAGTATGAAAACTTGCGTGGAACTTCTAGAGGTTGGGACCAAACCACCAAAAGCCCTAGCGCAGTAAAAAATTCAAAAGATTATTGTTCAAAGCTCTATATTACATCCAGTGATGCTAAAAAAACACAATTAGATAGACTGTTTCTGATGTGTCTATTACAGAATGAATTTCATGTCCTGTCTCTGACTCTTCTTCTCAGCCGTCCTTCGCCCTTTTAAAGGCGATTTCAAAAATGCGAAATTATTTCCCAAATGACAGCCCACTGCGCGTGGCTGTCGTTTGAGTTCTTGCACTCTAATTTATCTGTCTACCTTCTGTTGGCTGCTGGGAGTTACCAGGATTTCATATGTTTGCGTTCGTTGGTTGGCTTCCATTTCCTATTGGTCTAGCCATTCTGCCTTCCTGCATGCATAGATAAGAGAAGTCAATTTTCTATTACAAAAACATCATTTTCATCATTAGTCTAATTATTCTTGTTTTCATAATCTTTTATTCTCTTTATTGTTAATATGAAGAGGAATTCCCCCGAAATTATAACATAATTATAAAGACTTACAGGGTGAGAACATACCTTAATTTGGGCCCAACATACTCCCCTGCTTACCTAGCTACATGTCCTCATGCAAGTAGATGATTGATATGTAGCTATGTTAAGGAGTAGGCAGGGTAGGCCTTTTCGTTGTATGCTTTGAAGCCTTGTTTTCGTTTCATGAGTGCAAAGGCGGTGCCTGTGGCTCCTTCTGTAATTCGTAATTGTGATTATAATCCTCGGGAGGATGTCAGAGGAGAGGGTTTTCGTATCTGCATCCCAACCAAGCAGGCCCCATGCTGTAGACCAGGCTACTGTATGAAAGGAATTTGGAGGCAACAGCCTTGAAATTCCTATAACTGAATGGCTCCCTATTCTTCACATTGTTTGTGGAGGCCATCCATCTTTGCTTGGTTGTTGCTAAGGCCACTTCACAAATGTCCCCAAATTATTCTCATGCATTTTCTATAATATATTTATGGATGGGTCCCAGCCTAGTCCTCACACCTTGCCTTCTCATGAATTTTTTGTGCTGGATGATCAGTTGCAGCAGTTTCATAGGCTCCCCCCTGACCCATAAATCTAGACTATGCTCTATTTTTTGGAAGATGTTGTAGGCTTTGGCCCACCTGATCTGGTTTTTAGCAAATGAAAGGAAGGCTTGCAGCTGCACATCCCCTATGAAGGGGATAGGGTTGCTTTCCGTGTCTTCTTCTAAGAAGAATTTATGCATGTAAATCTCACACAAGAGGTGTTGGACCTATTCATCCTAATCGTTACAACAATGGAAAAATTCTTCTATGGTCCTAAAAGTAGTGGGTTTTCCTGCCCTGACAAATTTAAATTTCAAGAGTAAATATCGTTTTGTTAGGAACAAGGCATAGTTGGTTGCCAAAGCTCTGCATGATAGTGCATCATTATATAGAGAGCAAATTGTAGAGATTTTCTTCTTAGCAGCTCCACCTGCTCTTGCGCCACTTTAACCTTTTCCTGCTCTCCTTTAAGCTGGGTGAATGTCTCATCTTCTATGGTGGAGAGGTCAGTGAACTTTTTTAGCAGTGCCTGATATTCTTGTAATGGCACCACCTCCTTCCTGCACCGTGTTAGTTCATTCTGCACTTACACTAGTTCATTTCATAATTTCTGGTTGGCATCTTTCTCTACTAGATGGGCATAGGCAGGGGCTTCCTCTTTTTGGGTCCCTTTTTATTTTATAACCTTCTGCTCAGTTTGGGTGGAGGTTTCGATGGTGTTTTCTAGTTCTGTCTAAACTTCAGCCTCGATGGTGTCTGCTAGGTTGGTCTGTATTTCAATTTCAGTAGTAGTTATCAAATTGGTTTGTATTCCAGTTTCCATGGTGTCAGCTAAGTCAGTTTTCATTTTGCTTTCGACAGTATTTACTGGTTCTGTTTGAGTTCTTGCAATAGAGGTTTTTGTCTTTGGCTTCTGGGATTTTCTTTAATTTTTCAGATTTTTTCTCAGATATTTTACCAATTTCTTCAATCTCTTGCAGGTCCTTCTTAGTTTCTCACTTCTCCTTTCATCTGAATCTTCATCTATCCTTATTTCAGCAGGTTGTAGGGGAGTGGAATACCCCTTTTTAGGGATAGCATCTAAAATGGTGTTTCTGATTACATCTTCAGAATTTACCTCAATGTGAGGGTCCTCACTAGGAGGAGTGATGCTACCTCCTGGTGACAAAGGACCTGTCTCTGTGTGTGTGCTATGCTCCACAAGGACAATGTCACCTGAATGATCTTGTGATTTTGATCTCTCCTCTGCCTATCCATCATTATACACTTCGTAATTATCGATAGGAGATAGAGCCTCATCATCTCGCGGTTCCTCTTGGTCAGGTAGGACGTTAGTGTGACCAGAGCTGCTGGGGGTGGCGGATTTATTAGAAAGTTCCTCTTGCTCCCCTGCTTCCAATGGGTTTCTCAATTCATATTTTTTCCTTACTTGTCCTAGGACTCAGGCCATTTCCTCCTTGAATTCTTGCAAGGGTGCATGGGATGGTTCTACTTCCTCCATGAGGTTTGAGGTTCCTTGGGGTGTCTTGGACCATTTTCACCTGCTTGGCTCTGAAGTTGAGGTTCGGGTCCTTTTTCTTCTTGGTGTATTTACCCTGGGGGTCTCAATTTCGGTTTCAACAGGGTTTGCTTCTGGTTCATGTGCCTCAAGGTTAGCGAAATTATCCCATGCTATCTGCTGCCTATCTAGCTCATGAATGATGATTATTTTTATTAACCCCTGGTGACTAACCACTGCTTGGGGATTCTTGGCTTTCCTCAATCGAACAGTAGTATCATGAAATACCAAATTCAAAAGGGCAGGCAAATTAATTGAAATTTTTTGTTTAAGCGCAGCTAAAAGTTTGAGATGTCGAGGTTCTACCACATCCCAACGTCTTTCGCGTCTAATAAGCTTCTGGATGAATGCCGCTAGCTCCTGCCATGGCTGGTGTAAAGAGGTAGGGTTAATCCCTCTATTTTTCCATTCCAATAGTTCATCTGGGTCCTAGTATGCTGCTACTGCTTCTCTCAGGAGGAGATGCTTCTCTTCCTATCTTTCTCCTTTTCACTGGTATTCCAGAAACTTTCGCGATAATTCCCTTTGTAACTGGTATAGTTCGGCCTTTAACTCTAGTTTTCCCTTCCTGCATATTTTGTAGAAATTCGATTGTAATTCTCGTGTTGAATCCTTGCAGTCTGTGTACATATGTCATCCATCCATCTCGCTGGAGGATAGCACTCGCTGCCTCTGAAATTGGAAATTTTGCAGGCTCGCTTCGAAGGGTATTTCCTCCCATAGTTGATATGGTCTTTTCCTCTGATTATTTTTCTTCTTGACTCTGTTGTTTCTACTAGATGTTGTCTGCAAGCAGAAAATAGATTGTGGCTCTGCATAGATAATCTTCATGCCTTAATTATAGTGTTCCTCTGGTCTTATCAATGTGTCTAACAATATTTGTGCAGGGATTTCACATGCTTGCCAAATTAAGGCCAATTACACCCCCTCCCTCGAAGAAAGGGCACCCACGCCCTCAAGTATAGGAGAGATTTGGTGGCTTATGAATGCATACATGGGAATTTCAGAATTTGGTAATGATAATTTGTGTGTGAAGGAATGGGTGGTTGAGTAATTACTAACATATGCGGTAAAAAGGTTAGATTTAGAAGTTTTCCTAATTGTATCTTGTGCAGAAGTGACCAGAAAGCGAGAGGAAATAACATATCCATTATTTAGATATGATGTCCTTGCACGACTGAAAATTTATGACAGAAGCAAGACTAAGTCAAGTGATGATTGGCGTTGTCATTCTAAAGTTCAAAATATGTAAACATATCTTTGTTAGTTATTCTTATGGTAGGTCATAATTATTACTAATTCGAGTAATAGCTTGTGGTTGAAATATGGAAGACAAGGTGTATATAAAATCAATTGGCTATTGAAGGAGCATACTTTCATACCACAAGAAGAGCCACTACTGCTAGCAGGCATTCATAGCCTTGACAGGGTTGCTATTTTAACCTGAAAAATGAGCCAAGATCCTTATGTAAGAATAGTTTTTTTGCCAATTTTATGGAGAGATCACCATCCTGGTATGATGGCCAGATAACCATGGTGCCACTCACTAGAGTTGTAGAAAAGTGATCAAGCCAGCTCATGATGAGACCTCCTGTCCTTCAATTCATTAAGAAGGTCATTACCCTAGTGTGGTGGCCATAATGGGCATGTCACTTGCTACACCCTTATGAATATGGTAGTATGGCTCGTGATGAGACCCCCTATGCTCTCTTAATTTTTGCATGTAAATTTAGTACTTCCTTTTGAATTGTAACATCTTGATCTATAAGGAGGTCACTATGCTGGTGTGGTAGCCAGATAGTCACAATGCCATTCACTAGAATTGTAACAAAGTGATTAGACTGGCTCATGATGAGACCTCATGTCCTTCTAGTATATGAGAAGGTCATTACCCTAGTGTGGTGGCCATAATGGGCATGTCACTTGTTAAATACCTATGATCATGGTAGGCTAGCTCGTAATGAGACCCCCTATCCTCTTAAATATTTGCATGAACAAATAATGATTGGATTTTTTTTTATTTTTTATTTTAATACACAGAGGGAGGCTCATTGACTCCTTAAGAGTGACAGATGGTGAAAGAAGCGAAAAAAAAACCAATACCATTAATACCCCTTGTTCCATTTCTTCATGTTGTAGGGACATATTACTCGAATAGTGCAAAAATATATATCATCATAAGGTCATGTATTGTATGATATCATATTTGAATTATGGGTGACTTAGCCTTTCATTTCATGTGTGCATAATTTCAGCTTCCTGTTTAAGAATTATAGTGTCAAAGGGCCCTCATATTTGTAATTTTACCATTTTCCCTCTCTCTTCCAACTATCATTCCCTACTCAAGGTTACTCAATTACAAAAAGAATCGCTATTTAAGTTGGTCATATATCAGTTGTTCAGATATTGAGCAGCAGCTATTCAAAGATTGCTCGGCAATAAAAAACGCTCAAAAAAGATTGTTCAATTCGAATGAACAACAGTCATTCAAAGATCGAAAAACAGTTTTTCTCGAATTGAACAGCAAAAATAAAAACACAATAGTGAACATTTTTTCAGTTCGACCAAACAGAAGTCGTCAAAGAAGTGAACAGCAACTATTCAAGAATTGAACAGCAAAATTAAAAATGTGAAATGACTGTTCAATTGTCGTTGAATCGGCAGTCATTCAAAGACTGAACAACAGTTGTCCACGAATTGAACACCACAAAAAAAAACACCAAAAATGGCTATTCAATTTGATTGAGCAGTAGCCATTCATAGATTGAACAACAGTTGTCCAAGAATTGAATAGAAAAATTAAAAACACGACAAAAATGTAATATTCCCATTTTAGCCCACAGCTAAATGGAATATTAAAAGTTTTGTTTTTATCAACTAGCAGCTAAATAAATGGGTGAGAGAGCCCATGCACAGTAAAAACATGAATAAAATCCCTCAAATATGAAACGGACATTTTCATGAAGACAATGTCAAGTTTGACCAAGTCAATAGTGCTTGGATAGGAGGTGGAGAGCACTATGATAGACAACGTAGTATGAATGAGAATAGGGTTATTTGGTGGAGGAAAACCTAATGAGTGGGACCCATGGAGAGATTGCTTTCACTTGTTTAAAAGGAGGGCAAGGAAACCATTGATGTCCATATTATGTATTGTTGATTTTATGGTCTATTTAGACTTGGTGCAATCTCTAGTTGTTTAGCTGAGTTGCAGTGCTGCTTAGCACAAGAATCTCCTACTTAGGAATTCTTCTCCTTTCTTGAGATACCTCTTGAATGAATTGCACTGAATTGCCTCACATCCAGGCTTGAGGCCAAGCATCCTCCTCCAGTACAGCGTTATTTCTGCAGCAAAATAACGTTGTGTTGCTGGGTGTTGCAGTGAGGGTTCACAACACCACTTCCATCACTTTTTTTTCAAAGGAGGAGCCTCTCTTTCCTTTGGGAGATCAGGTTGGGAGTCCTTGGAGCTTATTTCAGATTTTTGCATTGGGCTAACTCATTCCCTTGCCCCTACAACACAGTTTCCTCCAGTATCTGCATTATTTTTAGTGAGCATTTGCAACGGGGCTTTTGCAGATTGTTTGGAGGGTGAGATATTTAGTGTTAGGATCCGCCTTGCACTTGAAAGATCCATAGGAGGTCTCTTCATTAGATGCATCATCTTCATCCTTCTCCACTTATTTCCAGTTCTTGAGTTGTTGCTACTACTCAGCAACTCCGGCATTTTACAGATTTTGTATATTACAACCAATCCTTCCAGGATTGACTTGAGGTAGTGATTGGGAGGTTGGATCTTCAATCCCAATGTTGTATGGACCATATATTTGCATATCTATGTATTGGACATATGTTATCATGCATTTATCCTTATAAAACTACGCAGTCATAGCTGGGGTTCACTTGTATAGTAGTGTTTTGTCATGATTTATGTACTTATTTCTTGAGGCTGAGCATTGCCTATCTTGAGTAACATTTCCTCAAGTTCTTATATTCATTTGTTGCTGCTATAACTTAATAATATGGATATGGACATTTCTCACATTCTTATGAGTTGAGTTGTCACTGCTACTCCATTGGTGTTTTTACATATTGATGTTGCTCCACATTTGGAGTATCTTAAGATATTCCTGATAGTGTAGAATTTCCCTATTTTGGGATATTACAGTGGTATCATAGCATAACCTTGGCTCAGTCTGTGGATCTCAGCCATGATGCTATCAAGAAAAGAGAAGATGAAGAATCCATTATGTGGAGAGAGGAAGGAAGATAAGCTTACAAAGCTTCTTCCGAAATCTATGCAGAGCTTTCAAGGAGAGCTGAAGAAAATGAGATTGGAGATGGGATCTCTAAAGGAGTTTGAATCTAGAGCTGAATCTAGATTTTCATAGGGTGAGTGTGGGCATGTAGCTACACACCAGGATGCACAACATATTCAAATGCCTAGGTCTATCTTAAGATGGATGAAAGAAGTAAAAATGCCTAAGAGGATGACTCTTAGTGATTTTTTTGCGGGAGTATGAATCTCAACCCGAGAGATTGAGAGATCATACTAAATTCCAAGAGTTTTGCAAGATCCAAGTGGAGAAGGGCCAACAGCAGGATGTGGGTAGATTTCTTCTATATACTTTTGTCGGATCACCTACATGTTCAGCTGGAGCTTGGGTGAAGGAGCTAGACTCCTATTTTCAGCAGCACCATATTTCTGAAGATGAAGCCATTAGAGTTGTAGCACTACATTTCAGAGGTAAGGCTCATGCATGGTGGATTTTTGAAACTTGTTCTTTGAAAAATGCAAACACTTCCTCTTATGAAAAATTCATAGAAACATTGGTGGGGAGGTTTGGTTAAAAACTTCCTAAGACACATGAGCAAGGAAAACTTGAGAGAACAAAACCCTTGCTTGTGATGGAGGGAAGTACACCTTAGAAAACCATGGGAGAAGTTGACATCTTGCATTACACATTTCCGGAGGCAAGACCTCTAGTTTCTATTCTTAAACAAGAGGGCATGGGGATCTCTTTTTCACAAGAGGATCCAATTGCTGAGATGTTTCCCACACACATTGATGTAGTTGAGGGCAACAACGCTATCACATCTAGAGCACATCCAGTACCTCATGCAGAGGGATGGAGAGCACGTGTTCCAATAGGAGGGATTCTTGTATCCTTACAAGAAGTTCCCCGGGATCTCATACATGGAGGTCCAAGCACAATCAGTGAGCAACATGATTGTGTAGCATTGTAGCTAGAAGGAGGAGGTAGGGAGGAAGAGCAGCATCATGTGATGATAGGCACACACCCTTCTCTATTTCAGAGAGCTAGTGCAAAGAGGAGGCAAACTTTATTGTGCTGTGAAGGCAAGGGAAAGGTTGCCCAACCATATCTATATTCCCCTCTTGACATTGATGTCTCAATACATGGAGGCATTCCACCAGGGAGGCCACCAGATCCAGCATTGATGGAAGACATCTTGTCTTTGGATTCACCGCTCTTGGATTTTAGAAAAGTGAAGAGTTTGGAGGAGAAATTTGGCATGAGGGATGTCAAAGTAATAGGTAGCAGCATGAGTAGAGATTCACATGCCAGATCACCAGTGCTGTCTCTTAGGAGGATTGATCCTTATTGGAGATCTCAGCTCTTAGTAGAGTACTCCAAGGATCTTGGTGCATGCATGATTCTCAATGACCTAGATAGAGATGATGAGTATATGGTGGATGATGTGGTCATCTATTCACATGGCAGAGTCTTCTTGACTAGAGCTTCTAGTCTCAAGGAGAAGTTGCTACTTGCAACACATGAGGACTTCCTTTCCATGCATTATGATGCATACCTTTCTTTGGCAGAGGAGTTCACTTGGGAGGGCATCCAGCATGACATATTTCAGCATATGGAGAGATGCATAGCCCGAATGATGACATACAGGAGGTCACAGCCACTTCCCTACTCATTAGAGGTGAGGGGAAGATTCTAGTTGATCCATTTCAGCTCAAGACCTCAAGTACATGAGGGAGGAGGTCTAATTTCACATTTTGTATTGTACTTCTTTTCCTTGTTTGAGCAACATTATGTATCAAGAAGGATTATCTCTTCTTGGATATTGTATGATGATGTACTTGTAGCTACTTGTAGCATTGATTTTGGCTATCCTTTTAATGGTTTGTGGGGGAAGCCACATGTTTCTTGGTGTACACCATTGACACCATATTGTAACTTCATGTTTCCATCTTATGAGATGACTGTGGAAGCAAACATGTGGCTGGTAAAGCACTTGTTATTTCTCATTTTGATGCAGACAAAGGATGCACTGCGCTGGTTCCATGAGTGGAATTATGATTCACTCTCCGGTTGTCATTTGGCAACTTGTTTTCATTGTACTTTGCTTCCATATATTGCTGATATGATTATGTTCAGGGGAAGCTTTGATTGAAGAGTGGGCTTGAGATTGAGGATGCCCATTGGGAGCATGATCCTCCCCACTTTACATGTTGTACATTTCAGGAGGAACCATGGGCAAACCATGATTGCCACATCACATTTTTTTTCTTCTTGTGGTAGGAACCACTTGAAGAACTTAAGGAGGCACTTCATGGATCATGTGAAGATGGAGGAGATACATAACTCTTTGGGAGAGTTAGCATAGCCACCTCTTTCCTCCTTGAGGATGAGAGGAGACTCATCTATGAGCCACTCCATTTGCATGAGCAAGACTTATGGTAAGGGTATTTTTTGTTCACATAATGAATTTTATAATGTATCTATGCATCCCTTAACCATACATGTGCAGGAAGTTGCTCCAAGGAGGAGCATTCTTTTTTCTAGATCTTATGGTCTACTTGAGGCCATGAGAAGTGATGTTAACCACTCCCTAGGAGGACTTGGGGAGGAGATGTATTTTGGAGAGCATGGTCACTTTGAACCATACATTATTCACTCTCCCAAAACATATGAGAAGAGTGGGATAGCAAGCAAGTGGTTGAGAGACCACACTTTTTGTCACACTCTTTTTCAGTTGAGGGCCAAACTGCTTTGTTTACACTTGAGGGACCATTGTCCTTCTCCCTTGCTACACATGGAAGCAAGCATGGTTCTTATTATGGTTCCTTATGTTGTTGCTGTAATTATATTTGTTGAGAGCATGATTGGGGGAATGGCACATTGGTTGGATGTGTCCCTTGGGGGAGAGATCTCCCACATTGTTTGCATTACATGTTCTAATGGGAGCATGAGAGAGTATGTCACCACTATAGCAAAACATTTGTTTCCATTTGAGGTGAACCATATGATTGATTGGATGCCATATGATGGTGACTTCCAACTCATCACATATGAGATTATTTGGGCCAACATGTTTCATAACGTTGGGGAAGAGATCCCTGGGGGTCTAGTCTTCATCTTTCCACTTGAGGGAAATATTATTGCAGCCCAAGATCAGCATATACTCTTCACTTATCCTAAGTGGAGAGGAGGAAAAAATTGGGTAGGCCATCTTGTCTACCAAGATCAGATTTTCAGCCCACCTACATTGCAAGAGCCAAAGGTGGAAGATGATTTTCAGGAGTTGCCATGTTGGGAGGTGACTCATTTTGTATGGATGATTTCTTGGGGGATGGAGGATTCACATGGGGAAGATTTTCCTCAACACATTTCAGACTCCATGCCTTTATTGGATGCTTTCCAATACTCTATCCTTGCAATTGCTTGAGGACAAGCAACATTTGGGAGGGGAGGACTGTAATATTCCCATTTTAGCCCACAGCTAAATGGAATATTAAAATTTTTGTTTTTATCACCTAGAAGCTAAATAAATGGGTGAGAGAGCCCATGAACAGTAAAAACATGAATAAAATCCCTCAAATGTGAAAGGGAATAGTCATAAGAGCTATATTTCACACCCTTATGTGTGAAAAGGGACATTTGCAGGAAGACAAGGTCAAGTTTGACCAAGTCAATAGCGCTGGGATAGGAGGTGGAGAGCACTATGATAGAAAGTGCAGTATGAATGAGAAGAGGGTTATTTGGTGGAGGAAACCCTAATGAGTGGGACCCATGGAGAGAGTTCTTTCACTTGTTTAAAAGGAGGGCAAGGCAGCCATTTTTGTTCATGTTATGTATTATTGATTTTATGGTCTATTCAGACTTGGTGCAATCTCCAACTGTTTAGCTGAGTTGCAGTGCTGCTTAGCACAAGGATCTCCTGCTTAGGAATCCTTCTCCTTTCTTGAGAGGCCTCTTGAAGGATTTGTACTAAATTGCCTCACATCCAGGCTTGAGGCTAAGCATCCTCCTCTAGTACAACGTTATTTCTGTAGCAGAATAACGTTGTGTTGTTGGGTATTGCAGTGAGGGTTCACAACACCACTTCCATCACTTGTTTTTCAGAAGAGGAGCCTCTATTTCCTTTGGGAGATCATTTTGGGAGTCCTTGGAGCTTATTGCAGATTTTGGCATTGGTCCAACTCATTTCCTTGCCCCTACAACGTAGTTTCCTCCAATAACTGCGTTATTTTTAGTAAGCATTTGCAGCGGGGCTTTTGCAGATTGTTTGGAGGGTGAGATCTTCAGTGATAGGACCAGCCTTGCACTTGAAAGATCCATCAGAGGAGGTCTCTTCATTAGATGCAACATCTTCAGCCTTCTCCACTTATTTCCAGTTCTTGAGTTGCTGCTGCTACCCAGCAACTCCCGCATTTTGCAGATTTTGTATATTATAGACAATCCTTCTAGGATTGACTTGAGGTAGTGATTAGGAGGCTGGATCTTCACTCCCAATGTTGTATGGGCCATATATTTACATATATATTTATTGTACATATGTTATCATGCAGTTATCCTTATAAAAATACGCATTCATAGCTGGGGTTCACTTGTTTAGCAGTGTTTTTTCATTATTTATGTACTTATTTCTTGAGGCTGAGAATTGCCTATCTTGAGTAACATTTCCTCAAGTTATTGTATTCATTTGTTGCTACTATAACTCAATAAGATGGTTATGGACCTTTCTCACATTCTTATGATTTGAGTTGTCACTACTACTCCATTGGTGTGTTTACATATTGTTGTTGCTCCACATTTGGAGTATCTTAAGATATTCCTGATAGTGTAGAATTTCCCTATTTTGGGATATTACAAAAAAGTTGTTCAATTTGGTTGAACTGCAGCCATTCAAAGATTGAACAATATTTTTTCTCGAATTGAACAAAAAAAATAAAAACACCAACGAACAACTGTTCAGTTCGACTAAACAACAACCGTTCAAAGATTGAACAGCAATTGTTCACAAATTGAACAAAAAAGTAAAAATGTAAAAATGATTGTTCAATTTTGGTTGAATTAGCGGTTGTTCAAAGACTGAACAACAGTTATTCCCGAGTTGAACAACAAAAAATAAAAACACCGCAGATGGTTGTTCAATTGAGCGACAGTCGTTTAGAGATTGAATGGAAGCTGTCTGTGAATTGAACAACAAAAAGAAAAACATAGCCAATGGTTGTTCAATTCGACTAAATAGTAGTCGTTAAAATATTGAACAACAACTATCCACGAATCGAACAACAAAAATAAAAAAACATAGCAAATGGACGGATGTTCAATTGAATAGCAGTCGTCCAAGAAGTGAAAAACAATTGTTTAAGAATTGAACAAAAAAATCAAAAACATGAAATGGTTGTTCAATTGTTGTTGAATCAAAAGTCATTCAAAGACTGAATAGCAGTTGTCCATGAAATGAACAGCAAAAAAAAAATGCCGAAAATGGCTGTTCAATTTGACTGAGCAGAAGCGGTTCAGAGATTGAACAATAGTTTTCCAAGAATTGAACAGCAAAATTAAAAACACAGCAAAAAGCTGTTCAATTTGGTTGAACCGCAGTCGTTCAAAGATTTAACAACAATTGTTCTTGAATTGAACAGCAAATAAAAACACTAACGAACAGTTGTTCAATTCGACTAAACAGTAGCCATTCAAAGATTGAACAACAGTTGTTTACAAATTGAACATCAAAGTAAAAATGTAAAAACGAATGTTCAATTTTGGTTGAATCAGCGGCCGTTCAAAGACTGAACAACAGTTTTTCCCGAGTTGAACAAAAAAAAATATAAACACAGCAAATGGTTGTTCAATTGACCGACATCCGTTTAGAGATTGAACGACATCTATCTGTGAATTGAACAACAAAAAGAAAAACATAGCCAATGGTTGTTCAATTCGACTGAACAACATCCATTCAAATATTGAACAATAGCTGTCTATGAAATCGAACATCAAAAATAAAAAAATGCAGCAAATGGATGGATGTTCAATTGAACAACAATCGTTCAAAGATAGAACAACAACTGTTTTCGAATTAAACAGTAATAAAAACACAATATTACAAGGAAAATAAATTGCAAATGGGAAGAATTTACGACAAGAAAAAACAATTATATACATTATTTACAAGTGATGTTGTCAAACCTCTCATGTAATTGAGTTTGTGGGGTTATCACCCCCTTGCACCACAACTTAGATGGTGGGATTGTTTCGTGCCTGTTGACAGAAATATTCTTTCGTGAGAGGTTTGTGATAGAGGCGTACTCTATGCCTGTTAACTTGAAATGTTGAACTAGACCCATCTATGGTGGTTACGGTGAGGGTACCATTGCTATGTACTTCCTGAATCTCATAGGGGCCGAGCCACCTTGTTTGCAGTTTTCCTGGAAAGTCTTGGAATCTGGAGTCATAGAGGAGTGCCCAATCTCCTTTTGAAATACCTTCCTATTTATTAGGTTTTCATGCCACTTGGCTTGCCATTGTTGAATGATCGTTGTGCATTGCAGGGCAAGCAGTCGAATTATGTCCAGTCATTTATTTGCTGGAGTCTCTTGGCTTGAGCTTCTATTAAGTCCAATCCCACTTCCTGGGCTGTTATCAGAGTTTTAATTTTGAACTAAATAGGGAAGATAGGTTCTCTCCCAAATACTAGCTGATATGGTGAATATCTAATGGTATTTTTCCGGGTTGTTCGATAAGCCCATAAGGCTTCTGGTAGTCTAGTGGTCCAGTCCCGGTGGTGTGTTGCTACCGTCTTGGTAAGGATTGCCTTTAAGAATTTGTTGGTTCTTTCGACTTGCCCATTGGCCTACGAGTGGTAAGGAGACGTAACTCTGTGAATGATATGGTTATTTCTTAAGTTAGATGTGATCTTATTGCCTATGAATTGTGCCCCCCCATCGGTTATCACTTCCCTTGGAAAGCCATATCGCACGAATAGTTCAAAGAGAAGCTTAATTACTGATTCTTCTTTGGCTCTTAACAAGGCCACTGCTTCTACCCATTTGGTGACATAATCTGTGGCAACTAATATGTGGGATTTCTGGTTTGATGGTGGGTTGAATGGCCCAACGAAGGCCAACGCCCATCGTTCAAATGGTTCAACCACCAATTGTGGTTATAACGGAATTTCATTAGCTTGGCCTGGGCGGCCTATTCTTTGGCAGCTATCACATGCCTGGACATACTTCTTTGTGTCTTTGAAAATCGTAGGCTAATAATAGCCTAATTGCAACACTTTATGCCCTGTATGTCGTTCTGCGTCATAGATTTCGTCTTCCCTTATGCATCTGCATATGTGCATATCGGCCCCTGTATGGAATAGGTATCCTCCAATCCAAGAGAATATTGCGATGCGCTATACAATCAATTTTTGTTCTCTCGTCGTTAAATGTCTGGGTAGCTTCCCCACTGGCAGATAATTTTCCACATCTACATACCATGGTGTTTTGACTGCTACAGAAAACAGGTGTTCGTCAAGGAATTAATTTTCAAATGTTAGTGTGTCGCCTATTTTGGGGACTCTGTACAGGAAGTCTACGACCACGTTTTCCTTCCCTGGATAGTATTTTATCATTATATCAAATTCCTGCAAAATAACTAACCAATGAATTATTCTCCCATTCATGATTGGTTTATTAGCTAAATATCTAATAGCAGAGTGGTCAGTCTACAGGAACACTTGATATCCGGTTATATAGTGCCTAAATTTATTGATAGCATAAATGATAGCCATGAATTCTTTTTCAGTCATTGTATAAGTTAATTCGGCAGGAGTAAGGTTTTTACTGATATAATAAATAGCATAAGGCTTCCGGTATTATTCTTAGCCAAACATTTCTCCTATTGTTGTATCAGATGCATCGGAAGAGATGTGAAAGGGCAGTTTCCAGTTAGGACCTCGTAGGATTAGTGCTGTTGAGACCAACCTCTTCAAGTCTGTAAAAGCGGTGTCACATTTTTCAGTCCAATGGAATTCAAAATTCCCAGTCAATGCATATAGAGGTGTAGCTATCTGCGAGAATATTTTTATAAATCTACAATAATATCCTGCATATCCCAGAAAAATGCGTACCTATGTTTGTGTACAAGGTGTGGCCAACAGAAGGATTACCTCTATTTTAGCCGGATCTACTTGTATTCCAGCTGCAGAAATGTAGGGACCTATGATTACCCCCTCAGTCATCATCATGTGGCATTTTTCGTTGCTTAGACATAGTCTAGTAGCAATACATCATTCTAACACTTTTTCTAGCTTTTCTAGAGCTTGATCAAAGTCTTCCCCATAGGGTGTAAAATCATCCATATAGATTTCAAGTCCTTCATTTATTAAGTCAGAATAAATGCTAATTATGGCTCTTTGAATTGTTGCTGGGGCATTACATAATCCAAATGGTAAAACTCTATAAGCAAAACTACCCCATGGGAAGGTAAAGGTTGTCTTATCTTGGTCTTTGGGAGCTATTAGGACTTGATTGTATCCACTAAATCCGTCAAGAAAAGAGAAGAATAGTTTCCCAGCCAATGTGTCAAGGACTTGGTCAATGAAGGGAAGGGGGAAATGGTCGTCCTGTGTTGCCTTATTTAATTCTCTGTAATCTACATAGATTCTCCACTTCCCATTATTTTTAGGGACGACCACCAGAGGGGAGACCCATTTGCTGTCTGAAATAGGATAAATGAAATTTACATCTAACAGTTTTTGCAACTCCTCTTTTACAATATCTTTTAAGTGCAAGTTTAATCTTCGTTGGGGTTGTCTAATGGGGTGTGTTTCCCTATCAGCATAGATGTGGTGCGTGCATAGTTGTGGGTCCAAGCCCTTCATGTCTTGGTAGTCCCATGCAAATGCACCTTGGTGCTTTTGGAGGACTTTTATGACTTTCTGATTTTGGTTGTCATCTAAGCTGCCATTAATATTCAGAACCTTTCCTGGCTTGATATCAATAGGTATGCTGTTACAAATAGCGGTTGTGGAGATATGTTGAGTCTCTAAATCCTTCACAGGATCCTCTTGATCTTCATGTTCGAGGACTATTTTCAACATTTGGCATTCCATATTTTCAGGCTTGGGTGACTGATTCATAAATTTATTAATCACATCATCTTCATTTTGATCCTTGAATTCGAGAGCTTCTACTAGTGTCAGAGGTGGACGGAGTTTTTGCTCCCAATATGTATCTAGGTGTTTGTGAATTTTTACTGTGGGAAGGCTTGGTTTGGTAGGTGGATAAATAATGATATTTTTTATAGAGTCTCCTCTAGTGATAGTCATGCTACCTGCTCGACAGCCTATGTAAGCATCTTCTGTGGCCAGCCAAGGTCACCCAAGAATCAATGGGTGCCCTTCCATCCTGTTTTTTGGATTAATGACTAAAAAATCAGCTGGGTATTCCCATGAGTCCACAGAGACCATGATGTCTTGCACTATACCTTCCGGTCTGATAACAAAACTGTTAGCTAGTTCCAGAAGTGTGGCCATAGGTTCTAAAGCTGATATGCCCAGTTTTTCGCAAGCTCCTGTAGTTAGGATGTTAATGGCTACCCCCAGGTCAACCAATGTGTTTGGAAATGAGTGTCCATAAATTTGCACGATTACAATGGGGTTTCCTGGGTCTTCATATTTTATAAGTGATTCCCTACCTAACAACAAGTCAAATAGCGTTCCTACCACATGAACGGTGGGTGCAGCCATTATTTTCTTAATTTGTTTTTTTCCACATAATTCTTTGATTGTATTTTCATAGATTGGAATGTCTTGGATGGCCTGAAGAATAGGAATTTTGATACAAAGGTTTCTTAATTCCCCCAGGATGTCAAAATTTGGAGTGATTATAGGCTTGGGTAGGTTTAATCTCTCAGGAAATGAAGGCGGAGTCACCCTAAGTTCTTTTTGTCTTTGTTGATCAAATTTTTCCTTATCTTTACCTTTTTATGTTATATTCATTAGGCCCGGCTCTGTGGAGGTTTCAACTTGGGACTGAGGTGGAGTTGTGGCCTCTATAGGTAATATGGTACGTCCTGATCTTAACCTCAATTCGTTGCACTGTTTTTGTATGGAATTCAGTTTTAGATTTTCTATGATCTGAATTAGTTGAACCAGTCTATTATTGGGATTAGGAGTGGTTTGGGCTGGCAATTGAGGGCGTATGGCAAGCTGTAATATCCCAAAATGGGAATACACAGCAATGCCTGCTGAAATAACGCACTTCTGGGAAATATGTGCACTAAAATGAGTTTGCAGCTCCTGGATCCCTTATATTAGTGGATCTGGGGTCTAGATCCAAAAGGAGAGCAAAAAAAAATCACACTAGATGTGGTAAACAGATCTCCCACCACCTAGTCTAGCTGAAAAATAGCCAAAGAGAGGGGTTGCAGCTATGTACAACAAACTGCTTTAGAAATAACGCAGTTTTGAAAGCATGAGTAGGAGGCCAATAATAAACATCATCTTTTGAATATATAGCAGCAAATCAGATCCATAATGATGCTCTTATATTATACAGCAGAGGATAGGAGACAAAAGAGAAGAAAACCTCTAGAAAAGAGGGTTGCAACACATGTATTAACTGCAAAATGGCTTAACAGTGTTATTTTATGGAGCTGCAGTAGCTATATGTTACACTTCAGATCTAGAGTAGATATATGTACAAAATATCAGATCCATTTTAGATCTATACACTAGAAAGGCTCTATTACAAGATCCCCTTGGGGTTTTGATCAAATCATGCAATACAAAGAGTAGATATGAGTTTAAAGTAGCAGATCTGCAATATTATTCAGAAATTTCTGAAGATTTTTAACAATAGGAACATATCACATCTAAACATAACATGGATCAGCAAGCTAATCCATGGATCACCAAAGTGAAAGGCAAAGCCTAGCATCAGAGATCTCTTCTCAAAAAGGGGATCAAAACACCCTGCAAATCTTCCTCTGAAAATAACGTGGTCCTGGAAGGGAAACTACGTTGTAGCCTGAAGCACTGAGTTGGCCTGATGCCAAGATGTGAAATATCAGCTCCAAAGGTTCATAACTCCCTTGCCCTTGGGATAGAAGACTTTCCTAGTGAAAAGAGGGCCTGAAATGGCCTAGATCTGAGCAGATCTAACCTCCACTTGCTGCAACTTGCAAGGAAAACCTAATCCTGATTAGGATCAGTGCTGTAGTTAAAAGGTGAGCTTGGCCAAATGCCTGATAGTGGATGGAATCAGCAAGACTCCTCCAATAAATCCTCAATGGAAGAGGTGGGATCCCTGCATAGGAACTCCCAAGTGCTAAGCAGCACTCTTCTTAGCTAAACAGTAGAGAATGGTATTTGTCTAAACAGACAAGATACTCAGAAATATGCATAATCAACAACCCTCTCTTGATGCTCTTCTCTTCCTTTTATAATATGAAAGCCTTATCAAACCCCAAACCACTTCAATGAATTAGATCCTTTCACATGAGGGGCCTCCATTTAGAACTGTGTTGTCCATCCATGAGGTACATTGCATCTAGACAGCATTGTAGATTTGGTCAAGGTTGACCCAGTCTCATAGCTCAAACCCCTTTCACACCCGCAAGTGATTTTTTTACATGGCCCAAATTTATCCCTGTTCATATGGGCATTTATTTATTCATTCTTTTCAGGAGTTTACATGTCCTCCTTTATTCATTTATTCATCCAACAGAAAATGAGACAAAAATGTATATTCCTCTTAGCTTAGGCTAAGTAGGAATATTACAGTCCTCCCCTCCAAAATGTTGCTTGTCCACAGCAACTGATAGGGTGAGTGTTGCAGTACTTCTCCTCCTCCATTGTTGACACCATCAAGGATCAAGTCCTCCTCATAAGCCAAGTGTTCACCAAGCCAACACAACATGAATTGTTCCTCCAAGGTCATCATAAGATGTACATAGCCCATCCCACAAGGAGTGAAAAATTCAATAGAAATAAACATGGCTGGAGCAATGCTTTCTCTAAAACATGTAGCATGAGATACATAGAGAAGTTCCATTCCATGTGTGTTAGTATGAATCTTTTGTCAAAAAAAGACAACTTTAGCTACGCATAACGAATAGCCCTAACATCAATTATGGCTGCCAATATCTCCAAATCTACAGTTAGTTGATCCAAATAAAGCTGCACAAATCCAGATCTATGCATAAAAAGACATTAAGCAGTAAAATTGAAATGTTGCTCCATGCATCCAATAGATAAGACAATAACAATATTTTTGAAAGAATTTTTATATTAAAGGGGCACCTAAGAGGAAAACAAGAAAAGTGTTTCCAATTCTCCTCAATGGGATGGGTTCTTGAAAGTCCTCAGCATTTCAGATCTAAGATTTCTCTCTCTTGTTGGTGTAGAAAACCTAGACAAACATAGAACTCAAAGGGAGCTCACAAGGTAAATGATGGAGAATGTGACAATGATAATGGCTCAAAATCAGACCAAGAGTATAGATCTAGACTGATCTAATATGAAAATGAAAGGTGACAAATGAATGGGAAAACCCTTCTATTTATAACAAAATATTAGGGTATTCTAGAACTTGGTGTATGAATAAAATATTATTAACCAAATTCTAGAACCACCTTTTAGGAATATTTTATTATATTTATTGGAGGGAAAAGGATTTTTGACTTGGGTCAAATCCTTTATTTATAAATAATAAATAAATAAATAATTTATTTATTATTTTAAGGAAATGGTGGAAATATAATTAAATAAATAATTATTTTTTTAATTATTTATAAATGATTTAGTCAAATTTAACTAGGAATATTATTTACATAAGGATTAAATAACTTAGTCCTAGGAAATAATCAAATAAATAAGGATTTATTTAATTGATTTCCTTGTTTTGGGTTAAATATGACCAGAAATAATAATTGAATTGATGTTTAACTAATTATTCCTTGAGGAAATATAAACAAATATAGATTTGTTTATTATTTCCTTTTGGGGTTTCCTGTTTATACCATAAACAACTTAATAAAGGTGTTTTACTAAGTTATTTCACATAGTGAAATAAAGTTTACTTAGGGTAAAATCGGTCTTACATGGTGTACTTGGGTCCCTCTAATGACAATAGGTTAGATGACCAAAAAATGGTGTAACAATGTGGTACATACAAACTCCCTATCCTTCCTCCATACAATCCCATAAATAGCACAACTATGTCATCCAAGTATGGAAGAAAAATTACATATATACAAACATAAATTTGCGCTTGAGGAGGTGGGTCAAAATACCACATGTGGGTCAAAATCTCTTTTATTTTTTCAGTTTCGGCACAACTTACAATTTCTAGCAGTTTTTCGGGTCCTAAACTTCTGGAGCCGTTTTGAGGCCCTAAACGACGTTTTTTGGGAAAACGGAGAGCAACATGGGTCCATGGATTGATGTTTCTCATTCAAAATTTGTATTCCTCGGATAGATCTTTCTAACGAGGTATGGTACGCATCAAATGGAGATCATATGCCAAAGTTACGCCCCTGGGAAGTTGAAACACCAATTTACCCAAACGGGGCCCATAGTTTTGGTGCTTCATCTCCTAGGGTTAGGGTTTTGGATGTTTAGGATTTCCCATTGTTTCTAAATAATAAATAGGTCCTCGAGCCTCATTGTAACAAATTTCAGAGGCCTGTAGCCGCCACATCTCTTCTCAGAGATAGCTAGCAGCGCCCTAGCTAGTTTTATTTCCATTCTGTCTGTAAGCAAATTTCAGTTCTTTGATATTAATGAAATGAAGTGTTATTTCCACTGCATCTTTGTATTTATGGTGATTTGTTTATTCTGTTGCGTTCCTGCATAAATCCGGATTAGTGGTATCAGAGCAGTCTTCTTTTTTTCGATCCTTCTTTGCATGTCCCCAACAAGGTCGGGGTATAAGGAGTTAGGGCTCGATCTGGTGGAACATTTGCAAGATCAGCCTCGCAAACCCTGACGGATGCCCATGGGGGACGAACATAAAGATGAGGGAGCAGGAGATCCTATCAAAATATTGCTCGAGGAGGCTCTCGAGAAACAAAGGAACGCGATGATGGATAACTTTTCCCATATCCTTCAACGACTGCCCACCGGTAGCACATCTGCATCCAGCGACTCCTTTTAAGGTACAAGTAAATTTTGACACTCCCATATTTGAGGGTCAAATAGATGTAGATGCCATAGATATATGGTTGAATCTATTAGAAGGATATTTCTCGGTTCATGACTTTTCTGACAGGGAGAAGATTATTTTTGCACTCCTCAAAGCTGCCCCCCATGTTAAGGACTAGTGGGAAACCCACTGTGAGAAAAAGGACGAGACAAAACCCTCTCTGTTCTCGGTCGTACCCACTTGGAATTATTTCCGAGATGCCATCAAGGAAAAATAATATCCCGTGGGGAGCTATGAGGACAAGTACATATAATGGACCACGCTGCGACAACAAAGGGATCAAGAAGTGCATGAGCTGACGAATCTGTTCCATACCCTGCGCACCAAGTTGGGTATCAAAGATTCAAAGAAACATCTGGTGCTAAAGTATCATAGTTGTCTGCACAGATACATTCAGGAGAAAATGGAGTTCCTTGACATCTCCTCGCTTGGTACGGCATACTGCTATGCTTCCAAGATTGAGCAGAAATTCAAACAGAAGAAGCGAGACTTTGGATCTGCGAATCAAAAGCAAGGGAAAGGTGCTCCCAAACCACAAAACAAAGGACAGAGCCAAGGCATGGTGACTCAAGACAATCTGTCAAAGCCACAAGCAAATAAAAACACTGCAAAGCCAAAGAAGGACATGGGAAAGTGGTGCGAGTTCCATAAGAGCTCCACTCACAACACAAGTGAGTGTCGGGCCAAGAAGTCGCTGGTGGTTGAGATGCGGGCTTCTAAGTCAGATGCATGCTCTAACTCTGAATCAGAACCTGACAAGGGGAATGAAAAAGGGAAACATATTATTGATGCGGAGCCCAATGCCACTATTTCCACTACGAAGATCCAGAAGGAGGAACCAGAAGATCCAGAGGAGGAGGAACGTCTCTTCCACTCCCAGATGTGGGTAAAGGGCTCTTCGGTATAGTTCATTGTCAACAATGGGAGCCAAAAGAACCTCATTTCAGCAGACGCCGTGAAGCAGTTGGGCTTGCCGACCACAACTCACCCACATCCACACACCATCGGTTGGCTTCACTAAGGACGAGATCTCCGTGTCAGCCAGTAGTGTCACCTTCCCTATAGCATCAAGCCCTTCACGGATGAGGTATTATGTGACGTTGCTCCTATTGATGTTTCTGATGTATTATTAGGACAACCATACTTGTGGAAGCTTCATGCTGTGTATGAGTCTCGGCCTCACGCTATTATTGTTACTTTGGGAAATAAGTTGTACAGGATACCAGAGGTACCACCTCCTGCCGCTATCTCTTTGGTTACTGTAAAACATTGCAGTAAGCTCATTTCCCAAACCAGAAAATTCGTTTTCCTGATGATCCGCCCCCAGGGCAAGAAGAAGACTGTGGCCATGACCTCCAGACTGGGCTCCTCTACACGACAACAACAAATGGATAAGGTTGTGGAGGAGTATGGGGACATCTTCACCTCACCCACAGGCGTTCCTCTGCACTGTCAGGTCAAGCACCCGATTGATCTGACCCCAGGTGCGTCGCTACCCCATGGACCGATATATTGGCACTCTGTTCTGGAGAACGATGAAATCAAGAGGCAGATTCAGGAGCTGCTACAGAAAGGTCACATCCAACCAAGTTCATCGCCTTGTGGGAGCCGGATCGTGTTGGTACAGAAGAAGGATGGGACGTGGAGACTCTATATTGAATATCGGGCGCTGAACAAGATCACTGTCTGGAATAGGTACCCGATCCCATGGATTGATGACCTTTTGGACCAACTCAAAGGTAAAAAATATTTCAGAAATATTGACTTGAAGTCGGGGTGTCACCAAATACCGATTGAACCCTCTGATGTGTGGAAGACTGCCTTCAAAGCCAAGGAAGGCCTTTTCGAATGGTTGGTCATGCCTTTCGGGTTGACGAATGCTCCCGCAACCTTCATGAGGATGATGGATGACATCTTGCGGCCATTCACCAACTCATTTGTAGTGGTGTACTTGGATGACATTCTGATCTTCAGCCAGACTTGGGAAGAGCACCTTCACCACATCCAACAATTCCTCCAAACACTGCGGCAACACAAGTTGTGTGCCAATTTGGAGAAGTGCACTTTTGGCATGACACGGGTTCAATATCTGGGATACATTATTGATGAAATGGGGGTGCATGTGGATCTAGCCAAGATCCAAGTCATTCGGGATTGGCCAGCCCCAACCACTATAATAGAGCTTCGCAGCTTTCTGGGTCTTGCTAATTTCTACCGGAGGTTCGTGTTGGGATTCTCTCATATCACTTGGCCCTTGAGTCTGTTAGCGCTCAAATCTGCCTTAGGCTGAAATAAGGTAAAACTCAAGGCTACATCAAACCACGCTCAGCCTCGTAGCTAGCCCTACGAGGACAGGAGAGGGCTCTCTCCAGGTCTATCTCGATAAATTGAGCAATAGGGTGCGAGATGACTTATAATTGGTACTGATTTTAGGCTAGTAAAGAGATAGGAAAGTTTGATTTTGATTTTTTGGGTTTTTTGTTGAAAAAATGGGAAAAACAATTTTGGGTCCAGGGATAAGGTCAGATCTTTGCAGAATTCGAGTTGGGGCAAGGTAGGCAGTAGTATTGATGCTTTTGATCAGTTCTATGGATAGATCAGAATGAAAAGGAGCTGAAGAGGGAAAGGGGGAACATGGATCCTCTCCAAACAGGCGAAAACATGTAAAACTAAACAAATTTAAAGGCAGAGCACTGAAACAACGGATTCAACCTCATTTACTCATTCATTTAGTTTCAGAAGCATAAGAAGGGAATGGCATACATTAAACATGAAATAAATTACAATAAACTGAGAGAAAACACCATCAAGAACTGAAAGCCACAAGAATCCCAACAGGTGCTACAAAACCTCTGATCTTTCCTTAGCCAAAATATGAAAAATATGTACAATAGTGTGCCAAAATCTTCCCAAGAGTCCAACCTGTAGAATGTCTCAGAAATTACATCATATAGAGCTGATAACCCCCTTCCCACACCTCTAGGGGTCGAATTCCTCCTTCTAGGAGCAGTTCCAACTAATTCTAAACAAGGAGCTAGAATATAGGCATCCAAACAACTTGCCTCTAAAAGGGAGGAAACTGATTCTTGCATTTGATTTTTACTTTTTTAGGAGTGAATCATCTAGAATAGGTAAAAGTGAGTCAAAGTTACATGCCAACCATAAAATTACATCAAGATAACTCAAAAATTACATCCACAAGAAAAACTGGGCCAATTGGCCGAAATCCTGAGCTGGAAAATGAAAAATCAGCCAAAAATCTATATGCGTAGCGCGCCTGATCCATATGCGTAGCGCGCCTTTCAGCCTACTTTTGGGGCACTTCCCGGCATCCAAATTGAGCTCATGATATCTCGTTGGAAAGCCCTAGATGTTGGCTATCCAACCCAAGTATAATTTCCCAATTTGGAGCTCATTTACCCCTCCAAAACTTCATTCTCCCAGAAGTACTTCCTGCTGGTGCAAAAGGTGGCAGAAAGGTAGTTTTCATGGTGTTTTTGGCCCTTTTGATCATCCAGAACTTGGTGAAATGCTTTGGCCATACTGGAGCATGCATAACTTACCATGACAAACCCAAAAATATAAATTTTTCCTCCAGCAAGTGTCCCAATCATAAGCGAGCGCGTCGACGCGCT
Organism: Pinus albicaulis; assembly: GCA_034641835.2. Taxonomy (NCBI): domain Eukaryota; kingdom Viridiplantae; phylum Streptophyta; class Pinopsida; order Pinales; family Pinaceae; genus Pinus; species Pinus albicaulis. The sequence goes on along the minus strand of CM076575.1, from coordinate 446,098,816 downwards.
ACGCGTTGGGCTGAAAAATCTGTTTTGAGACCAAAATTTTCCAAAATGACAAAAAATTCTTCAAATTTGCTCAAATTCGGAGCGAATACCCTCCATCATGTATCATGCCCAGCCAATGAAGCCTCGGCCAAAATCCGGAGTGGATCAGGCCTCTTCCGCCGTTTTAGTGCACTGCTCAACCTCCTCTTTAGAATCTTCATTTTTGCCTTGCAGACGTGCATGCGGGCCCAATAATGACCTTTCATGTGACGAAGCATGTCTTTGTCTCTATTGGCCTTTGCCAAAAATTTCTCCAGATGAATGTTAACATGCGTGAGGCAAGAATCTCGATCAGCCGGTGTCATATCACCCGGTCTCTTCCGGGCCAATTGTCGATCCTCACGGATTCGCCGCAGCTCTAACAGTGTGTGCTCATCCTCTAGCTGTTTGTTACGCTGCTCCAGGTAGTTTATCACCCACTGAGCCCTCTGCAATTTCTCTTTCAGCGTGTCATTCTCGGCCTTTTGCTCCTGGATGATCTCTTTCAATTTCGAGCTAGGAGAGCTCGCATCAACATCGATGAACGTGAAATCAGTGTCCCGGCCTCCTGAAGGGCCCTCATCATGCATGGGCCTCTTGCCCCTGTCCTGAAACTGTACCTATGCTGAAGAAGAAGGCGAGACCCCTTCCACATCATGTGGAGATAATACTCGCTCTGCTGATGGAGTCAACGAGACCCCTTCCACCCCGGGTGGAGATAGTACTCGTCGTGTGGATGCAAATAAGGCTCTATGGCCTCGCTGGTATGTCACATACAATGGAGCACTGATATGCTCGATCTCAGGAATGTCAGGCTGGTGTGAAGGCTCTCCCTCATCATGAACTACCTCGGGAAGCGGCTGTGGCGCTGTGAAGAAGTCACGGGAGATGAAATCCTCCCAAGTAATGCCGTGCTGTGTTAACCGATGAACCACTACGATCTTGATCAGCGCGTAATGATATATACTTCTATGCTGTTGTGCTGGGGTCTTCTTCTGTACAAAAATTTTCATCCTCTCTATGTTGCAATACATGAAGTATGGAATGCTCATCATACGTACCCTCGTGAAATGCATCAACAAACGGATATGGTACGCATAGAGACGCGAGAATCTGCCCTCCAACTGAAATACCGAATGATGAGTTTCATCAATGGTGCAAACTCATCCTTCAGGAATCTGAAAGGAAAAACCCTGCTCAGCTGCCTCATAAACCCAGGTTTTATGTATGGCTCATAGTGGATTTTTTCTAACTGCTGACGTTTGTTCCATTCTTCTCCTATATTTGGTATCTCGGTGGCCTGAGCAATGGTCTCTGGTGACAGAATGAAATATACTCCGGCGAGGTTTACACGGCCATCATGTAAATGTAGAACGAATAGAAGAGCTAGCTCATGATGATGTTGGGTTTGTGAAATCATCTCACAGTATTGGAAACATGACTGATGCTGAAAACAATCCATTGCAAGCGGGCAAGCCTGCAATTGAGCCAAAGAGTTAGGCTTCTGTCTGAGATGCTTACCACTTTTGCCACTTTTGTGAGACCTCCGTGGCACATCACCCTCTGCTGTGGAATCACTGTCATACTCCTGCTCATAATCTGAGTCTGTCTCTGACATGGCTTTGAAAACAAGATGTCTGCAATATATATGTTGATATAGGTGTAGTGAAGACAAAAGTTCAGTGTATGCTCAAAACCAAAATATGTCACATATGTATCAAAGTATCATAGGAAAGCAAGCCACAGTGGTAATTGCCAAATGGGTTTTCATGAAAAGTAGTCACTGCTTTGATTATAAAAGGTTTTGACAAATGAGTAGAAAAGATTGTAGTGTAGGGTACAACCTTTGCAATGGTAGTTTAGATTTGTCAAGGGAGAAGTGGATACGGGACTCTGTTCGTCAATGAAGAATGAGAAACAGTGTAACAATAACCATAGTGAAATAATAGCAATGACAACAGTGTTTCAACAATGTCAATGGAGGAGATGGACAAGTGAAAATGAGACTATGTGAAAACATGAATAATGAGCAGTGCTAAAATGACGATGGCAATCATAGTGACAGCAGTGATGTAATGGCAAAGAAAGGGTCTGAGGATGATGTAAATAATGAGCAGGGACACCACAGACAATATAGGCATGAGCATATATATCAACCACACAAGTTTGCAAACCCCCAGGAAATCATTATCATTTGCTTCAAAACCCTTAAGAAATGAATTTGGAAATAAACATAGGGTTTACGCATTTCTCCTCATCAAATACTTGTTTCCCCACTTTGAAAACACCATAATCATATCTAAAATTCACTGAGTAGTCATGAAAAACCTACTTGCAAGCCGATTGAGGCGCTTTGGCATGAAACTGGACGCAAGGGCAAAAAAATTTGGTTCTGAGACTATATGCGTAGCGCGCTTACCCAGTGCGTAGCGCGCTTGTAAATTTACAGAGGCTGGTGAGGCCCAACGCGTAGCGCGCCCCTTGTGCATAGCGCACCTTCTCTATGCGTAGCGCGCACCTCCACCTCCGGTCCATAGCTTTGTAAAACACGTTTTCAGCCCTCAACTTCACCAATTCGAACTCTGCCTTGAGAATTTGTGCAAATGAATTGTCTTCCATGGCTTATATGTGTAGAAAAATATCTCATAAAATCAGATTTGATTTTAAATTTTCTCCATAACCCACTTTTATAATGTTTGGTTTTTGGCACTTGATCACTTAAAACAATGCTGTCCTTTGGCTTTTCATTACTTTTTCTGAGTCTTTGACTGATGACACTTGGTTTTTTTTTTGCAGGGATTTGGCATTTGGCTTTGGCAAAGATCAGAGGCATGCTGTGGAACTTCTTATGGTGAAACAAATATAATTATTACAAAAAATGAAATTTGACAATTTCTAGTTCCAAAACAGAGTTTTGGACTAGAAATGTCTTCAAATGTTTTTGATAATAAAAACGTGAAATAGGAACCTTTTGAAACCAACCTCAAGACCTGCGGGCTTTTATTACATGTAGCTAAAGACTGAAAACCCTAGACTCTAGGACTAAAGACTCTTTTTGATAAAAATAATTATTTATGACCATGAATTAAGTGACCTGAACTTCAGTGATTTTTTAGGAATTTTAATTAGCCCTACAGGTACAATCATGAGGAAACACAAGAAGACCAGACCCTCTCGTCAGCCAATGGCATGCCCCTAGCGAAATGCAAAAAAGTGGAACGAGCGAGACACCTAAGAATGATATGCAAAAAGCGAGAAGATCTCTGACAGAGGGCTGTAAGGACTGACTCTAACAGAGTCAAGTCACCAAGGGAGGAGCGAGAGAAAAATTCTTTTGGTCGGAACCTCAATAGAAGGCATTCACAAAATTGAAAAATCTCCTCTGTTCTGCCCCAGTGCTCACTTTACCAGACTTGCAACAGCCATTTGAGATCGAGATAGATGCCTCTGACTATGCTATTGGGGCAGTTCTTACTCAACAGGGACATCCAGTGGCATATCACAGTGAGACATTGTCTGACACAGTTCGCAAATATCCCACTTATGACAAAGAAATGTATTCCATTGTGCAAGCTTGTCGACAATGGAAGCATTACATTTTGGGGAAAGAAACAATCATCCACACAGACCACCGGCCCCTGGGGCCCGCGCGCACACAAGGAAAGCGGGAGAATGATCACGATCGTAAGTAGTCCACATATTCCATAGTTTCATATCACACAAGAAGGGTAGCACCAATCATGTTGCGTACTGCTACCGACCACCGATCGTGGCGCCAACACCCAGAGCCAATCCCTCAGGGGTACGAACTTTCCAGCCGGGCTACTTTCTGCGTAGAGAGTGACCCGGTATCTACCATTACCTCTAGAAGGCACCTCGGGGGGTATGCAAGTTCCAAATTTTCACCTCCAAGATGCACTTTTATGTCACATGGGACACCTTGTGGGTTCCTTCGGGCGAGCGTGCCGGGCGACAGGAAGCACACTACGCCCGAGTCACCGGAATTTTGCTGGGAGAAAACAAGATCAATCCCTATTTACCGTCGAACCTTCGAAAGGATGTCGAGAAGCACATCAGATCCTACATTGCTTGTGCCATTTCCAAACCGACCATCAAGAAGCAAGGGCTCTATACTCCTCTACCTACCCCTATTCGACCTTGGGAATCCATCTCCATGGATTACATGTTAGGCCTTCCTTCTACTAAGCATAGAAACGACTGTGTTTTCATGGTCGTCTACAGATTCTCAAAGATGGCCATTATGGCGGCCTGCAAGAAGAATATCACAGCAGAAGCCACTGCTAAACTCTTCTTTGAATGAGTGTGGGTGCACTTTGGGATCCCACAATCTATCATATCAGATCGGGATAGCCGGTTCCTCAACACATTTTGGTCTAGCCTCTGGTCAATGTTAGATACCTATCTCACCAAGTCCACAGCTTTCCATCCCCAAACAGATGGCCCGACAAAGGTCGTCAACAGAATGATTGTACACATTCTATGCATGTACAATTCAAAGCATCCATGAACATGGGACGAGAGCCTCCCCTATTCACAACATAGTTATAATCGAGCTCTCCACAGTTCAATCGGCCATAGCCCCTTTCAGGTGGCTTGGGAGTCCAACCACTATGTCCCATTGACGTAGCCATGCCATTTACAGTTGCTCAGGCCAATTCAGCTCATGTCCAGTCTGAGGTTGACAAAGCAAGTAGCTTCATCGAGTGCATTCAACACATCCACCAACAAGTTCATGATATATTGGACAGAGCCAATGCCAAGTAAAAGCAATGCCATGATCAACACTGGGTGCCACACAAATTCCAGGTGGGTGACAAAGTATGGCTACATTTGCAGAAGGAGCGCCTCACTAGACCCCACTGCAAGCTTCGCCTACTCTGATACGGGCCGTACACCATCACTAAGGCTATAGGGAACAATTCCTTCGAGCTCAGTATTCCACCATTCCTTGGTCTGCACCCAATCTTCAATGTGGATTGCCTTCGTCCTTACTTCCCACCTCTACTGGACACATCAGACAATGCAGAACAACTCACACCAACATAGTTAAACCCTGACTGCATGGAACAGGCCACCACAGATTGTATCATGGACATGCAAATCAATAACACTCGCCAACAGAAGATCCAACTGTATCGAGTTGTCAAAGCTGGCCAACTCCTTCACCAAGGAAAGTGGTTCACCAGGGACCAAGTTCAGCGAAAATTTCCTCATCTCATAGAGAAACTTAACGCAATGGGGACCATTGCTTCCTAATGGGGGAGGAATGATCTAGGTGGATATTGGTGGTCACCTGCCTATTCCACTTGGGGCCCCACCATTGTCTCTTTCATTTTTTTCAGTTTTGGCACAACTTACAATTTTTAGCAATTTTTTGGGTCCTGAACTTCCGAAGCCATTTTGAGGCCCTAAATGACATTTTTTGGGAAAACAGAGAGAAAAATGGTCCATGCTTGTTAAAAATTTGTAGTCATTAGATTGATCTTTCTAACGAGGTATGGTACGCATCAAACGGAGATCGTATGCCAAAGTTACGCCCCTGAGAAGTTGAAACACTAATTTACCCAAACGGGGCCCATAGTTTTGGCGCTTCATCTCCTAGGGTTAAGGTTTTGGCTGTTTAGGATTTCCCATTGTTTCTAAATAATAAATAGGCCCTCAAGCCTCATTGTAACTCAGTTCAGAGGCCTGTAGCTGCCACATATCTTCTCAGAGATAGCTACCAGTGCCCTAGCTAGTTTTATTTCCATTCTGTCTGTAAGCAAATTTCAGTTCTTTGATATTAATGAAATGAAGTGTTATTTCTGCTGCATCTCTGTATTTATGGTGATGTGTTTATTTTGTTGTGTTCCTGCATAAATCTGGATCAGAAAGCCCTTTGTATCATCTCCTCCTTCAGCTTGGAGGCTCTAGGCAAGAAGATCCTATCATAATGATAGATGACTCCCTCATGTATTAGATAACCCTCTCCATGCACTTGGCCATCAAGCATCATACAAGTGTAGAGATCCTTGGAGTAGTCCACCAATAGCTGGGATCTCCAATATAGATCTACACTCCCTAACAAGGACAGTGTTGATGATGCATCAATAAGATTGCCTGCCATGTTGTTGATCTCTTCTTTGACATCTCTTATGCCAAAGGTACAAGTAGTAAATACATACCTCCCCTTTACCTCCCCCAGCATCGCAGAATCAGAAATGAAGGATGGTGAGGATGATGAGAGAGGAAAATTCCCCTCTTTCTGGTGCTTGCATAAGCCTTCCAGCGATATAGCTGTGTCTCCAAATGCTCCCTTCCCTCTTGGATCTAATTTTGAAGCATCAGGTAGTGGGATATCTCCCACCAAAATTGAATCTGGTGACCTCCCTGGTGGTTTTCCACTAGATGAAAATGTCCCTTGCAAGAATCTCATGAACATGAGAGAAGGGACAGTGAGATCCTTGTTTCCACTACGCAAATCCATCTCTGTTTTCTGTGTGGAAGTGTTAGGTGTGGGGTAAGAATGCATGGCTATAATCATGTGAGGTGTACCATGCTTCTTGTCCACCCATTCCATTTGCAAAGCCTTCCAATTAGTGGTGACTTTCCCCAATGTAATCATCCATTGAACACCCAAAATAAAATTGGTGCCTGGCATGTCAACTACAAAGAAGTGATCCACCAAAGTGTAGGATCCCATGGTGACTGTAAGTGATGGAACATAATGCATGCATTGCATTGTTCTATCTCCTAGGAATAGAAAAAAAATCCCTCAAAGGTATCAGTGGGTATGGCCCTCCTTTGTACAAGATGAGCATCAATAAAGTTGTGGGTGGCCCCACTGTCAATAAGAACAGATACCCTCTGATTCATGATTGGACCATGAATTCTTAGGGTCAAGTACTTAGGTAATCCCCTCAAATATGCAAGAGTTCCTCCAATAGGAGAAAAATCTCCACTCCCATCTCTTGATGGTGATGGATCTCCCTCAACATTGTCAGCATTGTGACCCCTCCTTGGTTCATCATCTTCTTCTTCCTCCTCAACATCTGAGAAGACTTCTATGTAGTGTGTTTTCCCAGTAGCACATATATGTCCCAGTGCCCATGATTCTTGGCAAGTGAAACATATCCTCTTCTTCCTTAGCTCCCTTCAGAATTCAATATCAAGAGGCTTCTTGACTGAGCTCTCCTTGGAAGGAGCAGCTTTTTCTTCCTTCCCCTTAGAAAGGTAAGAGGGCTTGTTCTGGAAAGTTGCCTTTGCTTTTGGCAAGGCATCTTGAAGGTCTATAGCCCTCTCAATGGCATCGTGCAATGTGATAGGCTTGGTAGATTTAACCAAAACATGCAGAGGTTCATCCAGGCCATCGATGAACATATACACCCTCCTTGCTGCAGATAGATCAGAAACTATGTTAGATAATCTCAGAAACTCAGAGATATAAGATTTTGCATTACCTGACTGCTTCAACTTTGCAAGGCTCATGAAAGGTGCTTCTGGATCCTTTCTGTCAAACCTCTCCACCAGTATTCTAGTGAATTTAGAATAGGCAGTCACATTGGCATGGCCCAATGTAGACAACCCATGGAACCACCAGTTGTGTGCATCACCTTAAAAGTGTAGCACTGCAATCTTGATGGCTTCCATCTCAAGGAATTTGTTCAACTGGAAATAGATATCTAGATTTTCTACCCATGCCTTGGTAGAACTAGTGGATGACCCATCAAACTTGGGTAAAAATAATCTGCCCATAGAGTGATGTCGATCATGATTCTGAGTGAATCCACCATCTCTATACTGATATCTTGGTCTTCTTTTGTCCTTAAGATGACAAAACTCTTGAAAACTCAGGTGGTCCTTGAATCTCTGATTCTGCGACTCATACTCTTCAAAATATTCTTCAAGGGATGCTTGCTCATGAAGCCCTTCATTCTCCATAGCCAAAAAGGTAGGCATAGTAGAACGTTGTAGAGCCTATGAATGGTTCACTAGTTGATCATTCCAGTGGTGAGACATGCCAGAGATTTCCCCAGGATGAGGCCTTCTAGGAGACTCCTTGAGTCTATCTATTATCATCTCTTTGATCTCTCTAGCAAGATCTTGCATGGCTACCAAAAGAGTACTTGCAAACTCTTCTCCTTCTTTATCACTTCTAGTTTCAGGGGCTTTACCCTTGTCTTGATCATTAGTAGTGTAATCAAATTTTTTGTGACTTCTATTCTGATACCTCTTATCCCTCTCAGTAAGAGGCTCATCTTCTTCTGAAAGCATGTTGGCCTTAGCTCTTCAATGAAAGCACATGTTGTGCCAAGAAACGAGCTTTGATACCACTGTAATATCCCCAAATGGGAATACACAGCAATGCCTGCTGAAACAACGCACTTCTGAGAAATATGTGCACTGAAATGAGTTTACAGCTCCTAGATCCCTTAGATCAGTGGATCTGGGGTCTAAATCCAAAAGGAGAGAAAAAAAAAAATCAAACTAGGTGTGGTAAACAGATCTCCCACCACCTAGTCTAGCTGAAAAACACCCAAAGAGAGGGGTTGCAGCTATGTACAACAAACTTCTTCAGAAATAACGTAGTTTTGAAAGCATGAGTAGAAGGCCAATAATAAATACCATATTTTTAATATACAGCAGAAAATCATATCCATAATTATGCTGTTGTATTATACAACAGAGGATAGGAGACAAAAGAGAAGAAAACCTCCAAAAAAGAGGGCTGCAACACATGTATTAACTGCAAAATGGCTTAACAGTGTTATTTTATGGAGCTGTAGCCATTGTATGTTACACTTCAGATCTAGAGTAGATATGTGTACAAAATATCAGATCCATTTCAGATATATACACTAGAAAGGCTCTATTATAAGATCTCCTTTGGGTTTTGATCAAATCATGCAATACAAAGAGTAGATCTAAGTTTAAAGTAGCAGATCTGCAATATTATTCAGAAATTTCTGAAGATTTTTTACAATAGGAAAATATTAGATCTAAACAAAACATGGATCATCAAGCTAATCCATGGATCACCAAAGTGAAAGGCAAAGCCCAACACCAGAGATCTCTTCTCAAAAAGGGGTTCAAAACACCCTGCAAATCTTCCTCTGAAAATAATGCAGTCCTAGAAGGGAAACTACGTTGTAGCCTGAAGCACTGAGTTGGCCTGATGCCAAGATGTTAAATATCAGCTCCAAAGGTTCAGAACTCTCTTGCCCTTGGGATAGAATACTTTCGCAGTGAAAAGAGGGCCTAAAATGGCCTAGATCTGTGCATATCTGACCTCCACTTGATGTAGTTTGCAAGGACAACCTAATCCTGAATAGGATCAGCGTTGTAGTTTAAAGGTGAGCTTGGAAAAATGCCTGATAGTGGATGAAATTAGCAAGACTCCTCCAAGAAATCCTCAATGGAAGAGGTGGGATCCCTGCATAGGAACTCCCAAGTGCTAAGAAACACTATTCTCAGCTAAACAATAGAGAATGGTATTTGTCTAAACAAACAAGATACTTAGAAATATGCATAATTAACAACCCTCTCTTGGTGCTCATCTCTTCCTTTTATAATATGAAAGCCTTGTCAAACCCTAAACCACTTTAATGAATTAGCTCCTTTCACATGAGGGGCCTCCATCTAGAACTGCGTTGTCCATCCATGAGGTACATTGCATCTAGACAATGTTGTAGATTTGATCAAGGTTGACCCAGTCTCATAGCTCAAACCCCTCTCACACCTGCAAGTGATTTGTTTACATGGCCTAGATTTATCCCTGTTCATATGGGCATTGATTTATTCATTCTTTTCAGGAGTTTACATGTCCTCCTTTATTCATTTATTCATGCAACAGAAAATGAGACAAAAATGTATATTCCTCTTAGCTTAGGCTTAGTAGAAATATTACACAGGCTATTGGTTATGCTAAATTGGGTAGGGAGCTGGAAAATGTTGGGTTCCTCCTCCTATCGACAAATTGGCCATTCCCATGGGTCGCTACCAGTTCCAATTGGTGTTTTGAGTAGGAGGGTTTGGCCATCGGTTTTGATACGGGACATTCTGCCAATAAGGGGGAGAGCAAGGGAAGTTCTGCCAATTACTCCCTGATGGAGGTTGCATAGGCCAAGGTGGCATAGGAAATGCCTGGTTTGGCCAAGTTGGAAAGGGTTTTTGAGTCTGCCAAGTTGTTGCATGGTTTTGCTGGCTAAACCGCAGCAACGGAAAGTGTTGAGGCAAGTCTTGTGGTATGTTGGGTCATGCTTGCCATTGCCGACACCGATTCATTAAATAGGCTGGCTCTATTACTTATTCTGATTCCTTGTAGATGGCTTTCAGCCTGGGAAGTGAAGGACACTGGTCCGTGGTATGATCCTTAGTGAAGATAGCACAAGTCTGAACCATGTCTAAAGGACATTCCCTCTGGTTGTACTTCTTCTGACATCTTGGGCAAAAGATGGCCAGGTTTTGTTTTTCTATAGCTTTTTTCTGCTTGGCTTGAAAAAAATTATGTTGTGTTGTCAAAGTACCCAGGATGTCAGTTTTTAAATTTTCTAACAGATTTCCAAAATCTGCTCTGGTTACATTGCCATTGGTCTGCTTAAGATCCTTCTTCATACAATCATGCCCAACAGGTCTATTGCATGAGCTACCTCGGGAGCATCTAATACATAAGAAAATGATCTCATTGTATTCTTCTTGGTAAATATCTCCCTTCCCCATTATGTTAAGCATCTCAACCCATTCTTCCTTCATCCCTTTAAGCATCGTGGCTTTTAAAATGTCCTTGGATAGCGTGGTATATGGGGATTTTTGTAAATTGTATTGAAATATTTCTACGTATTCCTCTAATGTTTCATTGTCTTTTGCAGACATGTTGAAGATTTCATATTTTAGGTCTCGGGTTTGAAAATAGTCTTGGTATTTGGTAAGAAAAATATTCTTCATTTGGTCCCAGTTGTTTATAGTTCCCCCTCCTAATCCCATGAACCAGCGGAGTGCAGTTCCTTTTAAGGTAGAGGGAAATAGTTTTAGTTTCTGGGGATCAGTGGTGTAGTCATATCCTCTGCATAAGACATCAAATTCAAATAGGAATGCATTAGGATCTTCTATGGTTAACCCATGAAAGGTGGGGATGTTGTGTAAGGGAATGGCTTTCATAGGGGAATTGGAAGCATGATCAACAATAGGGTATTCTAATGTTGATGTCTACCTCTGATTCTGATTTTGATTATTTTCCATCTGATCAAAGAGGTGCCAAAAATCTTCGGGAACTTCTTGATCTAGAGGAGAGATTCTAATAGGCTTGGGAGGTGAATGCGGTGGGGGTTTTACAACACTTCCCTGATATGGGATCCTAAGTACTTCTGTTTCGATCAATTCTTTAGGGGACTTAGGTTCCGATATTTCTATGTGAATTCATCCACTATTTTCTTCCCCTCCTTCTTCTAGGTTGCAAGAGCCTCCCTCTTTTAAAGGGTCAGTGCCTATATGAACGACAGTCTGCAGGCTTTGCTCAGACCCCTCTATCTCACAGTGAATCTCAGCGTAGGCTACAGATGGTGAGGCTGCTGCCTAAGGGAGTGTATTAGGACTTTGAATAGAAACAGTTTTGGGTCATATAGATGCCTGAGATTCAGCTTTCCTAATGATTTCGTCTATATATCTTTTTCTTCCAAGGATCACCGGTCCTTTGGATTGTGAGGATGGTTGCGAATGGTTTCAAATTGTTTCTATATTTTTCTTCCTAGACATAAAAAAAGAGCACCTATCCTACAGTTCTTTGTATAACTTTCTGGTGAGCAGGCTAGAGGGAAAGCATGTTGCTTGCCGATACGCGAGTTCTTACCTCTCGTTTTCAATACCCAATTCTTCACAGCAATGGAGAAAGATGAATAAAGGAGGTGAATCTTAACACTCTTCCCGGAAATGGCACCAAAATGTTGGTGCTGAAAGAGGTGACTTTTTATTGACAACTCTAGTGCTTTCTCATTTAATTATCAACCCAGGGTAAGTATTTTTATTCCAAAAGTGTTGGCACAATATATGTGAGTCAGTTCATCTAACAGATGTTCCTTGTCACTTATGAGGAATAATTTTCTAACTTCCTAAGCTTTCTTATCCTACGGGGGGTGGCTTGGATAGGTTTTTAACCTAAGATTGAGCAACAAGATTTTGCATCTATATAATGGAATTAAACAGCAGTTTAACTGAACCGAACAGTAATCTAGAGAAATCAAGCAGAAATTGAATTGAGTTCGACAATAAACTGAACATCGATGGAATTGAATGGAACAACAGTCTAACTAAGATAAACAGTAATGGAATCGAATTGAATCAATAGTCTAGCTAACTAAGCAGTAATGGAACATCAATATAACTAGCTGAGCAGTAATGGAATAGCAAGATAACTAAGCTAAATAGTAATGGAACATTAGTATAACTGAAGCGAATTAAATAAATCGTACAACAATTATTTAAGTAATTTTGCAATGGAATTCTCTTTATGACTTAATTAATCAACATTGATCGATCGTTGAACGCTTCATTATGCTAGAAGAAGAATGCAATTCATAAAGACAAATAATATTGAAATCAACTTATTCTATGATCTGTAACTCAAATGCAATGGTATTAAAAGAATTGGAACTAACTACTGATAATAAAATATTGCCGTAAGTCAGAAAATACGATTGCAATTGTCCTACTTCAAGTACGCAATTTCTAACAATCCTGAAGAAAGGGAACTGTATATGTATTTAATGGAAATATACTTTACAACTGCATCAGATTCTTAAGCATTGGTTCTGCAACTACACAGAGTATGAAAAATTGTGTGGAACTTCCAGAGGTTGGGCCCAGACCACCAAAAGCCCTAGCACAGTAAAAACTTCAAAAGATTATTGTTCAAAGCTCTATATTACATCCAGTGATGTTACAAAAACACAATTAGACAGATTGCTTCTGATGTGTCTATTACAGAATGAATTTCCTGTCCTATCTCCAACTCTCCTTCTCGTCCATCCTTCGCCCTTTTAAAAGAGATTTCAAGAATGCGAAAGTATTTCCCAAACAACAACTCATTGCGTGTGGCTATTGTTTGAGTTCTTGGACTCGAATTCGTCTATCTGCCTTCTGTCGGCCACTGGGAGTTACCAGGATTTCATATGTTTGCGTCCATTGGTTGGCTTTCGTTTCCTATTGTTCCAACCATTCTTCCTTCCTGCATGCGGAGATAAGAGAAGTCAATTTTCTATTACAAAAACATCCTTTTCATCATTAGTCTAATTGTTCTCATTTTCATAATATTTTATTCTCTTTATTGTTAATATAAAGAGGAATTCCCCCGAAATTGTAACATAATTTGAAGTACTTATAGGGTGAGAACATACTTAATTTTGGCTCAACAAGGTCCATGACATCTTCGACAAATCTAATACCCAGTTCAACAAAATTTGCCTCATCTCATGGAGGATCTCAATGCAATGGGGACCATTACTTCCTAAGGAGGGAGGAATGATCCAGGTGGATATTAGTGGCCACCCACCTATTCCATTTGGACCCGCACCATAAATTCTTGCAGCTTTTCACTTTCAACACAACTTACTATTTTTAGCAAGTTTTTGGGTCCTGCACTCCGAGAGCTGTTTTGGGACCCTAATGATCCAGGTGGATATTGGTTGCCACCCACCTATTCCATTTGAAATGTCACCATCATTCCTTTCAGTTTTTTAGTTTCATCACAACTTACTATTTTTAGCATTTTTTCAGGTCCTAAACTTCCAGAGCTGTTTTGAGGCCCTAAACGACGTTTTTTGGGCATCCCGCATCCGGCAAATATGATTCCGTTCCGAAATCGATATTCGCAGTCAACAGTTTTATTCCTCAGATAGATATTTCTAATGATGTATCATGTGTGTCAAATGGAGATAGTATGCCAAAGTTACGACCTGGGGAAGTTGAAACACCAATTTACCCAAACGGGGCCTATAGTTGGCGCTTCATCTCCTAAGGTTAGGTTTTTGGACGTTTATAGTTTTCCATTGTTTCTCAATAATAAATAGGCCCTCGAGCCTCATTTTAACATAGATAAGAGGCATGTAGCTGCCACATCTCTTCTCAGAGATAAGCTACCAGCGACCTAGCTATTTGATTTCCATTATGTTTGTAGGCATATTTATGTTATTTGATATTAATGAAATGAAGCATTATTTCTGCTGCATCTCTGTTTTTATGGCTATTTTTTTATTTTATTGCATTCCTGCATAAATCTGGATCATGCTTCCTCTCTCTGTTGAAACTCTTGAAGCTTCTCATCCACTGCTTGGGAAAGTTAGAGAGCCTCATCCTGCCATGGATGAGTTATCTCTATCAGAGTCTGATCTTCCTTTCTCAACTCCTCTATCTTATTCTGGAGGGAATTTCCCTCATTAATATTTTCGAGCTTCTATGATATTGGTAAGGTTCTCACAATTGCCCGAATCTCCTCCAACTGTTGTTTCTTCTACTGAATATCCTCTTGTAATATCTACACATTTGGATCTTCCTGTAGTGAAGTCCAAATATGTAAGATCTCATCCAATATCTTCCCACAATCTACCATTGTTATGGAGATGATGACCAGTACATCATTCAGCTCACCTCCCCCCATACTCTTGCACTTTCTCTGGTGTGGTTGGTTGTAGCTTCATCTATAGCTCATTGATATTCATCTCATATGTAAATTGCACATCGAGAATCTTATCCTAATATCCTTTTACTTCAAGGTCGAGCTTTGTGACCTTGTCCTCCACTGATTCCACTTCTCAAACATCCATGTTCGTAACCTCGCATCATGTTTATGTGACTACCTTCTTCAGCGTTTCTTGTTGCCTCTGAACCTGTCCTCTTCGATCACCCGGTCGAGATTTTGTCAGTAGTCGAATTTCTCTCTCTCTCTCTCTCTCTCTCTCTCTCTCTCTACATGAATGTTTAACTGTTGTTATCACTACTTCAAATTGTCTATAATCTCTTGATGCAGCTTGTGTAATCTATGAAGTAGAACTACTACGATTTTCATATTTATGTGCCTCCATTATTTGGCCTACTATTGTACCTCTGTGAACTCAAATAGCAAGGTTCTGGAAGGTATCAGCCCTATCTGCACCCCAATTGTAGGTTCTACTAGTATTTCCTCTCCAATCCTCTCCTCTTCCTTCACTGGTTGTCTGACCATCTATGCCAATATCTTTAGCTCTGCAATGTGCTCCATGACACTTGTTATAACTGTGGCGTGGTGATCTTCTAGCCTTCTGTTGTTGCTTCCTAAATTACGTCCCTAATCTATTCCAAGTCCTCATCATTGAGTACTAATGGCATTATTTCCCTTGTCTTTTCTTCCTTCTTCTTATATTTTCTTCTTGTGGTAGCTTCAACATGTTCCTTCCTCTTGTTTGTGACATATGGGTCTATCTTTGTCTTTTCGGACTCTCTGCTCTGCTCATAACCTCCAAGAGATCTTGTTTTTCTCACTCTTGCAACTATTAATTTTGTTGATTGGAATGCATTGCTATCTCTTTTATTCTCTTATCTTTATATGTTTAGATTGGACTACAGCCTTCACCTGTGAGGATAATGCCATGTTTCAAAGTGCCTCAAGGTTCATTTTTCACATCTATTGTAGTAGATAGCACAAATGAGAAAGTAAAATAAAATCTACATGTATCCCCAGAATTGAGTGCTAAAATAATTTCCATTACCAGATAACCCAAAGGGCCAGCTAAAGTGTTGGTTATTGAAAATGAGTCTACAAGACATGAATTGATTGGGATGCAACCATTGTTCTTAAGAGATTACTGCGCTGCACCTAAAATGGCAATACTTCAAGAGAACATGTTTAATTAATTCTCCGACACAACATTTAATTATGTTTACTGGAATGTAATTTAACTATTTTATTCTCTTATGTGCATATGTGCAGACTGGACTACAACCTTCAAGTATGCAGACAATGCGAGGTTTCAAAAATAATCATAGTTCATTGATCACACCTATTGCTGAACCAACCAATAAAAAGAGACATCTTGAAAAAAATGGCCTAAATGGTGCTCAAAATCCACCTAAAGTTAAAGATGGTAGAAATAGAAAAATAAAAGTAGATCCATTAGTACCAGGATTTGCTGTTAAAACCATTTATATTCCCACAAGACCTAAAGATTTAATTGAAACATTGATTATTGAAGAAGAACTTGAAGCACAATAAAGGATGAGTGGAGGAGGGGTTATGTGCAGGATAATTGGTTCACGGAGGGAATGCGTGTGTGGAACAAGGAACACAAACTTTCTTCTGCACACATGAAATTTTCCAAAGTACAAAAAAACTTAAAAGAGAAATTTCGAGGGATAACACACACAAGGTGGAGCCAAAAGGGAATATTTAATTTATAATTGTGTTGGGAAAGTGACCCAAGTATTTAAAATTGGGTGTAAATGATAAATAATAAAGTTGTGGTGAATAAATTAAGAAGAGGTAACGAACGATTATTTATCTTATACTTATCAAAAAAATAAAATAAATGATTTAAAGAATATACAATAAATTAGGATGTTAATTGAAAAATGTGCATCGAGCATTAAATCTAATAAATTGAATCATCATAACATTAAAATTTAATCAATATTAATCCCAATCATAAATGACCTGCTCATCTACTTAATATAAACAAGAATAAGAGAGACATTTGTAATTCAAAGCTTCAGAAATTGAACATATAATTTTCATCTATAGAGGCACTCAATTAGCATGGAATTAGTCATAAATATAATGAAAATTAAACTCTAATATGTGGTACACGATATTTTTTTTCCATGGAAACAAAAAGTCAGTAAATGTTTCACACATAATATCCAATGTTCTACCACTATATGGTTCTCTACTTAACTGGCAGGAAAGTCAAATTAACCTTTAACTTGAAATTCCTAGTTTTACTATCACAGAAGCAAATCACATTAAAAAAAATGAAAAAAAAACAAACCTTGACATGAACCACGGATAAGAAACTAGGTTGTTTAATTTAAGAGTTCCAAGCAATAGACAAAGTAAAATTCACATAGGCAAATGTTCAACCAAAAATACAAATGAAGAAATCATCACATGAAATTTTCCTTCATCCTTTCAATAGCCTACTTCAAAGCATCCTCATCTTTGGAAAAGGTAAATCTAACTAGGTTTTAATCTCAGTTGAGTCCATGTAGAAGACATTGAAAGCTCATGATGATTTTGAAGGAAATTAACCACAACAAATCAATCTTCTAGAATCACAAATACTTAGTACAAGGTAGTTCCTTCATCCCAAGGATAGAAACATAGCTATTATAGTGAAACCTAGTCGTAACCCATAAAAATTAGCTATACAAGGTCACAAGCTCCACTATATAGAATATTCACCATTCAAACTTTTCCAACAATGACAAAAATTCATCTATTTCAATGGAAATTCTATCTCTAATACATAAATATGGCAGGAAAGATGTTTTAGAGAACAAAAGAATTACGTTCTAAAACAACTAAACGAGCTAAATTAGCAATCTTTGATCTTGGGAATCATTGAATATTCAAAACTAGGTTTTATAAATATCATTAAAAATAAATCACAACATAAAGATTCCCTTCATTGAAAATCATCAATGATATGAAGAAAATAAAAAAAATTTCATTTAAAAATAAATTCATATAGATTCTAACATGCCAAGACTATTAAAAACTTGATTAACTTGCTAAGAGGCTCATATAAACGAGTGGAGATCAATTCATGTTGATAAATACACACAAAACCTAGGAAATTGGATGAGATAAAAGAACTCAAGAGGCCTTACCAATTCATGTGCATTAACAATATTAACACTACATAAGCATGTCTTAAGTAGATTAGTGATATATTTTTAGGTTATACAATAATAGTCTAAAACATATAGGTTCCTCTATATATTTAGTTAATGGTTGTGTTTCTACGAGTGAAACAATGAGAAAGATGTCAGTTAGAAAAATAAATAATGCAACAATTGTCAATCAAATAAGTCATGTAGACAAACGGTTCAATCATTATCCCTCCATAATCAAGAAAAACTCACAATCTTTGTGTTTGCACAATAATTAATTTTTGCAATTTTTTTTTTCTATGTTAATATTTTTAAAATGGGGGGACTAATGAGTAGACATTCAAAGAATTTTAATATACGCAGAATAAATTGAGTTTCAACCTAGGTTTGGAGAGTTTGTGTAGCTTCTCACGCTTTAGCCCTCCTACTGTTGCTCAATCCTGGTTTCATAGCCCCTACAGAGACCATCTCGAAGGTGAACGCTCCCCCCAACCATGCCATAGCATTTTCTACACTCATCATCTCTTTGAATCCTCCCTAGCCGAGGCCTACAATCTCCAAGTTTGTCAAAAAATTGGATGGAATCCAGGAAGTCTCACTGCCCCCTGCGATCCCTTGAATGGATGCTCTCTCCCTCGTGGAGAAAGGACTCATGGGAAATTCACGAAACTATGTCCTTCACCAAAATAGTTAGTAGGGGCTTTTATACCTTCCACTTCGAGAATAAGGAAGACAAAGATATGATCTTTAGGAATGGGCCATACTTCATGGATACTAGAGGGCTCTATCTAAAAAAATGGACACCAGACTTCGATCCTGAACTCGATGTTCTTAATGTTGTCCCAGTGTGGGTTCGTCTTCCACATCTTCCCATTCATTGTTAGGGGGATGATTCAGTTAGATCGATTGGGAATGTTGTTGGTAAGTTCATCGATAGAAGTGAGCGAAAGGATTATTTGTAAGCTTGCACAAGAATCTGTGTAGATGTATACTTAGGGAAAGGACTTCCAGAGGCAACAAAGTTGAAGCTGGACAAGTGGACACACATCCAGCAGCTGGACTACAAACAAATTCCCTTCAAGTGCAAGGTATTCAACGAATACGGTCATTTCTCTAATAGATGCACAAAATAAATAGAGGTTGAAAACACTGACCCTGAATCATAATGGGAAGTCATAAAAAAGAAGAATTTTGGCCCAAATCCTAGAAATTCTAGAGCTTCAACATCCCATCCATCCTCCCATTCTGTTATCCATAGCACCCAAACCCATATTGAACCCCCTCTAAACCTCTTTAAAACCCTTAACCCCCCCCCCCACCTCCTCCAACCCCTTTACCTCTTTATCCTCTTTGGAAGAGGAACCCCCACAACATTCCCTCCCAACCTTCCCCTCTGAATATCTACCACATCCCTCCCCTTCCAAATCATGTCCTCCTTCATCCTCAGCTGAACCATCATCTGCCTGGATAGTCACCAAAAACAAAACAAAGGAGTTTGGAACAGTCTTGGAAACCTTAAAAAAAAACTAGACTAGGAAGAAAGCTTGCTAAACATCATAGGGATGAAGCAACTGAAAAATACATTTCTCTACGAACGCAACACCCAATAGAGACCTTTACTGAAGGACTAAACAACAAGGACTTTAACCAACAAGAAACATGAGGGAAGACAGGGTCTCAACCTACATTCTTGAAATAATGAAAGCATTCACATGGAACTATAGGGGATTAGGGCACCCCTCTAAAAATAATGCCCTAAGAAATATCATTAAATAGGAACAAATAGACATAGTTCTTCTCCAAGAAACCAAGCAAGGAGAAAAATATATGGGAAACATCATAAACAAAATTAGAAACTACACAAGCACAATAGTATATTCCAAAGGTGCTTCGGGAGGAATAGCAACAATCTGGAACCAAAACTCATGGAAGCAATTGTCAATTATAAGGGCCCAAGATTGGATAAAAGTCAAGTTACAAAACATCCATGAGGATGTAATGATAATATTTTATAACATTTATGGTCCAAATCACTATAGAGATAAAGAAGTTTGTTTGCGCACTTTAAAATCTAACATGGAAGGGGAGGACAATAACAATGTCATGATTGGAGGGGATCTGAATTTGGTAATGCAAGAAAAATAGAAAAGAGGGGGCACTTTTACTCCAGACACTTCAAGAGATCAGTTGGAGAATATCATACAAGAACATGAATTGGTGGACATCATCCCCAAAAATATAGTTCTTACATGAAGCAACTGCATACTTGGGCCAGAGAACATCATGGAAAGACTTGACCGCTTTTTTGTTGTTGTCTCCCTCATCTCCCACTTCTCCATTGCAACCTCCACCATTTTTCCTTGCTCGGCCTCGGATCGCTATCCTGTCACCCTTTTCCTAGGTGATCAATATTCCCTCAGGCATCTTCCCTTCCGATAAAACCCTCTATGGAGTGACTCCACTGAGGAAATATTCATTGTGGAAAGCAATTGGCAGCAGCATGTTGAGGGATATCCAATGCACATATGGGAGACGAAACTGAAGCTTACGCACACAGCTCTCAAAGGCTAGGAAAAATAATATTATAGAGAACCAGAAATAGTTAAGCAGGGCACTAAAATAAAGTTAGAAGAAGTTAAAAAATATATAGATAACCAAGGGGTGACCAAATAAATGCATGAGTAGGAAAAATAACTATATTGGGCTTTATATAAAACAAATAGAAATGAAGAAGAAAAATGGAGACTTAAATCTAGGAATCTCTAGCTTTAGGCTAGGGATAAAACTACCTCCTTCTTTCACAAGCGGGCCAATGTCAGAATATCGAGAAATATCATTACATCCATATCCGATGATGAACGTAACATGTACACCAAGCAATATGCAATAAAATCAGCAGCTCACTGCCATTATAAATTCCTCCTAATTGAAACTATGGAGGTGGAGGAGTACATTGATCTCTTGGTACACACTCCTAAAATGATCATTGAAGAGATAAAATCCTCCCGAACCAAGGACATTGAAGAGCACGAAATTATCAAGCCAATATGGACCCTCCATCCTAACAAAGCACTGGGCCCAGATGGATTCTCCATCAACTTCTATCGGACCTTCTAGGAAGTCATTAAAAAAAACCTCATCAAAATTATCCAATGGGCTCAAAATTTTAAAAAAAAAAATATTGGGGGCTTCACAAACTCGACATTTCTTGCCCTCATCTCTAAAGAAACCCGTCCATCCACCTTCTCCATATTTAGGCCAATATCCCTTTGTAACTCCTCATATAAAATAACTACCGAAGTCCTCACCACACACATCAAAATCTACCTCCCCAATCTTATCTCTGAAAATCAAGGCAGATTCATATCAAATAGGAAAATCACTGACTCCATCTTTCTGGTCCACGAAGCCATTCACTCCAACATGATGAGATTGGAGAAGGGATTTTTTTTGAAACTAGATCTTGCCAATGCCTTTAACAGAGTGAGGCACTCCTTCCTCCTCTCTGTCCTAAAGAAAATGGGCTTCGATGCAGAATTCATATCACTCATTCAGGCCTGCATAACCAACACCTATATCTCCCCTCTGGTTAATGGAAGACTTGGACATTATTTCCAATCCACAAGAGGCTTAAGACAAGGCTGCCCCTTATCCCCATTCCTCTTCATTCTCATGGAAAAATCTTTCAGTCAGGCATTGGACTACAATCGCAGAGATGGCTTAATCGTAGGTATCAAATTTAGCAATGGGGTCAAAAACATGAATCATTCTCAGTTTTATGATGACACCCTACTGATGGGAGGGGCTACTTGCATAATAGACAGGAGATTTAAAACGCAGCTTGACAAATTCATGCACTATTATAGAGGTCAGATCATTTATCATAAAAGCTGCATTTATGGATGGAATGCAACTATAAACACCATACATATTATTGCCAAAATCTTTGGGGTTCCATACAAATGGAGCTAGAACCATTTTAACTACCTAGAGATTCCTGTCAGCAACGGACCGTTAAGGACAGAGGTATGGAGCATCACCATTGATAAGATGACAAATAGAGTCCAATAATGGGGAGCCTCTTTTTTATGCAGGAATGCAACAGAATATAGAAATAACCATAAACATAGAGATGCAGCGGAAATAATGCTTCATTTCATTAATATCAAGTAACAGAAATATGCTTACAGACATAATGGAAATAAAATAGCTAGGGTGCTGGTAGCGAATCTCTGAGAAGAGATGTGCCAGCTACAGACCTCTGAACTGTGTTACAATGAGGCTCGAGGGCCTATTTATTATTGAGAAAACAATGGAGAACTCTAAAAATCCAAAAACCTAACCCTAGGAGATGAAGAGCCAAAACTATGGGCCCCGTTTGGGTAAATTGGTGTTTCAACTTTCTGGGGTTGTAAATTTGGCATACTATCTCCGTTTGACGCACATGATACATCATTAAAAATATCTATCCGAGGAATACAACTACTATCGCGAATATCAATTTTGAAATAGAATCATATTTTTCGGAGGCGCAATGCCCAAAAACGTTGTTTAGGGCCTCAAAATGGCTCCAGAAGTTCAGGACCCGGAAAATTGCTAAAAATAGTAAGTTGTGCTGCAACTTAAAAACTGAAAGAACTGATGGTGGGGGTTCAAATGGAATAGGTGGGTGGCCACCAATATCCACCTAGATCATTAAGGCCCCAAAACGGCTTCGGGAGTGCAGGACCTGAAAACCTACTAAAAATAGTAAGGTGTGCTGAATGTGAAAAGCTGCAAGAATTGATGGTGCGGGTCCAAATGGAATAGGTGGGTGGCCACCAATATCCACCTAGATCATTCCTCCCTCCTTAGGAAGCAATGGTCCCCATTGCGTTGAGATCCTCCAAGAGATGAGGCAAATTCTATTGAATTGGTTATTAGATTTGTCGAAGATGTCATGGACCTGCGGGCAGACATGCTGGATGCGTTTAGTAAATTGTGTTTCTTTATCAGCCTTAGACATCACATGTGTAAATTATGTCTCTGTATTCGCATGAGGTATGGAAACATCAAGCAGTCGTGCGTTGGGGGTCAGAGCAATGGAGTGCTTGGCTTGACGGTGTAGAGGAACCTCTGTGAGTGAGGAGAAGATTTCCTTGTATTCCTCCCTGAATTTTTCCATCTGCTGCAACCATGTAGGGGAACCCTATTTCGAGGTTGTGGCCATAATATTCTTCTTTCCATGTGAGAGAGTTGTAAGGAAAATAAATTTCCTGGTTTGGGAAACAATCTTACTGTGTTGTTTTGCAGTAGTCAAAGAGACGACGGGAGGCGGTACTACCTCCGGTATCTTGTACAAGTTATTTCCCAAAGTAATAACAACAGCACAAGGACTAGACTCATACACAGCATGTCACCTCCACAAGTATGGTTGGCCTAATAATACATCAGCTACATCAAGAGGAGAAAAATCACACAATACCTCATCCGTGAATGGCTTGATATTGTACGGAAGGTGACACTGCTGGCAGATGTGGAGATCTCTCCCTGGGTGGAGCGACCCGATGGTATATGGTTGTGGGTGTTCTATGTTTATTAGGCTAAGCCACTTCACGACCTCTGCTGAAATGAGGTTCTTTTGGCTTCCGCTATCGATAAGAAATTGTAGTGGAGAACCCTTCACCCACATCTATGAATGGAAGAGGCACTCCCTCTCCTCTGGATCCTCAGGATCCTCCCTCTGGATTTTGGTGGTGGAAACAAATGGCACTAGGATCCGCATCAATGATTTTCTTCCCTTTGTCATTGCCTTTTTCTTGTTCTGACTCAGGATCATAAAATGCATCTGATTTGGGTTCCTTAAGTTCGGCCACCAATGACTGTTTGGCCTAACACTTGTTTGTGCTATGAGTGGAACTGTTATTAAATTCACACCACTTCCCTGTGTCCTTCTTCGGATTTGTGGTGTTGTTCTGAGTCACACTGCTTTGGCCTTGTCCCTTGTTCTTCGGTTTGGGGCCACCTTTCAGATTTGCAAATCTAAAGTCTCGATTCTTCTACTTAAATTTCTAGTCGATCTTGCGGCATAGTGGTATGTCGTGCCAAGCGATGTAATGTCGAGGAACTCCATTTCCTCCTGAATGTGTTTGTGCAGATAGCTGCGGTACTTGAGCACCAAATGTCTCTCTGAATCTTTAATACCCAACTTTGTGCGCAGGGTATGGAACAGATTCGTCAGTTCGTGCACATCTTGATCCCTTTGTTGCCGCATTGTGGTCCATTGGATGTATTTGTCCTCATAGCTCCCCACGGGGTAATATTGTTCCTTGATGCCGTCTCAGAACGAATTCCAAGTGTGTGTGGCTAAGAACGGAGAGAGTTCCCCTTCGTCCTCTTGCTCACAGTAGGTTTCCCACCAATCTTTGACATAGGGGGCACCTTTGAGGAGTGAAAAAATAATCTTTTCTCGGTCAGAGAAATCATGGACCGAGAAATACCCTTCCAGCAAATTCAACCATCTATCTACGACATCTGCATCTATTTGGCCTTCAAATATAGGAATGTCAAATTTTACCTATACCTTGAAGGGAGTGGTGCCTCCAAAGTGGCTATTGGATGTAGATGCACTATAGGTGGGCAGTTGTTGAAGGATCTGAGCAAAGTTATCCATCATCGCGTTCCTTTGTTTCTCAAGGGCCTCCTCGAGCAATATTTTGATAGGATCTCCTGCTCCCTCATATTTTTTTTCTTCCGCCATGGGAGGTCATTGGGGTTTGCGAGGCTGATCTTGCAAGGGTTCAACCAGATCGAGCCCTAAATCCTTATACCCTGACCGCGTTGGGGACATGCAAAGAAAAACAAAGAAAGAGCAGACCGATC
This sequence comes from Pinus albicaulis, assembly GCA_034641835.2. Lineage (NCBI taxonomy): Eukaryota > Viridiplantae > Streptophyta > Pinopsida > Pinales > Pinaceae > Pinus > Pinus albicaulis. Next base: position 446,074,084 of record CM076575.1, on the reverse strand, counting down.
TGATACCACTGATCTAGATTTATGCAGAAATGCAAAAAAATATAGAAATAACCATAAACATAGAGATACAACAGAAATAATGCTTCATTTCATTAATATCAAGTAACAGAAATATGCTTATAGACATAATGGAAATAAAATAGCTAGGGTGCTGGTAGCGAATCTCTGAGAAGAGAGGTGGCGACTACAACCTCTCAACTGTGTTACAATGAGGCTCAAGGGCCTATTTATTATTGAGAAAAAAATGGAGAACTCTAAACGTCCAAAAACCTAACCCTAGGAGATGAAGAGCCAAAACTACGAGCCCCGTTTGGGTAAATTGGTGTTTCAACTTCCTGGGGTCGTAACTTTGGAATACTATCTCCGTTTGACGCACATGATACATCATTACAAAGATCTATCCGAGGAATACAACTATTGTCGTGAATATTGATTCTAGTAAGGAATCGAATTCTAGAACAAAAACATATTTACCAGAGGTGCGATGCCCAAAAAACGTCGTTTAGGGCCTCAAAATGGCTCCGGAAGTTCAAGACCCGAAAAACTACTAAAAATAGTAAGTTGTGCTGCAACTTAAAAACTGAAAGAACTGAGGGTGGGGGTTCAAATGGAATAGGTGGGTGGCCACCAATATCCACCTGGATCATTAAGGCCCCAAAACGGCTCCCGAGAGTGCAGGACCCGAAAACATGTTAAAAATAGTAAGTTGAGCTGAATGTGAAAAGCTGCAAGAATTGATGGTGCGGGTCCAAATGGAATAGGTGGGTGGCCACCGATATCCACCTGGATCACTCTTGGCTCAATCTAGTTGGGCGTGTGGTCCTCTTAAAGGCTGTCCTCTCCGCTCTACCCCTTCACCACTTCTCTCTTCTCTACGCCCCTATCAGTATCTAGCATAAAATGGAAGTAATTTTAAGACAATTTTTATGGAAAGGTGGAAAAAGTGAGAAAAATAAGTTCAATCTGGTCAAATGGAGACAGGTAACTCAAACGTATGAAAATGGTGGTCTTGCTATTCGCATACCCAAACTGTTGAATGTTGCCTTTGGAGGGAAAATAGTGTGACATTACTGAGCAACAAACATGGTGAAAGAAAAAATGGAGAGGATATATCTCTCTACTTCAAGGGAAAACCTTTAGATCAACTCATCCTCAACATGCCTTACTCTCGTATCTAGACTCTTTGCAAAAAATCCATCCCCTTTCTTCGGAACAATATCTCCAAGTTCCATATGGAGGACGCAACATAAAAATTTGGACTGAAAAAATAATGGGTAAGCCTCCACTTTTAAATAATCCAAGCACTCTGCGCATACAAATGAATCTTCGAGAGCATGGGATTAACACCCTAGATCAAATTTCTAGCTGGGAAGAGAGTTACAACAATTGGAGGGGTTGGATGTTTCCAAATATCCCCCCCCCCCCCTCCCCCCACCTCCATAATGAAAAACCTAATATGGAGGGAATGCTCCACAAAGTTGCCCCTCTTGCAAAAGATAAAGAAGATAGCTATAAATGGGACCCCTCTAGGTCTTCTTACACCTTAAAAGTAGGATACGAGACTCTTTGCAATGAGCACTTCCCCACTCCTCCATGGGAAATCTGGAAGCAGGTTTGGAAATCTGAAGCTCTCCCTAACATCAAAATCTTCATCTAGGCCCTAGTAAAGGAGAATATTTTGACAGCAGACAATATAAAAAAAGAGAAGCATACAGGGAGCCTCTAGATGACCCCTATGCTCCATGGTAGAGGAGACAATTCATCACCTCTTCATAGAATGCTCCTCTGCTAAAGACTACTATGACTCCCTTTCAGATCCCTTTCAAGTTGAGATGGGTGCAAACACCTCATTTTCGTATTTCATTTCCAATTGGAAAAAGAGCTACCCCTGGGGGAAAATAGGAAGAATGTTTCTAAAAGAGTCTGGGACACTCTACCATATGCCACTCTACAATATGCCCTCCTCTGGAACATTTGGCTTATGAGGAACAAAGTCACCTTCCAAGATCATAAACCATGCATTACAAAAGTGCAGAGCAAGGCCTGGAGCCTGACTGTTGAGACCATCATAGCAAAAAACAACAGTCAACTCAACTTCAATGATTTGTATGTCGAGGAAAGGCTTATCCTCGGAAGAGTTCTCGACACACTCCCGAAGTGTAGCAAACCCCTTGCTCTTCAACCTCTTCGTAAGGATTAGTGGAAGATTAGGATTAAAGAAAAGGAGTTCATTGAATGGCTTGATGGAATCAAAAGGCCCACACTCTTCTTTGATGGAGCCTCAAATTAAAGGAAAATCGTAGAATAGAAGGAGCTGGAGGCCACATTGTGGATGAGCAGGGTAGCATTGTTGCCACCTTCGAATGGGGATTGGGTCGACTGTCAAATAATAGAGAAGAAGCATTCGCCTTAATGCAAGTCCTTCAAATCATGAAAAGATTAAAGATCCAAAATGCTATGATTTTCAGGGACTCGACAATAGTCATCAACATGATGTTGAACTCACCTTTGTCTCCCAACATCACCCTCAGCAGACTAATCATAAGGTGATGAAAATTGAGTAAGGAAATCATAGATATTACTTTCTATCACATCCTTGAGTCTAACAACAAGAAAGCTGACTCACTAGCCAAAAAATCATGCCACATACCCCCTGGTCAACTCTTTTCCCAAGATAGCACCACCTACTCCCCTATTCCATGATTTTCCCTCACTGCGTGATTACTGCCATGGTGATCTTATGTGCCTCCCAAAAAATTTTCTTGGAGATCTGCCATGATCATTCCCTCCCCTGCAATTTACTCATGAACCTGTCCCCCTAGGATTCTCGCCCTCCCCTCATCCCCAGCTAGCCTTCCATTCCCTCCTCTCCTATTTATTCCTCTTCCCCCTCCTTCACATACCACAAGTTATGCAGTGTTCATTGCTCTTTATTTCACGATCCATGGCTCCCAATCGTTGTCTAACGGTGCCCTTTCTGCCTCCCCAAATCCATTCTCCCTCTCCTATTCATCCTGATTCCTCCTCCTTCGTAGATCACTAGCTACGCAGCACTCATTCAACCTTTGTACTTCCCTATAGCACTCTATCTCATGATCCTCAGGCTGTCAATCCTCACTGTCTAACAGTTCCCTCTTTGCCTCCTCAAATCCATCCTTCCTTAGTTGTGATCGTGCCCTTCCATCCTTCAGCCAATATGAGTAACGAGAACTGCTTCCACTACTCCGATCTGTAAGCAGAGATGGATTTGATAAAATCACAGTTAAAGATAATGCAGGACAAACACCAGGTGGACACCAAATTCCTCCAACACCAAGCACAATCACTCACATAGCAGCTGAGGGGAGCTAACAATCATTGTGCTCACATTGAAGAATCCCTGGAGATCATGTGCTACATTGTGGACAAGTGAACTGTTCAGAGTTCAAGCTCCAACAATGTTCCCAATGCTAACTCTGACAACAACCACGATACCACAGGCATTTCAAATGCCTGAAAAGGTAGCGGGAACTAGTGTCCATTCCTCCATCTATCACATTTAATATCATGTCTTTTAAGTTTGCAGTTATGTTACTTCAATTTGTTAGGATTTATAAAGAATCGGATATGCAACATAGTAGCAATAGTCAACATGTAGGAGGTTCGGTTTTTGCCACATCACCCCTCCTTGACATTCTAATTCACTACTCGAATGTAATAAGGATTTCAATACCACTTTTTTGGAATATAAATAGTCACTGAATTTGTTTAAAAAAATAAATAAATAAATAAATAAATGGGGAAAAAATACAAACCCCTAAGAGAAATGTTCTTTTTTTCACAAGCAAGAAAAATAAAAGAAAATCTCATTATCCAAAATTGGCATTTGCATGGGAAACTCAACAAACATTTTTGATGGAAATGTCTTAGTGTTGTATGGCCCTAATTCTATTACAACATCCTGCTAACCACGAAAATATCATGTCATACACCCTTATATTTTAGCTTGTTCACATTACCAATGGTATCCAAGCTCTCCACATCCAGAGTGATGGTTTTACTTGTAAGGACATTTATAAATATTTTCATCCCAACTTTTAAACAAAGAACTAGATCAAAAGTAAATTCATACTAAATATTATGGTAGGCCAAGGTCCTCCAACCATCCTCTAGCTACTTACCAACAAAGATAAGTCACTCCTGGTTATTGGGAAATCCTTGTTTGTCCTAGATATTAACCTTGATGTTGTCAATTGTTTGAGCTCTCAACACCAAATGTAAATGTATTTTCAATGATTCGTTTAGTAAAGATATTCATACCACTTGTCGATAGAAACAAAATTGAGAAATATCATCATGGGGATTTTAGTGATAAGGACAATAGAGAACATGACTCAAATTTGATAAGTACAACTTATTATGTGTTTATTCAAATGTGGTCCACTTTCCAAATTGTAATCCAAGCTTAAGCATAATAAATCTATTTGATCAGCTCTCGTTTTAGCTTTGTATCAAAATGTGAATTTCATTTTCCAAACTAAAGCAGGATTTAACACAGTAAGTTTGTTTGGTCAACTCCATGGTACATAATGACACTTGCAAGATTTGAATTAAATGTTTTTCTTCAAATAACCTAGGAACAATACTTCATAGTATTGATCTCCATTTGTAGAAAATCTCTAAAACAACTATAATACCATGTAGAAATTATATCAGTGGATTCAATCCGATCATGTAATGTACTAAAACAAAATACTGAATCCTTCTACAATATTTGCGAAATATAAAACACACTCTCTCAATCACATGCAAGTAAGAGAAAGGAAATTATCAATCACAAAACACAATATGTTCTTGGGGAAATCACGTGCTCAAAACCCCTATATAATATATTGTACATAGTCAAATAATCATGAAACAATACAATGCTTTCTCACACGAAGAAAATCCTTTACTATCCTGACTGTCTCACTTTGATCCTGCTCAAATTTGTCTAGCAATTCTTAGGTAAAATTGACCAAAACTTTGCCAACTCTAATCCCCTCCTTAGCACAGCCTTTCTCACGCAATACATACGTAATTAATCCCTATTAAATAGGATAATTAGCCTTCCTTGATTGTGCAATCCCTATGGAGACTTCCTTTGACTTTATAACTGCACCTGGGGAGTTCACCAAAAATACAACTGATAGTTTACTTGTATTAAACCTTTGTCTCAACTCGAAATTCTGGAGCTAACTAATTCTATCACACTTAGTTAACTATTACAAGTTGTTATGATCTAAGACTACAATTTTCTTTTAATTTAATTAAGGTATAATTAAATCAAAAGCCTCACATGGTAACCATTTATGGGTGCCATTTTCTAGATTTTGTTTCTGGATGCCAATTTCACTGTTTCTTGTTGCGAATTTCAACACCATTATACAAGTGATGTTAATCACTTTATTTAAATTTAAAAGGTACTATAATTATCTTCTTGTATTTTTTAAGGTACATAGCATTCCATGTAAGCTTTAATGGCTTCAGGAAATTATGGAAATACTGCTTACATTTGGAATTGGAAAACAAGAATACCTATGAATTTCCAAGCAAGAAAGTCAACATGGACAATACCCATCACCAACTTATGGGAATGTGTAAACTAATAGAGTTTGCAAATCATACATAATCTGTTATACAGAGTTTGCAAACACCCTCAAATCACTTAATATAGACATGAAACATTTTCTAAGTGATAGACTCTTGAGTCTTAACATAACCACATGTAGAGGTTCATAATATCTACCAACCTGAGAATTGGATCAAATAAGCCTGATACCCTTGCCAGGGTAGATCATTGCACCATTGAAGCAACAATTTATTGTCTTGCAAATATCGGAGAGAGATAGGACTTAGAAAACATATCAAATAGATAGACTATCTAGGAGAATTAAAAATTAACAAGAAAAACATATATGTTATCTTATAGTCTATTGGAAAATGGGGGAACTATGCAATCCTACACAACTAATAGATCTCCACCACATGCACAAACACACAACATTTTTTTTATATAAAGATGATACAAATGATGGAAGAAAGGAAAAAGTTCTCCAAATTTCCAGTAATGACAAAATGAGGTGATAACACTCAAAATAGGTACATCATACAACAATGGAAATGCGGGAATGCCAAAGCCATCTCTTGAAAAGGATAGAAAAAAACTCCACTAGTAAAAAGGAAAAAAACAAGAGGAAAAAACATACCACGTAAATTATTTAAAAATAGCAAGGACCAAACATTAAAAATCATCAGCACGACCTCAATAAAACCTTCATAAATCAAAATTTCTAACAATAAAAACCTAGAAATAATGTTCTCCCACCATATAAAACAATGATAATGGAAAACATACTTCAGAACCATGACAACTAAATATATTTCTCTACTCTTGCAACTCTATCCACGTCTCGAATATATCTAAAAATCATCACAATGCACTTTAGTTGTCAAAGCACACATTAGAAAGAGCAATAGAGACATCATATAAAATCTAAGATAATATACATGATATTAAAAATCCGTGGCCCAAATACAAACAACTTCTAGGAACTGAAAACCTTCAAAAAGGTATGATAACTCATTTTAACGGAAAGATATGCATCATAGGAAGAGTTACAAGATATGATAAAGGCTTGAAAGAAGAAAACATAATACCTATAAATAGAAACATAGAAGAAAGGCCCCAAAACCCCAATGGCTCAGAGATAACAAAATGTGTGTTATAGGAAAGAAATAAGAATGTGCACACTTGAAAATCCTAGAAACCCTAAATAAAATCAATGTAAACAAGCAAAAGTTGAGAAGGTACAATATTAATACTAATAGTGAACCCTCACATTCTTGAATGTAACAAATAAAAGTCATTTATTAAAATCTCACATAGGAAAAAGAACTTTAAATATTCAAGATTTTACACAATTTAAACTCAAAATACTAAACAGTGGGAGCCATTACAAGGTAAGTGTAATGTAATAGATTTGCAAAGGCCTACCAATATTTTGATGGACCACAAAAATTCTTCAAAATCAACATCTAATCATAAATTATGAATGAAAACTTAAGGATCTTGAGGTCTCGGACCTTTCAAAGGAAAATGTATGAGGCAAAAAACATGAAACCTTCAAAAAAATAACGCAGAGCCAAATAAATACAAGGAAATGATCATTTCTCTAGAAAAATTTCCATTAATGTATTAGAAGAAATAATATGGATAAATAAAATCTCTTCAAGAGGCATACCATTGAATCAAAACCTCTCTTAGAAACTATAATTTGACTTAATGATTTGATGGGTGCAAGGTCAATATTCATTGTCATGCCATCAATAAACACAAAGATTATGTAATTTTTAAATATTTTAATTCATTTTATTATAATTTTTTTAAATAAATGTCACATCCAACCATAAATATTTGGCTTAGTTCAACTTATATAACGTTTTTCACTCAAAGAGTTTGATGATACAATTAGTATGAATGCTACTTTTTGTTGTTTAAAATACATTTTTGAAAGCATAAATGGATTGAGCACCCTCTGCAACTGATTTATACAAATTAAAGAACTTAAACTCAATTTTTTAAAAATCTCTCTCAAATTTTGATTATAATTAATCAGAAAAATAATTGTAGGTTTTAACCCTGTACAACAGAGATACACAGAGATACACAGAGATAAAACAGATATACACAGAGATTTTCCCTTGGATCCCAAATCGGGATGACCAGCTTGATTTTTCATTATATTCCTTTAGTGTTACAACACATATATATACATGTCCAAGCATACATAAACTCCAATCCATTAACTCTGGATTAGAACATAACCGTAGTTCCCTTGACCGGATCTACAAAATACCATGGGCCGAAAACCATCATGCCCCAAAACCATGTGCAAACCCATGCACAAAAACATGGGCGGGTTTGCCCACCGAAAAATAGGGTCCAAATTTTTTTTTCTAGGGGCGCTGCCGCGGACCCCCCTGAATAGGAGGGGCTCCCACCCCCTCTGTGACCCCCCTGCTGCGCCCAATCCAACGTACAAGAGGGGCTATCACCCCCCTATGACCTCCCAAACATAATTAGTTGTGGAAAGAATATAACACATACCCAACAAAATGTCATTCCTAAATAATTTGTTCAATCAAATTTATTAATAAAATATTTTAAAATGTCAAACTATAAATTTAATTAAAAAACAATATTACAAAAAAAATTAAAAATCAAAAGTACCTAAAACCTATTTCTATATTCCCTACAACATAAAAGACTAATAATTCTCACCCTTAACACTATAACCTATAATCATTAAATGTATTCAAACAATCTCACACATGAGTTAAAATCATAATATAAGTCAACAACATAAAAATGTGCATTGTTACCAACTTATCTCGCTATACATATTTCCCATGCTATAGCTTCATTAATATACTAACAAAACTATATCCTTGGAAATATGTATGGCCCTCGTGAAAAGTCAATTAACTTTCGTTAGCTTTAATTATTAATACGAAGTCATATCAATTACCTAATTATATGGTTCTTGTCACTAATTAATTTATGATTGTGATTGTGATAATTTTATAGTTAAGTTATGCGGTTGAGGATCAGAGTCGTTACCCGGTAAAGATTAGCCGTCATTCGTCGGTAGCAGGCAACAATGTCAGCCATAATTGTTGAAAATTCTAATTCAAAACAAAGGTAGCGCCAAAATGGCTTTCATCTCACTGTAGTTGTGTGGGCGACAAAACGCACATTCAAGGTGGGGAATGGCAGCAGGACTCGAGAGGGACGTTAATGTAAGGTTAATAATCATTTTTTGTTTTCATTATGGAAGCCAAATATCTGATTTTGGCTTTGGCCTGGACTTCCATGTGCGCAACAACCCTCACATTGTCTTTTATGTTGTCTCATTTTGGTAGGAATGCATACACAAACACGGACAGCACACGACGAGTTTCCTCGTAATAGAGGCCAAAGCAGAGTCGTCCTGTATTCTACTATTACTATTGGATTTCGCTGTTTTTCTTAAGTTGTGCAGTGAAAATCGCACATCCCTGGTCCCGTTCAATGTCTGAATTGGGACTAGTCCAATGGAGAATTCCATGGACGTTTAAGAGAGGTCGGACGGACCTGTGGAATCTCGGAAGAATCTTCTGCTTCGAAAGTGGGCTACTGGGTGGGAACTTTCATAGGCTTTTGATCCGTTGTGCGTGTTAGGGTTGGAATTTCAAAACAGATTTATGAGTGGTAGTGTTGGAATTTCGAAACAAAATTAAGAATTAAATGAGTTGATTTTTACATTTTATATTTACTAGTTTTCTACATTTTGAAGAAAAAAATTTCACAATTTCACAAATTTTTTAATTGTATTTGACATACAAATCACTTCGTTAAAAAACAAAATTTGCCCATCAAATTCTTTCCCTAAAGTGGGGATGAGGATAGGGATGCAGATACATGAAGATACACGATGTGAGATGTGAGGTGAGAGTATGTGGCTACAATGTCAAGTCGTCTGCAGGAGGGATAGGAGGGGGAAATGGCTATTGATGTTATTATGATAAGAAAAGTTCACGGGAATAGCATTTGGTATTGTTGTTGTAGGTGGAGTGGGGGACTGTTGGAAAAGATGAAGTAAAGGTCAATTCATGGCGTGGCCCTTGCGCCCCCACGCGATTGCAGAGTGAGATCGTGTATTGTGTCCGACAAAACACGCATCCATATCGTCACCAACTAACTTTATTACCTCTGCCAAAGCCGTGCCGACTGCTGTGTTAGATCCACTGTCAGGCAATGCTACCCTTATCAGTCATCGGTCCCTGGTTGGCTCTAACCACATCCCATCGCTTTGCTTTTCTGTCTCTGGAAAATCGCAAACAGAAAGCACCGTATTGGCATAGTATTAATAGTAGTATATGCTTTTTTTTCTTGATATTGATGGAATGTTTCATATGAGACTTAAATAGGTTTAATTAGTCATCTCAAAATTGCAGAAAACCAACTCGAATTGTAACATCGCAGAACTTAAATTTGGATGAACTCAGATTGTCCACAAACCGCTTAGATTTTTTTTTTGGGAAAATCAAATTGCAAAAAAAAAAAAGTAATTGAACACTAATTTATCAATTTATCTTTATGGATTTGGAGTGTGATTTGAAATGGTATTTGTTTAGTCAAGAGTTTATCTTTTTAGACTTGAAAAAAATTAGATTAATGATTTAATGTGTAGCTTTTTACACAACATCAACTTGCTTTTTACACAATATCAACTCCATGAAATGATTGTAATGAGTCAACTTGCATTGGCTGATAACTACCAATAATAATTTTACCACTGCTACTGATTTTACAGCTAAGTCATTGTAGGTTTTACAACCCTGGTAAATAATAAATAAAAATTAATCTTGATGTTGTATCGTGGGCTCCTGTCCTTGCAGTGCTGGAGGGAGGGGCTTCAACTGGGTGATGTGTTGTTACAAGGGCACAGGTGACAGACGGATAGAGAGATAAAAAGAAATTTGAAGTAAAGCTATTGACAATCTAGGGCCGCCGCCGGCCTGCTTGGCCCGGGCTCCGTGCTGAATCGAGTAAAATCTGCAACGCCAGGCAGGCAGGAACACATATGCAATCCGTGAACATGTGAGCGCTGCAATCACGTGGGAATGGAAAAGGAGACTCACTGCGTCGGGTGGTCCCCCCCCACCCGAACTTAGTGCAGAGAAACAGACGCCCCCAAACACAAAATAATAAATATTGTTAATCACGAAACGAGTGTGATCTTGAGTTAACCACGTTTTAGGTTTAGATGGAATTCCCCACAGTGACAGTTTACAATCCATTATTACGTGCGGACAGGTGGTATAGAATTGATCTTCGGCGTAATAAATTTTTAATTAATTCAAAGGCGGGATTTGATTTAATTTGATTTATCAGCAAGAAAAAAAAATAAAGTATTTTTAACGGACGATGTTAAAAAAAAATTATGGGATAGATTGCATTTGTTCAGTGGAGTTTTACATTAAACTATTTCAATTTTTTTACAAATTTTTAGTTAAATAGATTATTTTTAAAGTTAGTTATCAGAATATTTGTATAATTTTTTCTGTTGTTTTTGAAAGTCTTGTTTTTGTTTCTATTTTTAAAAAAGCAAAAATTACACACTCTTTTCTGCTACATTTGTTTTGTTCTTTTCCGTATCATATTTTACAATTAATTCTTAATTAAACAATAAAATTTTAAATCTTCAAAAAATATTAACCCCTATATACTTTTTACTGCTGAACAAATAAATTCAAAGTTCATTGTCATTTGAAAGATAAAAAATTTACAAGTGATAACAAAAATGCCATTAGAAATATCATGTCTTTGAGGGTTTCTAGAATGAGCGGCTCGTTGCAATTTATAACAGTACCTCCGACTTTAAATTCATGAAGAGCCTTAATCACACAATTAATTACTGTTGCACTATTCCGTCTAGACCTGAATTTGACGTTCCACGTTTTTTTGCTGGAAAGGTGTCACCTAAAAAGATTTGAAACAGTAAATTTGAAGTGTAAGTATATAATTTGCCCATGTTTAATCAGTATTTTAATTCCAATTATCAACCATATATATAGCTATCCGTTCATTAATGAGCTGAGCAATATAGGTCGCTAGTCCGATTTAACCTAGTACATTATTTTAGGATGACATATACTGTTTTTGCTCATTAATGGACAAATAGCTCTATGTATATACTGTTTTATCACCATTCTTTGGTGAATAAGTTGTAAATGAGGATTTTATAAACACAAAAAATATAAAAAATGTATTAAAGAAGTGTTTAATTAAACACCATTAACATACATTACATTAAAAGAAATCAATGGTACCTATCTAAAATAGTAAGAGATTATGGTTAGAAAATTCTTCTTCTTAAATATAAGTACGGAAAGTCTGCTTCAAAGTCTACTTCAAATAACTACTGCAAATCTACCTCACAATCATGAATCTATAACTACTGCAAATCTACCTCACAATCATGAATCTATATAAAACTTAAAGGGACTAGAAAAACAAATATATAATGGTCATCAAATTTTCAGTCCACAAACAAGTTAAATTTGAAATTCCAAAGGTTACTCCCTTCTGTTACCTACTTCGTCAAATTTTCTTTGAATCAAGAAGATAAATTTGAAATTCCCAGGGTTACTCGCTCTTGTTACCTCCTCACTAACTCCATTTTGTTGGCTTCCATTTGTTTGTGGCACCAGTCCTTTTCTGTTTAATTAAAAGAGAGCTGATTTATGCACTCTAGCCATCAAATCCACGGGCACCCCTTTTGACTCAATTCTGCATTTATAGCTTTGGAGTTTTAGAGGTATCATGATCTAGGCCTGCACCACCAATTATTTTTATGTAGTATTGTCAATGTCATTGTCTTATAAAAGCTGTGATTGCTTTTTAAAGAATTTTATACCGCACATCAGCAATGCAAATAAAGAAAGATTTATCTACTCCTAATAATCTACTAATTTTGAATTAAAAACACTTAAATTTCAGATTTCAAATTGACTTTTAAAAATTTCTATGACGATATCACCTCTATAGGCAAACAGTGATTTATCTACTCTCTAAAAATATCAAAATTTTGAGTCAACAACTAAATCAAGTTGCTGATGAACGTGATGTTCGGTTTCCGTCTTCAAATGCATAAATCAAGGGTAGTTAGTCTAAATCGAGCAAAAATTCAAATGCTTAAATTAAGGGTAGTTAGTCTAAATCTAGCAAAAATTCCAGATTCGAAAGATATATATTCCTCTTTTCTACGTACATTGAGACTTTGAGACTTTTGCTAGTTTTGTTCAGATTAATCCCCAGCACCAATTACGTTCTATATGCTAATAGAGTAATGAACTTTTCAATACATGTGGGATTATAGTTGTGAATTTCAACTTGGTATAACTGGAAAGCAACTGCTCCGGTTTAGATATCATATAAATTTTGATTAAATGTGGGCATGAATTAAAATTTGTACAATTCGAGATCCACTCATACGAATTTGACACCTGGAAACTGGGGAAGGTGATTGGCCAACCAATTTGCTTTCGTCTCCACTTCTTTCTTGGCTGTTGCGGTTGCTGTTGCTTGCCTCCCAGGCAAATTTAATGCCCTCTATCCACGGAGATGGAAAGGGCAAATAAATTGAAGTTTGAACAGAAAGAAACAATCGCTGAACAGAAAAAAACAACTCATACTTGCCTACATTGAATATGCGGGGGTAAAGAATCAAAAGGAATTTGTCTTTTAATCGAATTTCTCATTGAAGTTTCTTAAATTTTTTCCCTTGTAAATATTCAGTGCTGAAAAGGAAATAACGATGACTACCGAGCTGGTCCAATGGCCAATCTTAATGTGAAAAAAGGACAAACCGTGCTTCCCTGGAGTCGGGGGAAACGACAGATGTTAAAATCCTGAATGTGCTAGGGAGAGCACGGACTTTGAACTCTAGACCTCCGTGTGAAGTGGGTTAATGAGCCCTCCCGACGCGTGGATGATGGTCTCGACTGTAATGTAAACCATATGAAAGATGCTCGATGAAAACAAATAGAAAGTTTTTAACGAGTTATTCTGTCGGGGAAGAGCAGGACGAAGAGGAAAGGAATCCTGAACGGAAAGTTTGGAATCTCGAGCCTCTGCGGGGACCGGGTGTAAGTCTTTTGCCGAGTTCTTGCTTTTCCACGTTGTATATATATACATACAAAGAGGGGCAAAGAGAAACCAGGAATGAGTGAAGCTACTTATAGGGTTTTGTAACACTCAAGGAACCCCTTCCCCTTTGTCTGTATCCATGCCCCCTGTCTCTCTGTATTTTTGCATAGGAGAAAATTTGTTTATCTGGGCTGAAATCTTTATGGGATTATCGGCCTGCATGTATTTATGAGATTAGCTTTAAAGTGGAGAATGGATAGGAACTGGCAGTGATTTTGAATAGTGTATAGTGTTTTTGGATCAATCAAATATATTTCTCTAATTAATTGATCAGAACAGAGCTAGACTAGACTAGAGTATTAGAATGTTCACCACTAAAATCACTTGTTTCCGTTCTGTAAACGGAAATGATTGGGATACCCAACATGGGTTCCAACATCCACCACAACAAGATCTCTGTTTCTCGGCCTTTGCTGTGGAAGACAATCATGAAGCCCAGGACGATGAAAGCCTTGAGCCACATTTGGAGCTCGAGCGATGGCCAACGCCTCTAGAGGTTTGTATTCATTTCAAGAATAGGGATTTCATTCCCTAGCTGTGTTATTGAATTGTGAAATCGTTTGCTTTTTAGTTTTTGTGTGGAAATAGACTTGAGTTTATCCATTCTCTAATGTGAGGATCATAAAATAATATTACTCTGTTGTTGAAGCTGCAGTTTGTGGAGGAAATGAAGGCCATAGGCAGAATCTCTGGACCGATAGTTTTAACGGGTTTGTTGTTATATTCAAGAGCCATGATATCGATGCTGTTTCTTGGGCGCCTTGGAGAGAGAGAGCTCGCGGGAGGCTCGCTGTCAATCGGCTTTGCAAACATAACGGGTTACTCTGTGATTTCTGGATTGGCCATGGGGATGGAACCTATTTGTGGGCAAGCCTACGGAGCTAAACGGTGGAGCCTTCTTGGTGTTACACTTCAAAGAACTGTTTTGATTATTCTCTGCGCTACTGTGCCTATTGCCTTTCTGTGGTTAAACATGGAAAGAATCCTTATCTGGTGTGGCCAAGACGAGGAGATAACTAAGATGGCCGGGATTTATATAATCTTTTCCCTTCCAGACCTGCTAGCGCAGGCGTTTCTTCATCCTATCAGAATTTATTTGCGGACGCAGAACATCACAGTGCCACTCACGTGCTGTGCTGCGCTGGCTCTGCTCGCGCACGTTCCCATAAATTTACTTCTCGTGGTGTATCTTGAAATGGGAATCCGGGGCGTGGCCCTCGGTGCTGCGTGGACAAATATGAATCTGGTTTTGTCATTGCTAGGCTACTTGTGCTTCTCGGGAGTGTACAAAAAGTCATGGGAAGGGGTATCCCGAGAATGCCTCACGGGTTGGAAGTCGTTGCTCAGCCTAGCAATCCCGAGCTGCGTTTCCGTATGTCTGGAATGGTGGTGGTACGAGTTTATGATCATCCTCTGCGGATTGCTGGTGAATCCGAAAGCCACATTGGCGTCTATGGGAATTCTCATCCAAACAACGGCTTTGGTCTATATTTTTCCGTCTTCTCTCGGCGTTGGAGTTTCGACGAGAGTAGGAAACGAGCTGGGGGCGAACAGGCCAGCGAAGGCCAGAATAGCCATGATCGTGGCCCTCGCATGTGCTGGCGTAATGGGCTTTCTAGCCATGACGTTTACAACCACGATGCGCCACGCGTGGGGAAGAATGTTCACCAAAGACGCCGATATCCTGCAACTAACGTCTCTGGCTCTGCCTATCGCGGGCCTCTGCGAACTGGGCAACTGTCCACAAACCACGGGCTGCGGTGTGCTGCGGGGGAGCGCGAGGCCGGCAACGGGAGCGAATATAAACCTGGGCTCCTTCTACTTCGTTGGCATGCCCGTTGCGATCCTGATGGGTTTCGTGTTAAACATGGGATTCACGGGACTGTGGTTGGGTCTGCTGGCAGCGCAGGCATCTTGCGCCGCCCTCATGCTATACGTACTGGTGACAACGGATTGGATTCTGCAGGCACAGAGGGCCAAGGAGCTAACCGGCGCAAACCAAACGGAACACGAATTGGTGAAATTTCAAGAAAGCTGCCACAAAGCAGCAGAGGACACTGCCACCCTCAAGGTACTGCAAGGATCCCAAGGCGACGATTCAGAGCCTCTGATTATCAAAATCGTTCACACAAAATCTATTGATGATGTAACAAAAAATTCTGAAATACAGACCTAGAAGCCGCATTGTACTTAATTCTGTTAAGCTTAATCCAGCTTCTCATTGCTCTGCATGTGCAAAAGGGAGAATTCAAAGAACTGTAATATGATATTATTTTTTAAAGGGACTGTAGATTATGCAAATTGGCTAATTCTTTTATATCAATATTGGGTACAGTCTCTGCTGCTGCCAACTTGGGAATTGTCCATTAAATTACTTGAATGTAAATACAACAAAAAAACGGTCGGTCGGGACTTACTATAAATATCAATAGCAGACGGATACATACTCAGAATTTTCAAAAATTTTAAACAAGCTCATGATGCGCTTTTGTTTGGATTATCTAAGCCATTAACTTGGGGTTGGATTGAACTAGAGCATTTGGTGTCAGGATCCTGTGATTTAAAATGGTTAAAACTGATATCCAGGCGGTGGAAAATTGGAATACTCGGGAACTGTTTGCTTGCTTTAAAAAAGCCATTGTCGGTCAAAATATCTGTCCAGAGGCGACGAAATCTTTCTGCGACGTGCCGTCTGGATGGTCTCTCGGGCCGATCCAGAGTCATCCCCACTACACACATATTTCAAAAATACATACATGTGCATCCCCTGCCACAACTCTGAAAAGCCATCGCAAAAATTTGTTCAAAGAGACGAAGGATATGGTAATATGAAAAAAATCTGTATAACAACGTGTGGATCACGACAGACTAGTTGCGGGAACTATAAACACAGTTGTAGTTCTCGCATCAAATTTTTTTCATTGTCAGCGACCTCTTTTCAAATATCATTACAATCCCCCGAGCTTGCAGTTTAATGGTCATAGCTTATTAGGTTTAGCCATAGCTTATGGCTTATCCCCACCCTGACAATCATTGCTGCATTGGTCCATATCTCATTACGTATGCATGGCTTTATATTCCCATATCGCTCCGTAAACGCAAGTGTTGGAATTAATGGTACGCATTTTTATTTCTGCACAAATCGAGTTGCCCTGCAGATCTATTTTCGGGTCTAATGAAAGATTCGTCGGATATTTGAACGGTTGAGAAGAATGCCACGCATTTTGCGTAACTGAAATCAGTCGAATTTCGTGCCCCCTAAACTCAAAAAACCCCATGAACATTACGTGCGGCCGGCGCAAAAAGGAGGTACCCCGGATACGGCGCTCCTCCTCACCCGCTCCCCCCCACCCTCAATTCAATAATGCAAAGTACGAGTCACCTCTGAATCGTGCGTGGCGTGAAAGGGGCTTCCACAACATCCTGGAATCTGAAATTCCATCTAATCAAATTATTAGATTTGGTGATAGATGATCGTATAATGTCAATGCAGAAATGATCGATGTGATCAGATTTAACTCCGCTCCCAATTCCACCACCCCCTGCAACCAATCCTGGCTGCTGCAACACTTCCGTTCCGTCAGGATAAGGGTGAATTTCTTGTCTAGCGGAATCGAGGAGCAGATTTTATTGTACGAAAGAATGGATGCTGTCTGTGCAGGATTGATGGATAGTGTTTGCTAGTCTGGTAGAATTTCTTACATTGCTGTCGTTACTGTACATTACTACTTCAAGGAACAATCTAGATTCGCCCAGTACTTGTAACTATATACCCTCGAACATCGTAGAAATAATAATGAAAGCCAAAACTTTAGGATCAGTCCGATTATAAACCCCCCAAGATCGAGACAAGACGTACCAATATCTATCCCCGCTATCCGACTATATATTCCCTCAACCTTGCCATTGAAGGTACACCCTGCTGCTGCTTCATCCACTCCATGAACAAAGTCTAAGGGGGCGCAATCCCATACCCAATCCCAATCCCAATCCCAAAACAGTTGTCATATCAAAGTGTTTGTTGTGCAAATCTCCAGCAGTTGAGCAATTGGCAATGTCATGTGTTGTTGTTGTTGGACCATGGTAAAATTGCTCAAAGAGATAGAGACAACCAGCACAGTAATGGGGATCTCAGTGGGGATTCTTTTGTTCGCTAGCTGGACAGCATGGCTGGGCCACCTGCGAAAACTTTTGTCAAGTTTACTTCAACGCTCTGGACAGATCAACACACACTTTGGAGGGGGGCGCCAAATGCTTAATTAATCCAGATCCAGATTCTCCATGGATTTACCATAAATAATCTTATAATAATGCAGAAATTTGTCCATTTCGAATCTAATGATCTTTTATGATTGGACAATTCACCCAGTTCGCTTATGAGAATAGATTACTTAACGCTCCATTGATGGTCCTAGGATTCTCCACCCCCATCATCATTTTTCAGTGGGAATGGGACATTTGCATCGCTAGACTCCGCTAGAAAAACTATTCTGTAATATAATAATAGAGCATTTAACATGGGGTATATTTATTATCCGAATGTTGACCTAATCCCAATTTCCGACAGTCTCACGAAATCTTTGGAGTTAAAGGCATACTTTTACCCAATATAGTTATTGTCCACAATAAAATGGAGAAAAAGTATTGCAGGTTTTGGCAGAATCTGGCCGTCCAATCCTTGATGAAAACAGATATTTAATTAGAGTAAATACATTAAAAACTCGTCAATCAATTATAATAAAGTAGATGATTGGTGGGAAGCAATTCTGTTCTGAGAAATGGAGTGGCCATTGGAGGACCGTTGCAGTCTTTGGAAGGAATTTTTGCTATATTTGAGGGTCTAGTCGGCTTCCTTTATTTTTTTCCTTTTTGACATCAAATAATGGATGGCGATTAGCGGGCATCCTCTTTCTGTAACATATATGGTTTTCTATATTCTGGATGCCCTCTGACCTTTTATTTTTAAATACGGACACTTAGCACACTCACTTCATCGCTTTTTTCGTAGCGTCGTAAAGTGGAACTTTCTTTATTATCCTCCGATGACACGTTGCCTCTATACCTTCAACGCTGTAAAGAAACTTCATATTTACTTTTAATGATAATGAGCTTCATTTAATTCCTTCCTCCCTCGCGAAGCAATAGAGTTACAGTTGGTCATTTCCAGTGGAACATGGAATCTCATTGCCAGCAATAGCGTAGAAAAAGTTTATAAATCAAGCATAGATTTTCAATTCTGTAAAAGGTGTTAAGATATTATTATTTTTTAACATATGTGATTATCTCAGTAGGTTTTTATTGATTTGAACTGTAAATTGTTATTTATTTGTTTCTTTATTATTTTTCAATTTAATTATATATATATTTTATGAAAATAGAAAGTATTTAAATTTATGAAACTTTTACTATTTAATTAGCACTACACATCCACATCTTTGTAGATAAAGACTTACAATATTAACACTCTACACACCTTTATGGAAAAACTAAATTACGATCTTCGTTATGTAATAACTTTTAAAATTATTTTATATTTTATTGCTACCTATATTCAATAGGTTAATTATTTTTTCATTATATCTACATTTGTGATATATTTATGTTTCATATATAATATTGGAAGTTTATTTTTCTATCTTATAGTAATATATTATTTGTGATATATTTATGTTCCATATATAATATTGGAAGTTTTTGGCTTTCTATCTTATAGTGATATGCCATTTGTTTGTTACATATAAAGTTATATGGATATTCAATTAATATAGTTCATCTCATAGAGATACTTAGTACAAGCTTTGAAAACAATCTCGAAGTATCATTATAATATTTAAAATGTTGACATTAGATATAGGTCTAAAATTTTTCAAGGTCCTCACTTATAGGTCTAATAGCATCTACCAAGACACCTAGGTACCCCTACATGGTGCTAGTTATTTCTCCAAGAAAATGCTCTCATATGGGATGTATCCAAGTTAATCTTTCCTTTTTTGCACCTACAAAACTAAGGACTTATGACACCACATTCATCAAAAAAATATTTCATCAAGACGGGAAAAACATAAAGCTAAATTTACCTTCTAGCTACACCACACTTTACCAAGTAGATTCAAGAATGATTTTACCTTACACATAATTGCCAAGAAGGGATACAAAACATCAGCAAGATCTTAGAACACATATAATAGGAATACCTTCTTCCTCATTTGGAATCACACACGTAGTTGGTGTCTTTATTTGTGTCTTTTATTAAATTTCCATATCCAGTTGTGCTTTATTACAGTAGTCATATTGAGATCACGAGGCTCAATCTGTGCGCTCACATAAAAAAGTCCAAGAATTGTTACTTATGAAGATATAATCTCACCAATATCAAGGGTTCCAAACCATTTTTATTATTAAAATCAAGTGACCCTTTTCAATTAAGAGTTTAGCATACGACAATAACCATTTAATGCAGATTGGTCCAGTCAACAACTCGGTGGTTAGGAATACTAAAAAATTGCAACACTTTTTGCATCAACTAAACTATTAATAAAGTATCTATTACCAATTAGGATGAAGTAGATGCATGCTACATAGTCATTATGTGAAAGCACTCTTTTGATGTGGATGGAATGCCTTGTAACAATCAAGGGGGGTACTCTCTAGTTTGAATTCCCAATTAGTCCTCATATCATCTCTATTAAGAGTCCCATTTGGATTCTAGCTTGGAAACTATAACAAATGGCTGATGTTATGTGAACTAAAGTTGATAATGGGAGAAAATGTGTTGGTTGCCAAAATTGTCCTATTTTTACCCCTAATTCCACCCTAACCACACTATCCAAATCCTTTGTTTTACAAATGGAACCTAACCCTTGCACCCATTCATGTACTCCTTCATGACTTTGAAATCATAGGTTACATAAGATTAATTATTAATTAAAAAGTTTAAGATAATTTATTTTTCTTTGTAACTTATGCATTCTCCTTCCTAAAGAGCATGGTAAAATATAATTATTAATTGTTATGAAGATGGTTAGTGCAAGAATGTTCTAGTATTGTCCGCCATTCCCACACTCAAAGGACAACCAACAATATTACTATGAATAATCATGACAACTCATTGATCGATGCACACTCCTTGGTAAAGAACCTATTTTTCACTTTGATTAGGCTCAAAGCGTTGAGGAGAACACGGGAAAATGGAGATTGGGGCTTTGATCAACATCCCTGATTTAGCTTCTACTAACAACTGAGAGCATAATGTTACATATTTTGTTTCTTTTCTATTGCGTTGATGTGAAATGATTGTATTATTTTTTCTATGCTAAGTGTCTTTTCAGTTTATAAACATGTGCATAATCAGTTCATTATTTTTCTTAAGGATTGAGGTGTTTTTCCATGAATTGTAGATGATTTTAGGTGAATTAGAAGCATAAAAAAAGCTTAAACAACAATGAACAATAGTGTAAAACATAGAAATAAGTCAACACATGAAATTTAAATAGAAGACATGATGAAGAAGTTCACCCTTCTTGGGCTACATCTGTTGGTCCAACTCCCAATGGCATGTCCATCTTTCATTATGCTCAAAATTTTTCAAATACATGTAGTTACAGTGCTCTAATGGTTTTTTTCTCTGCACCAATGGCTCCATAATGCTCCAATTAGTCAAAAATGACTCTTCATTCACTCAAAATGGTCAAAATTTGGGCCTACTACACTTTTGCCCAGTTACACCTAGAAAAGCTCCCCTAAAAGTGGAGAACTCCACTTAACTGGAGCTAAATTAGGCAATTTCGCCATTTTTTAGGTGTGCTCCAATTATCCCGTCAGAACTAACCATTTCATTTAATGTTAGAGGTTGGGGTGGCCACATACCAACCCTAAACCGTAGATTACAAACTGGTTGGGCAGAACCCCAGCAAATAACTGTGGTAGTAACCTTGAATCGTGGTTGAACTCATGGTTAGTAGAGGCCATTGCATAAATCACACGGTATTGTCGGAGTTTACATTGCCATGTGACAACTCACATGATGAAACCGTTATGATGCATAGACTGTGGGTTGGATTGGTTAACATTTAATGTTTAACGCCACCATGTGATTAACATATATGGGAACCGTTGGTGGGCTGGGACCGCCGGCGGTTCCCAACCCCCAACGTTGAATGTTATAAACATTAAATACAATTTGCAACCCAATATAGTTAAGAACCACTTGTAGCGCGGACGGTAGAGACCTGTGCATGCCCGTAGGAGGTCAATTCCTCTGACCTCCACAAAAATTTTAACACACCATTTAGGGGACACGTGGTAGCCTCAGGGCCAACCACGTGGCGCCCTATTATTAGCCCTCCACAACATAACTCCAACGAATAGCAGTGTGACACATGTCAACCCACGATTGGCTCTGAGGAGAGGAATATTCTTTAGAATATTATTTTTTGCTAACTTTACCTCCACCTTGCTGATTGTGCATCCCAGTCAACCCTCATCAAACTATCACAATTTTACCTGTTTGGCTTTTTGATCAAAATGCGATATCTCCCTCGTACGACATCGATTTTTTGAATTGTTCGCGGCGCCA
This sequence comes from Pinus albicaulis, assembly GCA_034641835.2. Taxonomy (NCBI): domain Eukaryota; kingdom Viridiplantae; phylum Streptophyta; class Pinopsida; order Pinales; family Pinaceae; genus Pinus; species Pinus albicaulis. The sequence goes on along the minus strand of CM076575.1, from coordinate 446,051,735 downwards.
GAATATAGAAGACAAGATCTACGCAACTATCCTAGTTTCAACCCAATCCTGTAACTTCTAATTTTGAGCAAAATTTATGAACTCCTTATCACTCCTCCCCATTAGGAAGCTTTTGGACCCCAAAAGACTTGATTACCTGTTCAATAGATGAGGGTACAACTCCCTCACCTTTTCAACCTCCATCCATTTTGCCTTGCTTGGTTTAGTGCCTTTGAGCCCAACTCGAAGGTAGTCAACACTTCCCCTCTTGGATGCTCTTGTCCTCCTGTCAAGAATTGTATATTCTTTGAGCTCATCTAGAAATTCTGGCTAGAAATCTTCAATAGAAGGTAGCTGAACATCACTTCCTTGATCATCAATCAAAGGTGGCTCATACAAGTGTAAGTTTTCAACATTAACAACTGAATACATTTTCATATAAGAAGGCAAGTCAAGTTGGAATGCATTATTACCAAATTGTTTTATGATCTTGAAAGGACCATAGCGAATGGGTTTGAGCGTTTTACCTTCCCCTTGCATCCTTTCTTTGCTAATGTGTAACCATACCTCATATCCCTCTTGAAACTTGTGATCAACCCGATGCTTGTTATGCCTCTCTTTGTATTTGCTTTGACTTTTCTCAAGTTGTTCTTGAACTTGTTGATGTATAATCTGAATTTTCTCATTGAACATTCGAGCCTTATCAATGTCACTATGGCCATCAACTACAACATATTTCCCAAAGATGAAGTCTAATGGCAATTTTGGCAAATACCCAAAGCATACTTCAAAAGGTGAGGTTTGTGTTGAAGAGTGCTTTGCTCGGTTGTAAGCGTGCTGAATGTAATGCAGTTGTTCATCCCACAACTTAGGATGTTTGCTGCAATATCCTCTCAGTAGATGCACAATGATTCTGTTCACCACCTCGGTTTGTCCATCTGTTTATGGATGAAAAGCAGTACTCTTTTTCAACTTTGTGTCCATCATTCTCCATAGATTTGACCAAAAATTCCCAGTGAATCTGGAATCCCTGTCACTAACGATAGAAGTTGGAAATCCAAAATGAACCCAAACATGTTGAAAATAAAGTTCAGCAGTTTTTTCAGTAGTAATGGTTTTCTTACATGGCATAAGTATCGTTATAGCATCATTTCTCACCTTCATATGATTCATGATTTCTTTTATGGCTTTGGGCACCCATTCCTAAAGACTTGGACAAATTCACTAAAAAACAGTGTAAAAATCCGCATACGCGATTATGCCCAGACTTTTCTGCGTGTATACGCGAGTCCAACTGCACTTTTCCGCGTATGCCATTAAAATCATTAAAAATATATATAAAAATTCCCTATTTTCAGGTTGGGTTGATGGTTACTCTGGTAGTTCAACCACCCCAGCACATGGCCAACTGTTTCCAACTGTTGAAACTACTTGGAGGGAGTATAAAAGCCCCTCATGTGTATGGCCTAAGGGAGAGAGAGAATTTATTGATATTATACTCTGTTGGTATTCCCTATCCAAGTCTGATTCCCCGTGCCTCCTGCACTTCCCAGTTCATTATAGGAAACCTTTGTTTCCTTGAGACGCTCATATTCCTATATGTCATCTCGTATGGACCAGTTTGGAAGGAATCTTAGTGAGGCAAGGGTGGGACGGATCCAGACGACGGTCTGCTCAAAGATCGTGGAAGGATTCAGGTGATCTCTCCACTCGTTATTTGTACATGCTATTTATAATATAGAAGTACCATCTTGTTCCCGAAATATACGTGTTGGTGTCTGCTTACATATATGAGAATATTGTTATTTAAGCATTCATTATGGTTTATTTAATGTTTCATATGGATTTCACTAACATTTAGAGTAGATATATGTCAGTCATAAATAGTTCTTCATGCTTGTTTCTTCTTGTTCTTTCGTGGTTAAGAAGGATCTCGCTCAACCGTAGGACCTACGGTAACTTCCTCGATCTTTCTATTTAGTTTTTCATGAATATGTATGGTTGTGTGAGTCCTTTCTAAGTAGCATGCCCCCTCGCCCGTGGAGGTTGTAACCCAACGAACCTCTAGGGTGATTTTCCTCCTCAACAGAACCGGGTGACTCCACTCGGGGATCACATTCCGTGACTTTTGTTGGGTGATTTCACTGCTTGATAGGCTGTCATTAATTTTAACTTTCATTTGTAAAATTAAATTTACTTTTTCTCAAATAATTCAAGTCCTGGTTTCTTATCCAAGCTTGATCCTTTTTGTTTTTTCACTATTTACCTTTGTATACGCACTTTTTTCTACACACAGTCGCGTATACACGCAAGTTTGTCTAAAGGGAGTCGCGTATACGCAAGTTTCCTTTAGCACAGTCGCGTATGCACGCTTGTTGCTAAACTGTGGAGTAGCGTATACCTAGGCAGATTTTGAATTTTTGGATTTCTTGACTTTTTGGTCCTTTTTGGCTGTGGAAACTTGTCCCTACAGTGTCTTTGCACTCTCTGGATTGTCACGAAGGTGGTCTTTTGTCTTTTCTCTCTTTCGTTCGATTGAAAACTAGTATTTTTGGCAAAGTGTTGTTTCTGGTGCTGGCACTTCTGGTTTGAGTACCAAGATCACTTTTTGAGCATTCTTGGTTGTTCTGCTTTATCAGAACAGAGAGCTCCTGCTCATTTACTCTTTCCTGTCTTTGTGTTTTGCTTGGCACTACGATTTTTGCTTGTTTCTTGATTGGTTTTCTTGAGTTCAGTAGGCTAGGTCTTGTTGCACTTTTGAAGAGTTTTTCTTTCTTCTTCGAAGTTTTTGTTTGCGACAAGTTTATACTATTCTTCTAGGCTGAGTGGTTGAATTTTCTTGTCTTCTTTTGCTCTTATTGATCTTGCTACTAGTTAGCTTTATAAGGTTTGGAGCATTGTTGAATTTTGTGCTTGGAATTCAATCTTGTTTGGTTTGGATTTTGATAGTTTTGCTTGGTCTTTTCGAGCTCTTTCTTTATAAAACTAAAAAGCTCAAAAAACATTTGCTTTGCTTTTTGTTTTTGCATTTCAAAGGCTCAAAAAAGATTTTGTCTTGTTATTTGCTTTTGTTGTTGCATTTTCGTTTTCGTTTTGCTATATCTTTTGAAGCTTTTGTGAGGTTTCTTGCTTTTGGTTTTTGACTTGATAATTGGAAGGGAGTTGTCATTCATTTATTCTTCTTGTTTTTTAAGCGTTTTTGGTGTCTTCATATTAAGAGTTCTTGATTTTGAGAACTAGCTTTCTGGACAACGAAGAAGAGTTAAAACTGAAGGACTTTTTGTGAAATTTCATTCTGCTTTAGGAGATTTTGCATCTTAGGATTTGCATGCTTGTAGTGATTTGCATTAGGTGCACTTCAGCATTTAGTCAGTTTCATAGTTTTTGTGAGTGTGAGTTTTCTATTTGAAAAGAAAAATACAATTTTTAATCTCGTAGAACCTGTATAGAGATTGTTTTTCATCGAAAGACAAGAACTGCATTTGCATGTAGTTAAGTTTCTATTAATTTCTTTCTGTGTCAAAACACCATAAGTTTCATCTCCATATCCTTGTGACTTAACATAACAGCCCATTAAAATAAGAGATATAATTTAAAATCAACTAGCAAGTTTTCTAAGTGTCATACACCAACTAGCTAGGTTGTAGGGTCTTGATTAGGTGAGTGGAGAGTTAACTCTCCAAGGCCACTCAAACAAACATAGAAGTTGATTAATTGAGCGAAATCCAATTCCGTGAGGTGGACTGGGAAAGCTCTCACCCGAGAGTCAAGCGCGAGGGGAAGTGAAGGCTGAGAAGAGGGATACCCCCTCTCCGATTGGCTGAATCCGACCTCAAGACCATTCCGCCCAGCTTCTGATACGGATTGGTGTCCATAGTTGCCACTCCTAGGTTCCACATAGGTGACTGCGGGGGGGAATACCCGCGGTACCTGAGGCAGACGTCGCATCACTTTCAGCAGTACTTCTGGGGGATGCCCTTGCGAAGCTTGGGTGCTTGAGCCGGCAAAGGCTGTCGTTAGGAGGTCGGCGTAATCAAGCTTCGATACCTTCGCGAAGTTGTGTGAGCCCTAATCATCCTGCATCTTTTCGGGAGGTCCTATATTTCGCTTCCCTGTATTTTGGTGTCCGGTCCTCATCACCCAGAGCGGAAATACTTGGAGGCTGTTTGCTTGATTGTATCTCAGGGATTTTTCTTTTAGTGAGTGCTCTTTGCTCCTAGCTTGCCTAGCTTTTCACTTTTTTGAGTCTAATTTAAAATCTATAAAAGTGGCTGATCAAGCGCCTTGTCGATTGAGGAGAATCCGAGGGTTATCTCCTGAGAGTCCAGAGCCTTCTTCGAGAAGGCGTAGGAGTGATTTAGCAGGTGGTTACCACCCTGTGGCGTCTGACTCAGTGGAGAGAGATCCTCCAAAAAGGTCTGAAGGTTTCATAGCTGATTCTGGTGTTGGTTCTGAGAGAAGCGTTCCGCTCACCTCACGAGTTTTATTTCCTCAGGAAGAAGATTTTCAAATTGAAGATGTACCTGAACCTCCTGCGTCAGGTCCATCTCCTCTTCCTCCTGATTATCCGTTCGTTGTTCAATACATCGGACCTGAGTCAGAGAGACCGGAAGATCTTCCGTATCATTCTTACCTTTCGATGGCCACGACTGGGAACGCGGCTTCTGCTGTGAGTGCTGCAAGCATTCAGACTCCTGCTTCTGTTGAAGCAGGGGGAGCTATTGCTTCATCTTCGATTACTTCTAGTGCTGCTGTGTTTGGCTTTGGTTTCACCCAAGCACATGCTTCTCATTCTGGTCCTCTCTGTTCAGGGATGCCCTCTAGTGGGAATCCCTATTTTTCCTTTTCCGCTGCTTCAGCTGGATCTACGCCCATGTATTCCATGGCTAGTGGATCAACTTCGTTTCAAGGGTTCCCCTTCGGAAATGGACACATTCCTAGTTCGAATCCTTATTTAGGGTCCTTTCCGTTTACTTCTCAGACCCAGAGTTTCAACCCTTGGTCTGGGGGGCAAAGTTCGACTACTTTTACAGGTTGGAACCCTATATTCACTACAGCGGGGGCAGGGAATCAGTTTTACACAGGTCATCAAGGGAATGCTTCTTTCCCTTCGTCGAGTGCTTATCAAACCTTTTCTCATCTATCTAATGCCTGGAACCCCTATCAGGGGCTTTCCTCTTCATTTAATACTTCAGCGGGGGGAACTGGTCTAGGCTTTGGTAACTCGGCATGGGGAGGAGGTTCTTCTCCTTTTTCTACGAGTCCTTTTTGGCAACCTGGTGCCTCATCAAATCCAGGCTATTCTTTTCAGAATGTTGGGAATCCATCCCATCAAGGATGGAATCCTCAGGCTCCACCTCGCTTACCTTTTCTGGCAACATTAAACTTTCCAGATCTGTCGAAGTTGACTAATGATCCGATTCGTTATAGTCCGGGGTGGCCTCCGGTCCCGACCAAACTTCCTTCAAACGTTCCAAAGTTTGAAGGTAAGAATGGGGAGGATCCGGCTGACCACATCACCACTTTCCACTTATGGTGTTCTTTGAACTCCCTGATCGATGATTCTATTAGGTTGAGATTATTTCAACGCACCCTAACTGGAAATGCTGCCAAATGGTATATCGAGCTAACTGGGGGTAGTTTTGCTACATTTGGAGAACTGGCTGTCACATTTCTAAACCATTTTCAGTTGCCTGTACGATATGAGGCTGGGACAGAAATCCTGGCTAATTTTAAGCAGGATGAAGAAACTCACATTTCTGATTACATTCAGTAATGGAGGAGAAGGAAGAGGCTTATTAAAGCTCATATTCCAGGAGAATTCCTTCTCAAATGGTTTCTCAAATCCCTGCAGTCAGATATTTCGAAAGATGTATCCCTATCTGGGGTATTTTCTAAGGAGCAGGCCATTTTTAGGGCCCAGCAGCTGGAACTGATCAATTCTCAGTCTGGGGTCCTTTATAAATATTTTCCCAATGCTCCTCGCTCCAAATTAGATTTATCGAAAACTAAGCCTGGTCTTCATGGTGATGGGCTTGTCGGATCGATCAATAGTGGTGCAGCCAGCCTGCTTACTCAACTGCAGCAGTTGTCTTTGCAATCTGCTCCTTCTAGTCAGGCTGTGCCTGCTGAGTCATCGCCTTCCCAGTCTTTGTCCATAAATGTTGTCCAAGCTTCTGATCCCAAAGGAAATCAACAATCTGATGGGAATAAGAAGGGACTAAATAACAAGAAGAAGGGCAAGAACGGGAAGGGTAATGCAAATAAAACCAATGAGCGTGTTGGTGAGGGTCCAAAGGAGAAAAAGAAAGTGAATTTTCCATGCAAGTTGTGTACTGGAGACCATCTCACACACCTTTGCCCTAAAATTCAGGATGCGCAGCGCTTGTTAGCCCAGCAGGGTTCTTCTAGTTCCCAGGCTGTGTTAACAAACCCTTTTCCCCAAGGGCAGCAATTAGTTGTTTGCGCGAACCAAAATCCCGGGGCTTCCTCTAGGGGCACCCAGGAAGGGGAAATTCCATCGAACATTTTCATGATGAGTGCTCACATGGATATCGCTACGAGATCCCGTGATTATGGCGGAGAAGAGTCTTCGAAAGCTAAGGAAGTTCCTGATGCTACTGAGCCGCTTCACATTACGAAGCCTACTATTGAGTCTATGCCTCGGATGCCCAAAGCATCTTCTAAGCGATCAACGATTAATCCAAATGCGAGGGCTGCCCAGAACTACTCGATTGTAGAAGATCTGGCGCAGAGTCCTTGTGCTATGTCGGCTTTAGAGGTACTCCAGTCTTGTCCGGCTCAGCGCAGTGCTTTGCTCACTACCATTGGGGCTATTGATCCGAAAAATTCTCTTCTGATTACTTTTGATATGACTAATTTTAAGAAGAGACTTCCTCATCACATGGCATTTCATATTAAATCGTCGTATCGGAAGTGCAATATATTTCGAACGGTTGTTGATGAGGGTGCTTCTACATGCGTGATGTCTCTCGCATGCTGGAAGACACTTGGATCTCCCAAAGTTGTTCCATCTAGCACTGTTCTTACTGCGTTCGATGGCCATTCTCACAGACCCCATGGTATTGTCCCAGCTTTGCCCATCTGTGTTGGGGGAAAAACTGTCAATATAGAGGTTGAGGTAGTGGATGCAAGCTTGGACTACAACCTTCTGTTGGGGAGGAATTGGATTTATGAGATGGATGCCATTGCATCCTCATTATTTCGAATTATATGTTTCCCCCACGAAGGGAGGATTGTTACAGTGGATCAACTGGACTGTCCTCCTGTAGACCCGAATGCGTCTACTGACTCATCTGTTCCAAAGTTGGATAATACTAAGGTGCCCGTTGAGAATTTAGGAGTTGGAATGTATTCTTCCTTGATGGGTACTTTTGATATTCCTCCTCCTACGATTCATATTAATGCAATTTCATCCTCCAAGGCTCCTCTTCGAAGAGAGTTCTTCAGAACTCATTATTTTTCGGACCCTTGGACCTTACCTTCCCCTACCGCCACATTAGCGGAAGTTCAAGTGGGTGGAATGGCATTTCCAATGTCTGCAGCTGAGATTGCTTATCAGTCTATTGTTGACTCTGCAGAATCCATCCCAGCTCCTCTTTCACCGGAAGAGTTGGATGGAGATGTGGCTCCGGCTTGGACACTTAGTTCTTCTTCTGCCCAAGATTGCCTTGATACCACTCTTCCATCTGAAGAGGCCATCCTGGAAGCTATGACTGGTATAGATAGACCGTGGGATGATTTGCATCATCGGTCCTACTTTTTACCTGATTTGAGCGAAGTTGAAACGAGTTTTCCAAGTCCTCCGTCTCCTGGTCCTGTTCGCCCAGTCCTGAACCCTTTAGCACCAACACAAGTTTATGCTGAAGGGAACATGGCTGTGATTTCTCCTACTATCCCAGTGAACATTTCCAGGGATCCCAATATTATTGAGAATGTCTTCATTGGAGCTGAATGTTCCCGTGAAGAGGTTCAAATTTACACCGAGCTCTTTAAAGAGTATAGGGATGTATTCGCTTGGTCTTATGAGGAAATGCCTGGAATAGACCCATCTATTGTCCAACATGAGATCAAGACGTATGAAAACGCTAAGCCGGTGAGGCAAAAACTTCGTCTGGTCAATCCTAGGAAGGCAGCAGCTATCAAAGCTGAAGTTGAGAAGCTGCTTAACGTGGGATTCATTTTCCCTGTTCCTTTGACTGAATGGGTTTCAAATCCCGTTCCCGTAGATAAAAAGCAAGGAACGATTCGAGTGTGCATCGATTTCAGAGACCTAAATAAAGCATGTCCTAAAGATAATTACCCCACACCATTTATCAATCAGATCATTGACGAGTGTGCTGGTAATGAGATTTTCTCCTTCATGGATGGTTTCTCCGGATATAATCAAATTACTATCCGTCCTGAAGATCAACATAAGACTGCCTTTATTTGTCCCTGGGGTACATTTGCATACAAGAAGATTCCTTTTGGTCTTAAAAATGCTGGGGCTACCTTTCAGCTGGCCATGTCATATGCCTTTCACGACATCAAAAAGATTATCAAGGAGTACTTAGATGATTTAGCTGCTCATTCTCGAAAGAGGATGGATCATCCTGGTCACCTCCGGCAAATATTTGAAAGATGTCGGTTCTATAAGATTAGATTGAATCCGAACAAGTGCATTTTCGCGGTTACATCCGGTCGGCTATTGGGATTCATTGTGTCTAGGGAAGGGATAAGGGTAGATCCCTTCAAGGTTGAGGCAATACTTCGGTTGCCTCCCCCGTCCTCAATTCATCAGCTTCAAAGTCTTCAAGGGAAGTCTAATTTTCTTCGGAGATTTATCGTAAATTATGTTGAAGTTACAAAGGGATTTATGAGATTGTTGAAGAAAGGAGTTCCTTTTCTTTGGGACGACTACGCTCAACGCTCATTCGATGCCTTGAAGAAAGCATTGACCTCTGCTCCTTTATTGAGTCCACCTGATTATAGCAGAGATTTCCTTTTGTATCTGGCAGCAGCAGAATCTACCATCGGTATGGTTCTGGTTCAGGAGGATGATGCTCTTGCAGAGCATGTTATTTACTACCTTAGTTGAGGCTTGGTAGGACCTGAACTCCGATACACTCCGATAGAAAAGTTAGCCTTAGCAGCAGGTCATGCTGTGCAGCGACTCCAGCATTACATTATTCTTCGCAAAACTTATGTTTTGGCAGCTGCCAATCCATTTCAGTTTGTCCTCAGTAGGCGAGTGATTGGGGGCAAGTATAATCAATGGATTGTGATTTTACAGGAATTTGATCTTGAGTTCATGTCTGCCAAATCCAAGAAATCATTAGTTTTTGTGGAATTGATCTCCGAGTTGCCCTGTGGAGATGAGATGATCTATGATGAGTCCTTTCCGGACGAACACTTGTTTCTTATCTCTTCACAGGATCCTTGGTACGGGGATATCATTGTGTATCTCCAGACTGCGAAGTTTCCCTCTACTTTTTCGAAAGATGAGCGTCGTAAGCTGCGTCACTTAGCCAAGAATTATCTGATTATTGGTGATGCTTTATACCGTCGAGGGGTTGATTCAATCCTAAGACGCTGCTTAACTTTCGAAGAAGCTGAGGCCGTGCTCAATGATTCTCACAGTGGAGCTTGTGGGGGTCATTTATCAGGGCTTGCTACAGCCCAGAAGATTTTGCGTGCTGGCTACTTCTGGCCCTCGATTTTCAAAGATTGTATTGAATCGGTCAAGAAGTGTCATCCTTGTCAAGTGTATACTCGAAAAATGCGCACTCATCCAGCTCCGCTTTTTCCAGTCGTTACTGTCGGACCCTTTACAAAGTGGGGTATGGATTATACTACTTGTAACCCGCCTTCGGCAAAAGGTCACAAGTACATTATCGTAGCAGTAGACTACTTTACGAAGTGGGTCAAGGCTATGCCTACTTTTGGGAACGATGGTGAGACTGCAGCTTTGTTCCTTTTCAACCAAGTTATCGCTCGTTTTGGTATACCTAGAGAGATTGTCACTGACCATGGCAGTCATTTTCAGAATAGTATGATGGCTGAGTTGGCTCTCAAATTGGGTTTCCGGAAGGAGCATTCATCTCCATATTATCCTCAAGCCAATGGGCAAGTGGAAGCCGTGAATAAATCCTTGAAGACAATTCTTCAAAGGACAATTGATAAAGCTAGATCCAACTGGCATATTATGCTATATCCTGCACTTTGGGCATACAGGACGTCAGTGAAAACTGCAACTGGCTTTACTCCGTTTCAGCTAGTGCACGGGGTGGAATCCGTATTTCCTAATATTGAATGCGATATTCTCTCTTAAGTTAGTTTGGGAACTTTTCCGACACTTCTAGCTCAAAGAACGTCTCCTTCATCTGGAACATCTCGATGAGCAGCGTCGGGATGCTGCCACGATGAATGAAGCGCATAAAAACCGAGTTAAAGTTCAATACGATAAGGCGGTCAAGCCTAGGGTTTTTTCGGAAGGTGACCTTGTTTTGGTCTATGCCCAAGAAAAAGATGCCCTGGGGGTAGGAAAGTTTAAGTCTATGTGGTATGGCCCCTTCATCGTTAAAAAAGTCCTTAAGAAAGGAGCATATACCTTGGTTTATTTTGAAGGGAATGAGTTGCCGGAGCCCAGAAATGGGCCCTATTTGAAGAAGTATTATGCCTAGGCTTCGGCCCGGCATGTTGCTTTTGTATATAGTAGTTTTTCTTTGTACATATCTGGTTGATTTTCGATCTTTGATGGGTTGGTGATGTTTTTGATCTGCTTTGGCAGGTTGTGTCGGATGTCATGAGTCATTTTGGTTTCGCCGATGGTGCTAGTAGACACACCGAACTTAGCTTCCGCGGCTTGGGTGCTTCATTATCCATCCGCCGCTTAGTATCAAGAGAGGGGTCTGCATTGGTCCTGCTTCCAATAATATAGCAGAATACACTGCAGTTATTCATCTACTCTCGAAGGCAATATCTTTGGGTGTTGATTCGTTGGTAGTTTTCTTAGATTCTCAGCTGGTGGTGTCGCAGTTGAACAATACTTATCGGGTACGAGATCCATTTTTATTACGATTGTTCTTGAGGGTACGTTTGTTACAAAGGTCATTTCAATTTTTAACTTTCATTCATATTCCTCGAGCCGACAATTGGTTTGCTGACTCAATAGCTAATCAAGCATTATATTGGCATATTAATCATTCCATACAATAAATTTTTAATCATCAAAAACATCATACATTTTGATACATTCATCACATCACATCAAATATCGTTGTATATATATCATCAGAGTGTTCAAAAACTTTACAAAATTTGGATCCATAAGGTCATACAAAACTTGGGCTTATGCCCCGATCATGTTCAGTCTCAAAAAAGAATATACAGTCATCTAATACATAATATCTGTCTACTCCTGAGGTTCCTACCCAGAAGTCGTGTTCCTATAGAACGTGACTGCGGTGGCAACTCGGCGGAATAATCTAACCCAGTCTCGGGGCACTCCTACCACCCGTCTCTAGATGGCTTCCGGCAGGTCCTCCACAGCAGCCATAGGTATTTGGCGGGTTAGTCCCTCCAAGTTCCTCTGCACGGCCTGGAGAGTCCTATCTGAATCCATAGTATCTGCTTCGCCCCTGCGGCGCTTGTGGCACGGGAGACCCTCAGGTCGAACTGGTCCAACATCTGAATCATGATCATTTTAAATTGTCAGTCATTGTGAATCCAATCAAAAACATGTTTGTTTTTCATTTTTTCATACATATTTGAAAAAATCCAAGAAATTATATAAGTCAAAATTTTTGCAAACTTACCGACTATGCCCCATGCTGTGCCTGGTGGAAGAACTAGATCTAGATTTCCACGAAAGTCCATCCCGACATAGGGATAGTCGTCCACCGCGATGATTTGTTCTCCCCACCAACGGAAGAACTCATCGTCCCATGTGGTCCGGGGTACTTCACTACCCCCCAATCTCTTCATCATGTCCGCCCAACGGGCAATTCTTGGGTCCCGCGGGCTACTGATGGTAGAGATAACTCTGGGTCTCAATGCTGGTATCTTCTCAAAGAAGAATGTTGTCAAAATTGTACAGTAGCCAAAGTGTTTGGTCTTTGATTGGCGGATTGAGGTCAACTGTTGCTTCATGTTCAGTAATAGGGTTGTGCACCAATCATACACGTGAGTCAAACATTCTACTGCTATGCTCATTTGCGTCCTGGACGCCTGATGTAGGGAGGCAGATCCTGCCACTCTGCCAATGGTGAAAAGGAGGATTTTCATGTGCAAATCCCTCAGATCTTTAATCGCAATTTGAGTTCCAACCTTTTTGGAACCCTCTACACAATACACGTGGACATAATCTTCCATGGTTAACCCTCCCAGGGGCTTCCCATGCAAGTCTACTGGTTCTCCCCTCCGGGAGAGTCCAGTGATGAAATATATGTCTTCCACTTCAATGCGTACTAGCATCTGATCAATAACGAAGCAATTTTGGTCTGGTTCCCAATAATTGATGAGCATTTCTAGCAACTGAACATTGCTTTTCATATTTGGCATTTTGAAGAATTTGAACAATCCGCAATTTCGAAGGATATTTTTCGCTGCTCGATCTTGCATGACCTCTTGATCAATTGCGCTATGCTCACGTTCTCTCCATGAGATTGTCATCCTGTCAAATTTCATTAAATTATGCATTAGCCACGCATTTTAAGTTTTGAACCTGCGCATACGCGACTTTTTCTTTGCACAGTCGCATGTATACGCGACTTGCCTGTTATGAACCCGTGTATGCCCAAGTCCGCATTTTTTAGCAAGGGTTTTAATGGTAAAATTCACTAAATTTTAAATTCTAAACGAACAAAATGATTTGCAAGGATGATTGAGGAGCCTACCTGAAAATTCGGTGCGATTCGACGGTTGGTTGTTCCTGATTTGACGAAAGAAGTTTTTTGCTCCAGAGCACTTTTTCCAAATCAGCAATGCAATAATGAACCAAATATGAGGTAATTTGTCTATTTATGGCTAAAAAGTTGAAAATTTTCGCAAAAATTTGTTATGCTTAATTTTTCGATCTATCTTAAGCTGCATAACTCGGATGCTTAGAAGTGCCTAGTTTGGTATGTTTTTCGGTACATTTTGACGATTTTGAGATTTTTCCCGGTTTTTGATCCATGACTACCGACTCGTCACGACAGGTATATGATCTTCACTGGCATATAGGTTAGGGAAATCACTTTTCGTTGCATCTTGCATACTAGCCTCCATACTGATCACTTGCCTTAGGGTCGATCCCATCAGGTCATGAGTATTACACCCATTTCACTCGCCGATTATTTAATCATGACTTGGTGGTAGAGCCTTCCTTTACATGGGCTTCCTAGTTAGTTCCTCGCTATCACTTATTGCCCATGCTGCGTTTTATGTAGGCTCGGGAGTCCTCTTTAGTCCCGCCATGTCTTATGTGTTGAAGCTTCATTCTTCTTCTTCATCGCTATTATTTTTTCTGGCTTTTACCCTGGAGGCTCCCTGGTGTCGTTAAGTTGTATTACTGCATTGCATATTGGCTACTTGTTTATCCTGGCCTTTAGCCGGCTTCATTTGGACTCGATGTTTAAGCCAAATTTTGACCTTGACTTTATGTACAAGTCAACCATTGCATGCACTTAGCTATCACGACTTGACACCTTTTTACCCATGGATGGAACGTTCCTCTGAATATCGTTTACCAGTTTTCGCCACCTTGCATTGAGCATAGGATTGTTCCAATCCCAGGAACTAGTGCATCTGATTTTTTGATACTCGTTCTATCCATTGTACCATAGCATTCTTTTATTCTTTTTTAGGCTTATTATATGAAAAAGACAAAAAAATCAAATATACCAAAAAGAGCGGGAACGGGATGTATCTTCGTTGTTTTGATGGTAGTACAGAGTCAGTTTGTCGCCCTTGAACAAAGCACATATACTTATATATATTTCCTACATTTGGGATGGTTTTAGTTTTTGACCTAGGTTCAGCCTTTACCATGTTTCACTTGTCGGTCCTCCCCCGGTTGGTTATCTCTTCCAATCATATGGAGAGTTTGTTCTGCCTCCTGCATAACAGACTTATACAGTGTCACTTTTACTGCCATGGTCATCACGAGTCATGCTTTTGTTCAAGGGAATTCTAAACCAGAGTCGGCCATTCTGCGGTGTCTCTTGACTCATTATTCAGTCGGCCTTCCCGGTCTTGTCAGTATCTTGTTCTATCACATCAGATGTTTTGGTCTTCTGCTCGTGCTGGTTTGAGAAGGTCCCCATTGACTTCTTGCCGGCGGGTTTGTCTCTTATCAACTACGACACATTGCTCTGAGAGCAAACCTAGAGCCGCACCTTGGGCCTATTTCCATCATTGATAGGTGACCTCGTGCTCAGCATTTGATCATCATCATGGGTCTTTGACTGAGTGGTTTCCCCTGTGTTCGACGTCGGCACACATTATCACACTTGGGATTCGTGCAGTACCTGGATTTCCATTTGACCCTATCGGTGGATTTCTCACCTCTGTGTCAGCTTTCATTATTGGCTGGTTCAGAGGGTTTCTTCCGTGTGCTAGCTTCATCTTGTGCATGTCGGAAACGCACTTCGGTTTTGGTTCCATCACTCTACTTCGTCCGATTCCTTCCAAATCTTGGCCTGCGGGTTACACTCGCGCTGGACTGATGTGGGATGCCTTAATGCCTTCCTTCCAGCAGATCTTTTCCCATCGACTCCAACTCATTGCTCTGGGAATAAGGTCTAGAGTCCTTTTGTCAGTACCTTAGGGTTTGTAGTCATCAGTGGCAGACTCTTCGCTATCGACAGTGGGGATTCATCATTGCCTCCTGATTGGTAGATTCTTTCAAGTGTTCGACTTCAACTCATTCATTCGCACTTGTTAGATTGTACTGGGGCACCTTGACACTCATTTTCATTATTGATGGGTTGTCTCGCGTTGGTTAATGGTATACATCATTGAACGGTAATCCAACGATTTCTCACATGGTCGACTTCAGCTCATTTATTCCCATTGTATAGAATTGTGCCATAGTGATCGGTGAAGACCTCAGGTTGCATCAGCATTTCTCGGTTCACTTTTGACAGTCCATCCAGTTTCTGCCAGTGATGCCGTCCACTCTTATATGTTGCAGTTCAGTACAGCAGCATCCTATATGTTGGCTCCCGAGTTGCGTGATAGTACCGTTTGTTTCACCCCTTATGATTTGGTACTTGGAGATTCAGTTACTTATTTGATCAGACATCCAGTTGCAGCATCCTTGATCATCTTTCTATATGTGATACTTGGACATTGATTCAGACTTATATTTCCGGGCCATGCTCAGATGATTCATTGTGTACTTTCAGTTCAGCTATACTTGTATACATGTTGGATCTACTCAATACTTTCTATATGATGTATTTTTGACTGAGCATGGGTATGCCCGCCTCAGCATGAGTTGACTCTCTATTTTCTTTCATTGGTTTTTGGCAGGCTAAAATCTGGTGAAGTCCTCTCTTGTCCTTGCGAAGTTCTTTCTATGTGCATAATACATTCGGCCATCATGTAACCCTTCTGACCTCATATATTAGGGGGCATCTGTTATAGCATCATTTCTCACCTTCATATGATTCATGATTGCTTTTATGGCTTTGGGCACCCATTCCTACAGACTTGGACAAATTCACTAAAAAACAGTGTAAAAATCCCCATACGCGATTATGCCCAGACTTTTCTGCGTGTATACGCGAGTCCAACTGCACTTTTCCGCATATGCCATTAAAATCATTAAAAATATATATAAAAATTCCCTATTTTCAGGCTGGGTTGATGGTTACTTAGGTAGTTCAACCACCCCAACACGTGGCCAACTGTTTCCAACTGTCGAAAATACTATTAGGGAGTATAAAAGCCCCTCATGTGCATGGCCTAAGGGGGAGAGAGAATTATTGATATTATACTCTGTTGGTATTCCCTATCCAAGTCTGATTCCCCGTGCCTCCTGCACTTTCCCAGTTCATTACAGGAAACCCTTGTTTCCTTGAGATGCTCATCTCCCTATATGTCATCTCGTATGCACCAGTTTGGAAGGAATCTTAGTGAGGCAAGGGCGGGACGGATCCAGACGACGGTCTGCTCGAAGATCGTGGGAGGATTCAGGTGATCTCTCCACTCATTATTTCTGTACATGCTATTTATAATATAGAAGTACCATCTTTTTCCCGAAATATACGTGTTAGTGTCTGCTTACATATATGAGAATATTTGTTATTTAAGCATTCATTATGGTTTATCTAATGTTTCATATCGATTTCACTAACATTTAGAGTAGATATATGCTGTACAACCAGTTCTTCGTGCTTGTTTCTTCTTGTCTTTCAGGTTAAGAATGAAGGACGGTTGCTGGGGGTTTGGACCCCGCGGGCTCTGCTTCAACCGTAGGACCTATGGGTAACTTCCTCGATCTACTCTATTTAGTTTTTCATGAATATGTATGGTTGTGTGAGTCCTTCTTAAGTAGCATGCCCCTGCTCTATGGAGGTTGTAACCCAACGAACCTCTAGGGTGATTTTCCCCGAAACAAGTATACACATTTTACTGAATCTATCCACAACTACATAAAGATAATCATGTTGTCTTCTTGACATAGGTAGACCTCCAACAAATTCCATGGAGACACTCTCCCATGGCCTTGATGGTACCGGTAATGGCGTGTACAATCCAAGCTTCATATTACTAGGCTTACTTGTTGCACACATATAACAACCTCTTATAAAACGTGACACACTATCTATCATGCGGGGCCAATAGCAATACCTCTATAGATGCACCACTATTTTTCTTACCCCAAAGTGTCCAACAATAAGAGATGAATGAGCTTCTCTCATGACACTTAGCCTCCCTCCTTGTGGAATAAACAACTTTCCCAAATGAAACAACAAATTGTTATGCATGTGATAATATTTTTCTTCAACTTGATTCCCTTCACTCAAACTAGCATACACATCTTGAAAATCAATGTCATGTGCATATTGTTCTATGTAACTCTCATGTACAATAGAATCATTTTTGAGTAAAGTAGATGCACTAATGATTGGTCTTGAAAGCATATCAACAAATTTATTGAAAATACCTTTCTTGTACCTTATAACCAAGTGAAATTATTGAAGAAATCCCATCCACTTGAAATGTCTTGATTGCTGCAATTTTGTTTGCGACTGCAAAAATTGTAATGGTTGGTGATCGATGTGTACAATAGTCTCTTTACCCACCAAGTAGTGTTTCCACTTCTTGACACTTTGTACCAATGCATATAGTTATTTTTCATATGTAGGATAATTAGTCACAACACCATTGAATGTTTTAGAATGAAAAGTGATAGGCTTACCATGCTGCAAAAGTACTGCACCCATGGCATAATCACTAGCATCGGTTTGAATCTCGAATGATTGTCTCAAATTTGGTAATGCAAGGACTGGAGCTGAACTAATATTGTATTTTAAAGCTTTGAAAGCTTCTTGTTGTTTGCCTCCCCATTGGAAGCCTTTTTTCACACTTGTCAATGCATGCATAGGAGTTGCATGGAAGAAAAGTTAGCAATAAACTTTCTCCAATATTGAGTTGCACCTAAGAAACTTCTTACCTCAGTTATTGTTTTGGGTGTGGGCCAATTCACAATGGCTTCCACTTTAGAAGGATCAATCCTCAATTCTCCTCCTCCTACAATATGTCCCAAATAGACCAAAGAAGTCTTTCCAAAATCACACTTTGACATCTTAAGAAAAAAATTCTCTTTCTTCAAAATTTCAAGCACTCTATTCACATGCCAGACATGATCTTCTCTTGTTTTGTTGAAAATCAATATGTCATCTAAGTACACAATAAAAAAATCATCAAGGAATGGATGAAAAACACTATCCATAACACACATGAAAGTTGTCGGTGCATTACACAAACCAAAAGGCATAACTAGCCACTCAAAGAGTCCTTGTTTGGTTTTGAATGCAGTTTTCCATATATCACTTTCTGTAGTTATTACTTGATGATATCCACTTCATAAATTTAACATAGTGAAAAAAAATTCTTCTTTCAGATGATCAAGCAAATCATCTATTCTTGGGAGTGGGTAACGATTCTTTACTGTAATCTTATTCAAAGCTCGAAAATCTACACACATGCACCAAGTCCCATATTTCTTTGGTATCAAGACTATGGGTGAACCACATGGTGATTTGCTTGGCCCTATGATTCCTTTGTTCAACATCTCTTTGATTTTCCTCTTTATTTCAACATTCTCCATTATCAACATGCGATACATATCAATGTTTGGAAGAGGAAAATCTTGCTGCGACTGAATCTCATGTTGAATCTCTCTTTTTGGAGGCAATCCTGTTGGCTCCTAAAACATCTCATGATGTGCATTAACTACATCATATAAATATGATTTCAACTTAGGATCACATCACTCAAATTATTCACGATTAACATAAGCTTTAGGCTTAATCATAAGAAGAAAAAAATTATTACTTGAATTTACTTGCCTCTTTACCTGTCCAACATTTACCATAGCAATGTTTGTCTTCTTGCGATGTGCTCTAACAATGAACTCCTTGCCATCTTTGAATAAATGATATTTTTTCTCATGGTGATGGAAGATTGCTTTCCTGTCATACAAGTAAGGACTCCCCAACACAATACCTATTATGTCAAGCGGAACCACATCTAATTCAACTGTGTCAACAAAATTTGCAGTGATTGCAAACCGCAATATGCAATTCTTTGAAACCTGTAAATTTGCATCCTTACAAATCCAATCTAATGGATATGGTTTTGGATGTGGTATGATCTCAAGGTTAAGTTTCTTGACCAAGTCTTCAGAGATTAAGTTTGCTTATGACCCACTATCAAACAATGTGTCAATCTTGGTATGTTTGGATATGACCCTCACATGAAACTATGCAATTATTTCTTCTTCATTTGGAGTATGTATGTGACAATTTGATGTACTGGTACTGGGTTTAGTTTCAATTTCTTTTCCCTTCATTTTATTCAATCTCATGGCTGTAATATTATATTAATCACTTGAATCAAATCCTAAATCATGTTGAGTTGTAGCTCTAGTTTTCTGTTTCCCTTTGTTATTGGGTTTCTTTGGCCTCATTTCAGGATGTAATTTCCAACAATGAGTTTCATCATGGCCTTCTTTTGAACAATGTTTACAAACCAATTTTTTCCCTCTTTCTTAACATATGCATTATTTTTGTTTCTACCTTTTGAGGTCTTCTCTTTGGCTTTACCCTTAAAAGCTTTCTTTCTACCCTCTTCAAAAATGTTTTTCCCTCTAGCTTCTAGATGTGTGGCCTGAACACATACTTCATCTAGAGTGGTGGGGTTAAACATGAGAATAGTATGTTTTAGGTAGCTATGTAAGCCTCCTATGTACTTGAGAAAAGTATCTTGGCTATGAAAATCTACCCCTAATAAGAGAGCTCTTCTCCTAAATTCTTGGGTGTATTCTTTCACATTTTGTCCCTTCAATTGCCTAAAGTTCTGCCAGTTCATGATGGCTTTCTGCATATGAGCTAATGGATAAAACTGTTTTTTTATAGAAATAATGAAATCTTACCATGATAGAATAATCTTACCATGTTTCTTGATTTCCACCTTTGTCTTGGCTTCCCACCAAACAAGTGCTGCACCTTCCATTCTCAATGAAGATAATTGTATTTTGGTATCATCATCTTGAAGGTTCTGGATTCTCAAATAGACCTCCAATTTCCTAATCCAATTATCAAGATTTTCTGCATTGACTTCACCATTAAACACTGGAAATTAAAACTTGACATCAAGTTTAAAAAAATACTTTTACCAATGTTATTTGACTTGTGTAGCTGATGTACTAAAGAAGAAGTAGAGGATGATGATGATGAGGGTAAGGATGATGGCTCTCCATTGCCTCCATTTCCTCCATTTCCCTTATTTGGCTTAACTTCATCATTGTGACCTCCTGAAGATCCTTGTCCTTCCTTGTGAAGGTTAGATCCTTCTCCTTCTAGTCTCTCATTCCTTTCTTGATAAATGATTCTAACCATCTCAGTCATGTCAGCAAACGCTTTCCTGAACACCCTTTCTTCCTCCTTGGGATCAAATTATTCATGGATTTCTCCTTCCTCATGAGGCATACTTAAAGTAGCTTCTACTTCTTTAGGAGGTGAACTAGGTGGTGGAGATTATGGCAATCTTTTGTTGATTAGCGGTTGTCATTGATGTCAACCCAAGCAGCACCAGGGGCTAACACAATATTGCATGGGAATTTTTACCTACCAAATTAATATATTCTGGGTCAATAATGAATTTGATGGTTTCTACTTGTCGAGATGTTTCCGTTGATATACGGCATGCCATGTAATTCTTCACGGTTTGAAAGATATTAATGTTTTAAGTTTGTACCCCTAGTTAGTGGGCTAAAACCCCATGGGGTTGGGGCATGGGTCATTGAAAAGTCATAATTAATATTTTTTAAGCTTCTAAAATCCCTCACACGTTCACTTGTTGAAGCCCTTCTCAACCTAAGCATTTATATAAATTGTGATCCTCATTTCCTCCTTAGGCAAGGGATTTCACCATCTGAAACAGGTCATTGTGGAATTAGCGCTCCAAATTTTCTTCTATGAAGTTTCAGAAGCTGAAATTTTTATGAGACGAAGCCAAAATACTGAGGAAGCTTATGTAAAAATTTCAGATCAAGTTACACAATATTTTTGGAGATATGATCTGTAGAATTTAGGGTTTTTGCAGGCTCCTGAAATTCATATCAAAGAAGTGACCTTGGTAAATTCGTCATAACTCTCTCTCTGAGTATCGGATTGGAATTCTATAAAAATTGGTGGATAGTGCACAGTCTTTAATTTTAGCTCTATCAATTTCAAAGCCAAATGAAGAAACAATGACACGTGTCACGCCATACAAGTGTGCTCTGTTGAAATAGTTCATAATTAGGGCATTGTGAGAGATTGGGTATAACTCTCTCTTGAAGAATCCAAATTGGGTCAGACCTGTGGCATTGGAAAGAAGAATAAGAGGAATAATACAGGATTGAAAATTAGATATTGAGGATCTGAAATAAAAGAGATACAATAGATTCAACATCGAGCTCCTAGAAGGCAAGAAAAAGCTAGATCATGTGTTGTCAAGGGTTGCGAAGGACCAAAATTTGTACAGCAGAAAATAAAAGCAAGGTGAAGCAGAGGGTAGCATGATAAGAGCAGCAACCAAGGTGCATAACAGCAGTAAGAAGTTCATCAAATGAAGTCTTCAAGTGGGCAGCATTGCATACAATCATTGTAAAGGTGTCATTGTACTTAGTCATTGTAAATAAATTATTGTAGAAATTGTACTAGTATCTATCTGCCAAGGGTTGAAGAGGCAGTGTTGGGAGGTCTAGGATCATCATTAGGTGGTTTTGTCAAATTTGGGGTTATGGTCTAGTATATCTTCTTCTTCTACATCATTCTATATCATTGTAAAGTGGACCATTTTCCCTGGTACGGGAGTCCATTCTTCTTTTATTCTTCTATAGGGTGCTAGGGTGGTGCTAGGGTGAGTTTTAGCTCATTGGGTGCTGGGGCATCCATTCAGTGGACTACTGAAGAATATCGAGCGTTGGAGCATCCATCCAGTGGGAGCTAGAGAAGAATGCTTTTCTAGATTCTAGGAAGTTGGAGCTTTATTTTCAATTGGAGCTGAATATTAAAGAATTATTAGAAAAGCATTAGGTGGATTTTGTCCCAGAGTGGGTTTCCAGCTTAAAAACTGTGTGCATTTGTGTTCCTCTTGTTTGCTGCTATCATTGTACAAACACTGATAATAATTGAATATTAACTAATGCTCTAATTGAAAGGAATACTAATTCACCCCCCCTCTCAGTATTTCCAACAATTGGTATCAAAACTTGGTTCCTTCAATAGCAGTTTAACAGCTGGAAGGAGGTCATGGAGCATGCCAAGAATGGTGTACCTCTATTCAATGAAAATAATTATGCACTTTGGAAAGGAAGAATGGAGGTCTATATCTTGGCGCAAGGTTACGAAGTATGGGACACTGTTCAAAATGGATTTACATCAACTGCGGATGAACAAGGTAAGAAGAATTTGGTAAATGATGCAAACACAAAGAATATTATTATCAGTGGACTTATTGAATCTGATTATCATAAGGTGTTGGGTTGTAAAACCACTAAAAATGTATGGGACAAGCTTGAGAATATATATGCAGGTGACTCAAATGTCAAAGAAGCAAAGCTTCAAATATATAGAGAAAAATTTGAGCAACTCAGAATGAAAGAAGATTGCAACATTGCTGCATACTTCCAATACGTTGATGAAATAACCAATAATCTGGAAGGATTGGGAGAGCCAGTTGACAAGAAGACTATTATACACAATATTCTTACAACATTACCAGGGATATTCAACCCAAAGGTATCGGCCTTAGAATACAGTGAAAATCTGGACAAACTCAGCAAGGAAGAATTACATGGAGTTCTCATAGCATATGAAATGAGACTTGATGAAGAAAAGGGTACTTCAAATCTAGAAACTGTGTTCGTTGCATCTAAGAAAACCAATAAGGAAAAACAACCTTCAATTGAAATGACATGCACCTAAAAGTGTGAAGAAAAGGGAGATGATGGAGAAGGTCTTTCAGATGAAGAATATGCTTACTTTATGAGAAAACTAAAACCTGGTAAGGGAAAATTCAAAGCTAAACTTCCATTGATATGTTTCGGTTGTGGTGAGGTTGGGAATTTCGTAGCAAAATGTCCAAACAAAAGTGATGGTAACTCAAAAGGAAAGAAAGGCTTTAAGAAATTCAACAAGCAAGGCAAAAAGAAAGGATCCAAAAGGAAATTTTTCTCTAAAGAAGGTAGCTCATCATCCGATGAAGAAAGTGATAGAAAAGAAGAAGCCAATGAGAAAGTATTGTTTATGGCCAAGCACAATAAACAAGAAGTATCAAATAATGAAGAAGAAGGGTTGACCATAGAATAATTTTATGAGGAGGCAATCAAGCTTATAAAAGAGCTCAATGCTAAGAAGATCTGTTTCAATACTCTTGAAGAACAAGTTCAAGGTCTCAAAATTGAGGTTGAAGAACACAAATGTATTGAAGAGTCACTTCAAAAGAAGTTGGAAGAAAGCAACCAAGAAAGGGAAGCATTAGAAGCCAAAGTAGTCTCGCTGCGTAAGGAAGTGAAGAAGGGAAAAACTGTCCAAAACTATGCCAACAACTCAAGGGCATTGGAAGAAATCATCAACAATCAACGATCTTACAACGATAGAACTGGCCTCGGTTACAAAGAAGAAGAAGCATGACCTTCTACAAGAAAATACAATGAAACTATGAGATCTGACATACATGAAGACTTCATTGGACAAGATTTGCAAGAACATCCTTGGAAGACGATTCCTCAATGAAGATTCTCATCTAGGCACCAACATATTTTTCTTGGTTATTATTATTCATGTGGAAAATTTGGTCATAAAGCTGTAGAATGTTACAGTTACCCTAGGAACCAATACAATTCCAAGAGATTATTCAAATATGAGCCTCCCAGGGCTCAATGAAACATCAATAGATTTGAACATTTAAGAAATAATATGGAATGTTACAAATGTCATAACTTTGAAAACGTAGCCAGAGACTGCAGACTTGAAAATCCTCTAGAAGAATCTTCGAAGCCACAAAATGAACGAACATGGAAGAAGAAGAAGACTAATAATTTTGCTCTCGCTCTCAAGGCTCAAAAAAATAAAGATGTGTGGTATGTTGATAGTGGTTGCTCAACGCATATGACTGGAGATAGAAAGAAATTTGTATCTCTAAAAGAGAAGAAGGATGGAACCATATCCTTTGGAAATGATGGATTTTCAAATGTTATAGGATCAGGTACTGTCACTCTCAGAAGCAAAGATGTTATAGCCAAGAATGTTCTATTGGTAGAAAACATGAATCAAAATCTGCTCAGTGTTGGACAAATGTGTGATCAAGGACACACAATGCTATTCAACTCCACAAAATGTGAAATCAGGAAAGGCAGGTATGGTGAAATTGTGGCTACAGCAAGTCGAGCTCCAAACAACATATATGTTTTGGATGAAGCAACTAAAGCATGTATACTAGCTAAAGAATATGAAAGTTGGTTATGGCACAAACGAATGGGTCACATAAACTTTGACAATCTTGTCAGGATAAGAAAAAAGGAAGCAGTACGAGAAATGCCGAAAATCTCAAAACCTTCCAACACACTATGTGAGGCACGTTGGCATGGAAAGCAGACAAAAGTCCAATTTAAAACAAAAGAACACTTTGTATCACATCCATTGGAATTGATACATATTGATCTATGTGGTCCTGTGAGAAAAAAAGGCTTAGAAAGATAATTATATTTCATGTTAATGATAGATGACTATACCAGGATGACAGTCGTCAGTTTCCTAAAGAAAAAATCTGAAGCATTTGAGTTCTTTAAGATCTACAAGGAGTTGGTTGAAAATGAAATTGATTTGAAAATAAAGTGTTTGAGATCAGATAATGTTGGAGAATTTACTTCCAAATTATTTCAGCAATACTGTGACAAAAATGGAATAAAAAGGCAATTTTCAACAACACGAACACCTTAGCAAAATGGAGTTGCTGAAAGAAAGAATAGAACCATACTGGAAATGGGTAGAACAATGTTGAAGGACTCAAAATTGGATATAAAATTCTGGGTTCAAGCAATTGATACGGTAGTCTTCATTATCAACCGAATTCTTCTCAGAAATAATTGCAACAAGACTCCATATGAATTATGGAAAGGAAAACCAGCTAATGTAAAATATTTCAGAATCTTCAGAAGAAAATTTTATATCAAAAGAGAAGATAAAAAATTGGGTAAGTTTGAATCACGTGTTGATGAAGGTGTCTTTGTTGGTTACTCATGCAAAAATAAAGGCCTATAAATGCTATAATCTAAGACAAAAACAGATAGTGGAGAGCATAAATGTTACATTTGATGAAGATGGTGTTCTAACAAGTAATGATGAGGATCTAGAATCTTTGAAACTTGAGACAAAGGCTGAAAAAGACACAGATAAAATTGTTGAACAAGAAGCAACAATCAACGAGGAAGAAGTAAACAATGATCATCAAGATATACCTGAACAACAACAAGAAGCTCCTCCAAGGAGAACAAAAGAGTGGATTCAAAAGAACCATCCATCAAATCAAATCATTGGTGACATAAATGAAGGTCGACATCGTCATTCATCACAACAAGATCACGTTGCTTTTCTAGCAACCTTTGAGCCTAGTAGTTTTGAGGAAGCCCCAGAATGAACATTGGGTAGCAGCTATGAATGAAGAATTGGATCAAATTGAGAAGAATAACAACTAGGAATTAGTTCCACGACAAAAAGATAAAAATGTCATTGGGACTAAATGGGTGTTCAGGAACAAATTGAATGAAGATGGGCAGGTTACCAGAAACAAAGCAAGATTGGTTTGCAAAGGCTATCCACAAGTGGAAGAAATTGATTTCAACGAAAAATTAGCACTAGTTGCCAGAATGGAAGCCATCCAAATGTTTCTCGCCTATGCATGTTCAAGAAAAACCAAAGCATACCAAATGGATGTTAAGTCAAAATTTCTGAATGGAGAATTAGAAGAAGAAGTTTACATCGAACAACCTGAAGGTTTTCTACTATCACAAAAAGAAGACTATGTCTGTAGGTTAAAGAAGGCTCTATATGGTCTCAAGCAGGCTCCCAGAGCATGGTATGCTTGTCTTGATGGATATCTACGTCAACAAGGGTTCAAGAAAGGTACTGTTGATAGCAATCTTTATGTATAAATAGATAAAGACAATTTAACAATCATTGAGTTTTATGTGGATGATATAATATTCGGTAGAAATGATGATCGACTAAGTAAGAAATTTTCTACAAAGATGCAAAGTGAGTTTGAGATGTCTTTACTTGGTGAGTTGACATACTTCTTAGGGCTTCAAATATCTCAGCAAGAGAAAGGAATATTTATATGTCAAGCCAAGTACATCGAGGAAATGCTCAAGAAATTCAAAATGGAAGATTGCAAATCCGTCCTTACTCCGATGGTAACAGGTTGCAAATTGAACATAGACGACTCATCTAAGGATGTGGATCATAGGTTGTACAGATCTATGATTGGTAGTCTTCTATATGTAACAGCCTCTCGGCCAGATGTTATGCAAGCAGTTGGACAAGTAGCAATATTTCAAGCAGCACCAAAAGAATCACATATTATTGTTGTCAAAAGAATTCTTCGATATCTAAAGGGAAAAGAAGAATATGGCTTATGGTATCCCAAAGGTAACAATCTAATTATTCAAGCCTTTACAGATGCAGATTGGGCAGGAAGCGTTGATGATCGTAAGAGTACTAGTGGAGCAACATTCTATCTAGGTGGTTGTCTCGTATCATGGTTGAGCAAAAAGCAAACTTCAATCTCGTTATCTACAGCGGATGCAGAATACATTGCAGCAGCATCATGTTGTACTCAAGTCCTTTGGATGAAATTTTTTTTTCAAGATATTCAAGTACAATTCAGTGAGCCTATTCCCATATTCTGTGACAACACTAGTGCCATCAACATCTCCAAGAATCCTGTCATGCATTTAAAAACAAAACACATTCCGATCAAATATCATTTTGTTAGAGAACAAGTCGCTAAAAAGAATATCAAACTTGAGTATGTTTGTACAAAAGAACAAATTGTTGATATCTTCACTAAACCTTTACCTCGTGAAGCATTTGAATATCTTCGTCAAAATCTTGGGATTTTACCAAGCTCTCATTAGATTACAGGTCTATAGGACAGTTGTGTGTCAGGGGGAGTGGAAGTGTGTACAGGTTCGCAGGATGGTTGTGTTTCAGGGGGAGTTACCCTTTTCCATTGATGTCAAAGGGGGAGAGAATGTTGTAGGAAGAGGTGTCATGATCGCAGGGGGAGTGCTTGTGTTGCCATCAATGTCAAAGGGGGAGATTGTTGATTGGCAGTTGTCATTGATGTCAACCCAAGCAGCACTAGGGGCTAACCCAATATTGCATGGGAATTTTGACCTACCAAATTAATACATTCTGGGTCAATAATGATTTTGATGGTTTCTACTTGTCGAGATGTTTCCGTTGATATATGGCATGCCATGTAATTCTTCACGGTTTGAGAGATATTAATGTTTGAAGTTTGTACCCCTAGTTAGTGGGCTAAAACCCCATGGGGTTGGGGCATGGGTCATTGAAAAGTCATAATTAATATTTTTTAAGCTCCTAAAATCCCTTCCACATTCACTTGTTGAAGCCCTTATCAACCTAAGCATTTATATAAATTGTGATCCTCATTTCCTCCTTAGGCAAGGGATTTCGCCATATGAAACAGGTCATCGTGGAATTAGCGCTCTAAATTTTTTTCTGCGAAGGTTCAGAAGCTGAAATTTTTATGATGCAAAGCCAAAATCCTGAGGAAGTTGCTGTAAAAATTTCAGATTAAGGTGTGCTACATTTTTGGAGATATGATCTGTGGAAGTCAGGGTTTTTGCGGGCTCCTAAAATTCATATCAAAGAAGTGACCTTGGTAAATTCGTCATAAATCTCTCTCTGAGTATCAGATTGGAATTCCATAATAAGTGACAGATAGTACACAGTCTGTAATTTTTGCTCTATCAATTTCAGAGCCAAATGAAGAAACAATGACACGTGGAATGTCGTACAAGTGCGCTCTGCTGAAACAGTCCATAATTAGGGCATTGTGAGATATTGGGTATAACTATCTCTTGAAGAATCAAAATTGGGTCAGACCTGTGGCATTGGAAAGGCAAATCAGAGGAATACTAGATGACTAAAAATCAGATATTGAGGATCTGAAATAAAAGAGATACACTAGATTCAATGTCGAGCTCCTAGAAGGCAAGAAAAAGCTAGATCATGTGTTGTCAAGGGTTGCAAAGGACCAAAATTTCTATGGCAGAAAAGAAAAGCAAGGTACAACAGAGGGTAACATGATAAGAGTAGAAACCAAGGTGCATAACAGCAGCAAGAACTTCATCAAATGAAGTCTTCAAGTGGGTAGCATTGCATACAATCATTGTAAAGGTATCATTGTACTTAGTCATTGTAAATACATTATTGTACAAATTGTACTAGTATCTATCTACCAAGGGTTGAAGAGGAAATGTTGGGAGGTCTAGGATCATCATTAGGTGGTTGTGTCAAAGTTGGGGTTATGTTATAGTATATATTCTTCTTCTACATCATTCTATATCATTGTAAAGTGGACCATTTTCCCTGGTACGGGAGTCCATTCTTCTTTTATTCTTCTATAGGGTGGTAGGGTGGTGCTAGGGTGAGTTGTAGCTCATTGGGTGTTGGGGTATCCGTTCGGTTGACTACTGAATAATCTCAGGCATTGGAGCATCCATCTAGTGGGAGCTGAAGAAGAATTTTTTTCTAGATTCTAGGAAGTTGGAGCTTTATTTTCAATTGGAGTTGAATATTAAAGAATTATTAGAAAAACATTAGGTGGTTTTTGTCCCGGAGTGGGTTTCCAGCTTAAAAACTGTGTGCATTTGTGTTCCTTTTGTTTGCTGCTATCATTTTACAAACACTGATAATAATTGAAGATTAACTAATGCTCTAATTGAAAGGAATAATGATTCACCCCCCCCCCCCCTCCCCCCACGCCCCTCTCAGTATTTCCAACATCTTCCTCTCCTTTTCTTTGGCTCTTCTTGAGACCCTTATGCTTCCAGCAATTTGCCTTCTCCTCTTTTGAGCTTGAGCCTAGTAATCATATAAAAACTTGCAAATAGTTAAACAATTCTTTGCACTAAACAACACCAGAGAATAAAACTTGGCCCTGATACCAATCTGATCTGAAATGATTGTATTAGTTTTGTTGTGCTAAGTATCTTTTCAGTTTATAAACATGTGCATAATCAATTCATTAGTTTGCATAAGGATTGAGGTGTTTATCCATGAATTGTAGATGTTTTTAGGTGAATTAGAAGCATAAAAAAAGCTTAAACAACACTGAACAATAGTGTAAAATAGAGAAATAAGTCACCACATGAAATTTACACAACTGGCATGCTAAAGCAGTTCACCCCTCCTGGGCTACAACTGTTGGGCTAGCTCCCAATGGCATGTACATCTTTCATTATGCTCAAAATTTTGCAAATACATGTAGTTACAGTGCTCTAATGGCTATTTTCTCTACGCCAATGGCTCAAAAATTCTCCAATTAGTCAAAAATGACTCTTCATTCACTCATATTGGTTGAAATTTGGGCCTCCTACACTTTTTTCGAGTTTCACCTAGAAAAGCTCCACTAAAAGTGAAGAACTCCACTTAACTGGAGCTAAATTAAGCAATTCCGCCATTTTTTAGGCGCGCTCCAATTATCCCTCCAGAACTAATCATTGCATTTAGTGTTAGTGGTTGGGGTGGCCACATTCCAACCGCAAACCATGGATTACAAACTGGTTGGGTGGAACCTAGCAAATAATTGTGGTAGTAACCTTCAATCCTGGCTGAACTCGTGGTTAGCGGAGACCATTGCATAAACTGCGCGGTATTGTCAGAGTTTGAATTTCCATGTGACAACTCACACGGTGAAACCATTATGATGCATAGACTGTGGGTTGGATTGGTTAGCGTTTAATGTTTAACACCACCATTTGATAACATATATGGGAACCGCTGGCGGGTTGTGACCGTCGGCAGTTCCCAACCCCCAACGTTGAATGTTATAAACTTTAAATACAACTTGCAACCAAATATAGTTAAGAACCACTTGTAGCATGGATGGTGGAGACCTGTGCATGGCCGCGGGAGGTCCAGGGGTCAATTCCTGTGGCCTCCACAAAAATTTTAACACACCATTTAGGGGACACGTGGCAGCCTCAAGGCCAGCCACGTGGCATCCTATTATTGGCCCTCCACAATGTACTTACAATGAATAGCAGTGTGACACATGTCAACCAATGATTGACTTTGAGGAAAGGAATATCCTTCAGAATATTTCTTTTTTCTTGACTGTATCTCCACCTTACTGACTGTGCATCCCAGTCAACCCTAGTCAAACTATTGTAATTTTATCTGTTTGGTTTTTCGATCAGAACGTGATATATCCCTCATATGATATCAGTTTTTCGAATCGTTTGTGGTGCCGGAATCAGGAAGATGAGATCTACACAACCATCCTAGTTTCAACCCAATCTTGTAATTTTGAATTTTGAGCAAAATTTATGAACAGGATCATGTGGCCAAGAGCCGAGTATTGTATTTAATAACGTTTCTAGGATAGATTAGTTAGCAATACTCTATTGGATTTTTTCACTGTGATTGTGTATCACCCCATTTTTGGGTTGGATCTAGGACCGATTGATGTATATTTTCACTTATTGAAGTTAATAGAAGGAGCCATGCCAGTTTATCCATCTCTGGCTTTTAATCTCATGTGAATGAGTTACCTGTGTGTTTGAATTCCTCACTTTCGTAAAGGGAAATTAGCTAGTTGGCTAGGGTCAAACCAACTCAACTCGTTCTCCCTTTGTTTATAAGAGTTTGTTAAGTATTTCATATGTAGATTCAGATCAAAAGGTTATTTCATTTATGTATATAAATCTACTGATTTACATTTTCTTTATCAACAATGTGTTACTCGATCCGAGGTTTGGTAGTTTTATTTTATTTGCATCTATTCAAGAATGTTTTAGTATTTCATTTCTTTTCATTTATGCACATAGTGGATTTCCTTTCCTTTCTAAAAGTGCATGTTTCGATCCAACTTCACGAATACGTTTTAGTCTGCAAAGCATGGTTTATCTCAAGCAAGAGCATTCTATTTATGCAAGTGATTTTATTTCTATTATGCAACAATGTGTTTCATTCCCAAGAACGATTTTATACTTCTAGAAAGTGTGTACAACTTAGAGATTAGATTATTTGGTTTATTTACATTTCTTGTGCATTGATGAAACCCCATTCACATAATAGAGTTTGTACCTGTACCAGCTCTCTTGTGGAAACAACTGAGGTTTGTTACAAAAAATCTTGACTTGAGACATTTACCTTAAAAGGATATAAATCTTGTTCATACAGTGACAACACTTTTAGGGATTCTTTGTCTCTCAGAATAAAACACTTATCTCTTCATAAAGAAACCCCGATATGTTGTGTAACCGGCTCCAAAAAGAGAATAAAAGAGATATCAACGCCTTAGAAATAAGCCACTTCGAGGGGGCAACCTCCAATACATTACATGAATGAACAATTCTTGGATGATACAATTTACAAAACCTCCTTTCTATATATAGGAGTTCATGGGGCCATAATGTAATCCTAGTGGGCCACAATGTAATCCTAGCCGACCTAACAATAATAATTTAAGGGCACAATAATAAAAAAATGGGGGTTACAAGGGTACAATAATAACAATAAGGGGGGATACACTAACATAATAAGAGGCTACACTATTAATATAGGGACTTAACATGCCCCTCTCCTTCAAACAAGTGTTGTCCTCAACGCTTGATTATTTCTTGATGCTTCTGTATAAAATTCTCATCCTCCCATGTGAAATATTTTACAGGAAAGTTCTTCCACTTGCTGAGATACTCTGAAATTGATCGTGCTTGTCGAGTTCTTGTTTCTATGACTACTTCATAACTTCTTTCGATGTGATGTTGATCTTCCTGTTGTTTCATTAGATTCTGCACCAAAGTTGGGTTATCCTTTGAGAGTTGGAGAACTTGTTGTTGATGCTCGCTGTGATCTTCCACTAATTTATCATCCATATTAGCTATTATTTGATCCTTCAAACCATCCAACTTAGCCTCCATTTCTGCTTTTAAACCATTTATTTCATCTTCGGTTGCTCTTCGTAAGATCGAAATTTGTTGCACTTGGTACCGTAATTTTGATATCTCATATTGCAATTCTTCCTCCTCATGCGTCATAGTATAGCTTTCTGAGGGCTTAATGGGTATGGAATTATTTTTAGGTGCCATTTTAGAATCCAATATTGATACCTTTTACTTGCTTTGAGGAGCTCAATATTGAAATTGTATTATCTCTGTTATTGCAGATCTTCAATATTTGAAATTGAGCACTGAAGTATCCCTATGAATTCTCTTTTGAATGCCACATGTCTGACCTGATTTGGATTCTCCAAGAGAAATTTGTGCCCAATCTCCCACAATGACCTAATTATGGACTGGTTCAGTAGAGCGAACTTTTACGACTTGACACGTGTCATTGTTTCATCCTTTGTCTCTGAAATTGATAGCCAAGAAACTAAAGTCTGTGTACTTGCGACCACTTTTTACGACACTCCAATCCGATGCCCAGAGAGAGAGTTATTGAACTTTTCCCACGATCACCTCTTTGAGATGCAATTCAGGAGCCTGAAAAAGCACTACCTTCCACAGATCATATCTCCAAAAATATTGCGAACCAAGCTCTGAAATTTTTTGACAAATTTCCTCAGGCTTTCAGCTTCGCACCATATGAATTTCAGATTCTGAACCTTCGTATAAAAAAAGTTATAGCGCAAATTCCACGATGACTTGTTTAGGAGCTTGAAAAAAGACCTAACTTCCACGGATGATATCTCCGAAAATGTTGTGAACCAAGCTCTGAAATTTTTAGACAATCTTCCTCAGGATTTCAGCTTCGCACCCTAAAAATTTCAGCTTCTGAAACTTCGTAGAAAAAAATTTATAGCGAAAATGCCACGATGACCTGTTTGGAGCAGCGAAACCCTAGAATCCCAAGCTCCGATACCAAATGTTGTGTAACCAGCTCCAAAAATAGAAGAAAAGAGATATCAACGCCTTAGAAATGAGCCACTTCGAGGGGGAAACCTCCAATACATTACATAAATGAACAATTCTTGGATGATCCAATTTACAAAACCTCATTTCTATATATAGGAGTCCATGGGGCCATAATGTAATCCTAGTGGGCCGCAATGTAATCCTAGCCGACCTAACAATAATAATTTAAGGGCACAATAATAACAATATGGGGGTTACAGGGGTACAATAATAACAATAAGGGGGGCTACACTAACATAATAAGGGTCTATACTATTAATATAGGGACTTAACACGATATGACATAATTCTCCCTAAATTATTGCAATGTTTTTATTTATTGAATCAGTGAACAGTGAGAATTATGTTGTTTTGAATGGTTCATTTATGGTTTCGCACTTTGATTTGATTTATCTTCAATTGATTTAAAATTGGCACTCTTTATGTTTTATGCAAGTGATTAGGAACTATAAAAAAATTCAGTACAAGAACCAAATACATTTCCGGTATAGGAGCAACGCTTTAGTACAGGAATATCATTCCAGTGCAGGAACTTTGTTCCAGTACATGAATGTTGTTGTGGTGCATGAACATTGGTCTAGTCTAGGAATGGAAGAATATTAATAGAGACAGACGTCATTATCAATATAATTATTTCTTCTGTCTCTTAATGCAGTGATACTCAGTCACACATTTTTGATGTCTCTTCTTTCATTTACCAAGATTATTTTTTGTTGATTCAAGCTCCTTTCATTTTATTCTTGCAAGCATTTCCTTTTATTGATTCCAATACCATAATTCCTTTGGTGTTATATTCTTTCCATTATTTTTTATTCTACAAGTGTAATTAGAAGGATAGAAGTAGAGTTAATGAAAGTTTACACCATTATTCTTGGCATTTCCTATGCTACGCCTCGAAGCTTATGAAACCCTAGATTGAGAATTAAGTGTTGAAGGATTTTGTCTAGTTACAACTCATGCACCCAACATTTTGGCACCGTTGCCGGGGAGGCCTTGAAGATTTCGTAAGAACTTTTTGATTTTTTGCAGTAGGGGTAATTCTGTTTTATTTTTTTATGCAGTGTGCTTCTATTGCCTGAAGGATTCTTGTTAGTGTTGATTTTTTATGTGCAACATTTGATATTAGATTATTTTTCCTATACTTTTATTTTTTTTCATTTTTGGTTTTATTATTTTAAGATGATTTCCTAAAATGGATAGAGGTTTGGAACTTTTTCTCATATTGGGCCTTGTTTCGTAGGCAAAAACTCCAAACAAACAAAAGGCCATCATGCAGGAACTATCCACTTGGACTCTGGAAACAATATTTCGGGGGTGCACAACCAAGGGGAAGAAGTGAACTATTGGAATTCAAATTGATTTGAGCCATAGTCAACCTTCTCATTTTTTTGAGAGTGGTTCGATTGCATATACTAAAATGGCAGATCACGAGGACCATGGTGAGGGGACTGGCGAGAATTAGGTAAATGAGGAGAAATGCACCTTTGGATTTCCAGTCATGGTTCTAGACATAGTTGTGAAAATGAAGAACATTCCACCATTATTTATTCCTAATTCCATGGTAAGGTACATGAGGACCCGAATTATTTCTTATTCGAATTTGATATATTATGTAGAAGCTATGATTACTATACAGATGCCCAAAAGTTAGAATTATTTCCTGAAACTCTAAAGGATTCAACCTTGCATTGGTTCATGGGGTTGGGAGGGAATACTCTAGCTTCTTGGGAACAAATGAAGAGAGTCTTTTTGTTCAAATATCAGGAATATTGCAAAACTAGAGAAATGCAGGATGGGATCTTCACTGTTTTATAAAGTGATGATGAGGCCTTGGAAGACTATCTAGAAAGATTTCTATATATCCTCCAAAGGTCAAAACACAAATTTGATCCCAGTACTGTTAGAACCTTGTTCTTAAGTGGGCTTACTGATGATGCTAGAAACAATTTGAACTTATTAGGACAAGGGGATATTGCTCAAAAAGCTTTTGATCAGATTTGTGACTTATGCAGGAAGCTCTCATAGAAACAATCTATATCTGGTAGAGGAGTTCGAAGTAGAAATAATAAAATTGGATCTACAGATGCTATGATCATTGGTTTGGAGAAAAAAATGTACAATATGAAAACTGAAATAATGAACACCGTTAGCAAACAAATAGACTCTTTGAAATTTCTACAAGAAATTGTAGAAGAATAAGAGTCATTGTCTATTTATTGTTGAAAGTGTCAGAAAAAGAATATTTTAATAGAATATCTTGTTTATGTTAAAGGTGCTAATAAATGTGTGATTTTTATAGGAAAATACTACCAAGGAGTGCCCTTCTATACCAGGATTGAAAGCAACATTTGAAGGAGAGAAATCCAAATCTGAGCCATTACATGCTATGGGAGCACGAAAAAATTGGCCTCAAGTAGGTGTAGGTATGGTTCCTGAATATGCACCACATTTTTTCGGTTATAATGCACCACCATATTCCTATCATAACACAAATCACTTTCAACCTTGGCAACATGCAAATCACTTTTCGTACGGGCAATTTCCTCAACCTTGGAAACAAGGATGGAAGGGATCAGCCCATTATTCATATCCTGCACCCATGCAATCATATCCTCCTACATATGCACCCTATCCGATGCAACAAGCATCTTTTCCAACCTTACCTCAGCAAAGTCAACCAATGCCACCATTACCTTTACCTCCACCTTTTGGATCACCCCAACTACCTACTCAACCGGTACCAAACCACAATAATAAGGGTACCTTTATCTATCCTTGCTCTAATCCTACATATTTATATTATCAAAACACACACATACCATGGTCTCAAAACCATAGTTTGAGACTCATGGTTTTTCCATTTAACCCTTTACAATAATTAAAGGGATTTGAACTATCGCAAATCCCCTTTGACCATCTACGCGCATTGCATACAACAAAACTTAGACAAACTTTATCCCAAAAAAGTACCCCAGGGAGCCTCGCTCCAACAAGTAGAAACCATATCTTTCATACACACCTTTTATAAATCATTTCCACATGTATATACACTTCTCAAGAATAAAACCCATGTAAAAATCTCAACATACTGCAAAATATATACGCTACTTCTTAGAAGAGAACCCACGTGTGTATGTGCCTCACCTGTGACAAAACCGCATACAAATATGTAATTTTTCAACTCACAAATTCACTGCACATCAAAACTTCAGAAATACCAGATCACGACATACAAAATAATAAACACATGTCAAATCCTAGATCTAATAAACCCACAGTCATACAACACATAGTCATTTAAGGTCTAATGATCCTGATCCATCATTGCAGTATTGTATGCATACTTATGTTAGATCAATTACTCATCAATAGCCCATACCATGTAGTCATACTTCATATTGAAGTATTCATAAATCATGCTCATTCATGCACAACCAAACACTCAGATCTTTGTCTTCTTATATATCTTAGACTGTAGCCAACACAATGTGTCAAAATCACACTAATGTTGATGGTATTATTTGGCAGGATCAAGTAGTCATTACTTCTCTCAATATTGTGGGATAAAACCATGGTAAATATGCTTAGGGATAAAATTCACAGGTGGTAGCTGGAGTAAGATCCCTCTCTGGCCTTCTCAGCACCCAAGGCAAATGGTCAGATTAACTGCAACATTTACAAAGACAATATATGAATGTTCATACAAGTAATTGATTGAAAATATTAAATAGAGAAGGATTACCTTGATTTTTAGTGTTGATCTATTGGAGAGCTCAAGGTAGTGTGGTGGAAGCCTCCGTCACTAACTCCAAGTCCGAATCTTGCAAGAAAACAAAAAAACTAGTAATCTTCACAGTGTTATCACAATAAAAAATCAAAGATAAGCATATAATCAAACATGAAATAATATAATTCTAGGCCACTTATAACATATATCTTAGACAAATAATGAAATAGATGCATTCATAAGATATCAAGTGGAAAAAATAGAGGAAGTTCTATTATATTGAATGAAGGAGGGTTACAACCATCGGCTTGGTCAAACCTCCCTCAGTCCTTCAACTCCAAGCTCTCTCTCCAATCTCCTAGTGTGACAATGCTTGGGAAAATAGTTCTCAATTAAATATGCCAACAATGAAACCTCACGCTAAAAAAAGTTCACTCCTTACATAATCAACATTTTGACCTTTGAGAATGAGCCCTTGCCTCTAATTTATAAGAGTTTAGGAGGACAAACCTTGCCATTCTTCTCCATTAGTCTGATTATGGAAAAATCCATGATGTTTCCATTCTTTCATAGCTTTTTCCCTCTTTCGATGCTTAGTTAGGTTTATTAATGTCCAATCAGAGGTCTACACCACAGGTTGTGAGCTTTTTGGAATGACTCTTTGAGAAAAATCCATAAATGTCAGTCAATTAACTCAGAATCCGCACCTCATTCTTCATGGAAAATGGGTAACACGTCCCTTTAGGCAAAACAGGGTGCTAACCTAGGCACTAATGCTCCCTATAGAAAGTAGGAAAGTGTTATAACTCAGCCTGGAGTTTTCTGTAGTGCATTACCATGGAAAAATAGGTCTTTGTATTGGTTAATTTCTTCCATCCATGTATTCTTCTCCTCTGAGCTAACAAGGAGGTCATTTGAAGTATAAAAAATGCTTCCTAAAGTGTGAGGTGAGAGATGGATACAATGACCGAAATACTTTATATATGTGTAGTAGAGGGAGAGAGAGGAGTTTCAGGACTGTGGGAAACCTGAAACAAGCAACATATATATAAAATATATTTAAATTTATCTTGAGTCGGGCATTCCCATGCTCAGTAGCTGTATCAGAGTGATTTCTACAAGAAGAGATATACCCAGTATGCCCACCGATAAGCGCAATGTTGAAGCTTGTGTCATGACAGGATAAATTTGATAAGCTATCTCCAAAAACAATATACACAACTAGGGAGAGGAAACAAAGCTGAGAGATGTAAGCCTCTACCTAAGGTCTTGGTCATCGCTTCTCTAAAATGCATATATCTACACATGGGAATAAAGGAGTTATAGTCGAACACGTGATAAATCGTTAGATTACCCGTCAATGATGAATATTGTTAACATACGTGAGGATGGCCATCGATAAGGTTGATGGTATCCAAGATGCCTAGTACAACCTAGCAGCTGTGAAAAATGGTGTTGATGTTGAACACTCGTAGAATTATTCGACTGAGAGCCAATAATGAAAACCCATAATCAAACATAAGGTAACCTGCCATTGAGGTATGCAAGTTCCAGGGTATAATATGTTTCTAGATTGCCTTCCTACATAAGATGTTGAAGTTGATAGGAAGACATCTATCAAAAGGTAGGAAATGAGGTGTCCTACATAAGTTGGCACAAAACGAGACAAATATGATTGTGTTTTGAAGATAGTCTAGAGCAATGATGAAAACAAATGACAGGAAAATTATTTTTGGCATATGACTACTGGGTTGATATAGGAAGTAGTAGATAGCGTAATCACTTGAACAATAGAAGGCACGACATATAGGGTATTGGTTAGTTTAGACTTAGGAACACCAAAGAGTGTTAGGATTCAAAGATGTAGGAACATCGTAGTATGAAGGCTAAAATCATAGAATGGAAGGGTTCGATGAGAAGCTGGTGAAAAAGAGTTTTATGAGGGGTGCCATATTCAAGGTGTTGTTGTCAAATCATCCTTTAAAGTATAAAGAGTGAGTTTGTACTTTGTCCAAAAATTTTCCCCATCTAATTAGGTTTAACAAATCCAGAAGGGTAAACTCGATGATATTTTCATATTTAGGGACTCTGAAAATATTATAAAAGACAACTCCAAGGGGGTAACTTTGTCATGATTGATGACTGGCTACGAAAAAGGGTTAATAGTATGCCCGACACAATTCTTTTTCCATAATTTAGTCCATTGAGTTCAGGTAAAGTTATAAACATATGTTCAATGGATGTCTACCTCATTTTGTTATGAGTACGAGGAGATGAAGTAAACTCAATATTCTTCATGAAATTTTAATGAGTCAGACGAAGAAACACTTGATGCTCTTCATGAAATTTTAACGAGTCCAGCAAAGACTAACTTAGCGCTCTTCGTGAAATTTTAACGAGTCCAACGAATAAAAACTCAGTGAATTTTTTAGTTTTTAAAGAGATATAAAAAAACGGAAAATAATGGATCATAATATTTTTCATGGGATTTTAACAAGCCCAAAGAAGGAAACTCGGGGGTTTAATCAGTTTTACGAGCTAGAAAAATTCTCTAAAAAGAAGGCTCGATCTGCGTCAATTGTGGTCAACTCTACAGAAAAACACTGTCAAATCATCAGAGCATAGGTAATATCTACAGAATAATTAATAGTTGCATCAAAACATAGCGGAAGCTTATAGAGAAAAAATTTCAATAACTAGCTAGAGTGAGTCATACCTCCATAGTATCTATAAGAAGGACAACATACCTTCATTTTGAATATTTTCACTATTTTGATAAACTGTCAACACCATTGGAAAGCTCTCACCGAGTTCTATAATGAGTCTACCTTTATTTTCATTAATTTGACAGTTTACCAAGAATAAATTTCCCTACAGTTCCCTGTCACAAAGGAATCCATTGCTGAAGTAAGAGGTTTTCCAATTTATGGTGAGATGTAGTTTAAAAAATAGAGGTTGCAAAATGTAGACTTGAATTTTTTCCTGAAAGAAGATTGGAATTTATGGGTCCTCTAAAATATGTTGAAGCTTGAATGGTATACCACCCTCAGAAATATACAACTCTTATTCACTTATGAAGGTAGGTATTCTAAATCCTAATTGTATCATTTGAGGTTTCTTTGTAATTTAGCAATTTTTAGCAAGATGATTTACCATATTTCCTTCACCAATGTTTTGTAAATATGTGCACTAAAGAAAGAACAATACCTGAGATACAACCCCATGATATTTGTCATCATCACTTAGTAAAAATATTATGAACTCATGAGTTAAATAAGTAGGTGGATCAGTTGAGGCAATTGAGACA